>CM068368.1:892892431-893492431 GCA_034769895.1 Magicicada septendecula
ACCATCCCCGCTGGATGTCATGACAGACAGCAAGTCAAAAACGACAGTGCGTAGCTTTGACATCCATCCGCACGTCGTGTATTTGAAGGATGTGCACAAGAAATGAGTCCAGCAAGACCATCAGCTCAAGCCGCACGACATGCGGATGGACCGTAGAAAAATATAATTAATAGATGCATGGGATGTACTCTAGGCAGATTACATGAATAAAAAATAAAAGAATGACAACTATAACTAAAGAACGTCTGGCACGCTGGACTAGTTGCACGACAGTGTGGTGCGCACATCCATCACCGATGTCGGGCATGCTGGACAGTGGTGATGGATAGTGTATATATGTATAGCCGGCTAGGAAACAATGCGTTGCGGTTAAATTGACCGAGTCCAACGGCCTGTATTTTAGCAGAATCTACCGTAGTTGTATCAGGTTACTAGACGTCACAAAGGTTGGCAGTAACCAGTTCGGTTGAAGTCGGGTTGATTGTTTTCATTTAATCGTAGTTTCTTATCATAAAGTTATGAAATAGTAACGTCACTTATCGTGCACGATATTTGTAATAATTTTAACAATAAAAATTTTGACGAGACCGAAACATGTTTTTAGGCTTTAAAAATAAGATTTCTAGACTGTGGGGAATCAAAAGTGCGGGAAAAATATAGTGTTAACATCACCTGGAGCATTACATTTTTCAATTACGTTACACATTTTGTGGAATGACCAACCCCCCCCACCAGCATATTCCATGTTTCATCGAAATTCTTTTTTTTTAACCTGTTAAATTTATGTGTATCGTGGCTCTGCAGAAATGTAAATGCTGTTATTTCTGTTTGATACAACCAAAACACAATTGTGAAGAAACTAATTCATAAATTTTTATTATTATAATTTTTCTATAATGGTGTGCAACAGTGTTAATTCTGTTTGTGATTATAACACATTAATTTCTTTCATACTTGTTTTGGTGTCCTTAATGACGATTTTCAAAAAAATTTATTGCCGCATATGTAAAATAGCCATGTAATTTGGAAAAATAAAAAGTACACAATATACAAAGTTGCATAAGCCCCCCTCCATCATTCCGCATGTGTGTGCGCATTCGTCTGGTTTTTAAACTTCACACCAGCGCATTTTCATTGATTTACTGTTGACAGTTATGTGTAGCACATTTTTTCGTCCTCTAACCAACAAATATGGTAAGTTTATTCCACAGTTATGTGTAGCACATTTTTTTGTCCTCTAACCAACAAATATGATAAGTTTATTACTATCGGGCACGAGTTTCTAGTAATTAACATTTTTTGCTTTAACACAAATGTTAAATCGCGTTCTCATGGTCAGTGACATCAAACATAAATACAAGGTACATTATTTTTGCGGTTTTGGAAAAAACAAAAAATGCTCATCTCTCCCCGTTTGAATTTGCACTTGTAAATTTTACATACGAATGGCAGACCTACAAGTTGTCAGTGTAAATAACATTTCTTAGATGGAGTCTTATGGAACAATAATTAAATCCTTCCATACGGCATACAAGGCAGTATGGCCAGCACTACGCTTCAGCCGCCCATTATTATCCCCAGGTACTCATTTTCAGCAGGCTGAGTCGACCTGGGGCTGAAAGGTGCCACACCCACTGGTCTACTGAGCCGGCCCTTTTTTTAAATATAACCAGCTAAAATAAATTTGGGTATGTGTATATAAGGGGTGAAAATGTTACTTTTATTTCTATTGGATGATTTCAAACCATCCCCCACGCCATCAATATTACTTTGAATTGGCAAAAAAAACTAAATAAATCTGTTGACATTCAATAGAAGCACCTGAATCCCATATGCTTTCTGTTGATATACGCCATAAGCATCAGAGTTCGCAATATCGTACACATTACCTGGATTCCTTGTTTGTTGAAATCTCTGCTCTCAGCCGAATTCATATTAGAATTGATTGCTGTGCTTTGTGATTCCTTGAATACTTAACTTGTGTAAAATGTGTTTTAATGAATGAAATAAAACCATTTATTTAATAGTAAAATTTTTGTTTTGTAGACTGTAAAAGTCCGCTCAAAAATAAAAGTGAACTGTTTGTATTACAGCCTTTAATGGTTGGTTTCAAAAAGTATTATGCTAGTATCACAAACCTTTGTTAGACCTCCCCGGATCTCATGTTTTTTATACCAGCACTAGAAATTTTCAAGCTATTATTATTGTTTCTGACTGTTCCATTTGTTGCAAGTCCATTATTAGATAGCATTTTATAAAAAAAAAGATTATGTTGAAGTTGATATAACCAACACCAACTAACCAGAGGTTAGTGAAAAAAAAATTATTGTACACAGTAGTAAAGGACAGCTTCATTAATTCACTAAAAAATCAACAGACTGTACTATAAAATATGCTGAAAAATAAATGATCTTAAGCACTGTTAGTAAGGAATAGTTATCTTGTACAATACAGAATACCAGTGCTTACTACCTCAGCAATGTCTATACGCTGTTTTGTAGTTTCAACTATGTAACTGTACTTCTTTTGTTTATGAAAATCTTTTGACATGTAATAAATAAAAAAAAAAAAATGCTGGTGAAACCAGGCACAAGTGAGGTGCCTAGTATCGAAAGCCGCCAAATCCATTTTTTTCTTATAAATTTCACCTCAAGGAATTCAGCTAAAACATTATTTTTGATCAAAAGCTGACACATCCTATTAAAATACGCATTCAAATACGAGGCTTAGTTTCAAAATCTGTCAAATCCAATGGCTGTTTTGGAGTTCTGTTTCAAAGTCAGCCAAATCCCTGTCAACCAATGAGATATTCCTGTTGTATCACGTGACTTCCCAGGATGCACTCACTACAGCTTCTTCACATATCACACTAGTTTAACCTTTTTGATTGTGAGTTTGCAGTTATATTCTGTTTTGTTTTGTAAAAATAAGTTTTTGTAATAAAGATTATTAAAACTGGTGTTGTTTATCATACTTTTGAAATGGAGAGTACTGGGAGCTAATTTAAAAGTGGTCTCTGGAAATGAAGCTAGGAAGAAAACACCTAACAGGAATGGAAACATGACAAAACAGAGAAAGATGTTATTAAAATAAATGAATTGGAAACTCAGATGCGATTGCACAAACTGAAGGCTAAAGCATTTTACTATATATTAAAATCTGATGATAACAATGCAATATTCATAACCATTGGCTATCAAAAAAAACTCACTTCTGCTGAGATTATCTAATCAGTCTGCTTACTTCAGCAGACGCTATTCTTTTTATAATTTCGCTATAGTTACAGGAAATTCATCATGCAAACTGACAAAGGAAAATGTTGACTGCTACACATGGTGTGAAAGTGAATTTCCTAAAAATTCAAATATAATTTCTTCTTGTGTGTGTACCATCATCTAGTGAATATGGATTTTGAAGGGAAAACAGTGGTTAAGTGTTTTTCAGATGGGTGTGATGGACAAAATAAAAATATCATACTCATTGCTATGCTGGAAAAGTGGCTAGTCACTGATGCTCATGAACAAGTGAACATTTCCTATGGCCATTCATTCATCCCACCCAACAGAGTATTCAGTTTAATAGAAAAGAACCTGAAAAAGAAAGATACTATTCTTCAGCCATCGGAGTATGAAGAAATTCTTGGGAGACATGTGACAGTACATAAAGTAGGAACTACTGTTACAAATAAGGATTGAAAATGTAAAACAAAAAGAGTCCAAAAAACCTGGCCAGTGGCACTTTAAGTTCAACTCATCGAAAAGGATCATTTTAAAAAAAGAAGACTAACCTAAAAAATGTTTTGGTCCAAGGTGAAGTTCCTTATAGAAGTGAAGCTTGTAAAGCTTAATTTGTCACTAAATCCAAACTAAACATGACACACATTAAACTAAAGACTTTAAAGAAAAGAGTTTGCCTGAATCCTGCTAAGGTACTGATGTATCAAAATTACTGTCAAAACATTTTTGAGAAGAATGGAGGAATAATGAGCTGCTTAAGTTTTATTCTGATTTAGAAACACAAAAACCTATTGGACTGCAACAAATAAGACGTAGTTTGTGGGAATGAACTAGACACAGATGAAGTGTAATAGAAAAAAAATGAAAAAACTAATTGTAGACTTTAATGTTACATCGAAAAATGTTAAGTAACTGTTAGTTAGTGAACTGTGATGACGTCCAATTAAGACACAATATTTTTTATAAGGTTGTAATAAAAGTCAATTTTCAGATACTCGTGTATTTTTTATTTGTAGCCTAAATTTAGTTATGTTAAGTAACCAAAATTAGAAATAAAATTGTATTAGATAGGTAATAAACACGCTTTTTCAGCTTTAAACATATTTCAATTCTTTCATTTCTTAGCTTCAAAATCCGACAAATCTCAGTCTTGGTATCAAAACCTGACACACCCAAAATTCTCAATTTTATTTCTTAATTATTTTTAAAACTATATTCCAGATTAGTTTGATATATCAACATTATATCCTGAATGACTAATTGATATTTTCAATTTTAAAACTGATTTACTCTGATAATGGTTTTTTATGGACAGTTTTTTGCAATTTGCCAACAAATTGGGTGAATGGATTTGGCGGATTTTGATTCTAGGCACCTCAAGTGCATTACTTCATATAACAGTGTGTTGTACAAGTGATACCAATTACTGAAATATCAAACTTCTGTATGCTGCTGATCTTGCTGTTTGGTAGAAGATCCTGTTACAACACGAAATCTATCAATACAGAGAAATCTTTTAGCTACCAGTGGGTTACTATTTGCACCCTCATCCCGTTGGGACTGTTCAATAAACAATAAACTCAAGTATTTAATTTGACATTTTCAGTATTTAAAAAAATTAGAGAATTGATTGTAAAACCATTAAACCATTCACTGAAATGTGTTCATTTATCAAATGATCTGTTGAAATACTAAAATTTAGTCAATAAGTTAACCGAGATGTTCTAACACCTAATATCCATTCTTGGGCAAAATTGAGGTAAATTTAAAGTTATTTGTTGCTAGTAACATCGAATTTGATTGAAACAACCAACAAATGAGCGTTTTAAAATGTGTAAAACTGCAGTCTGAACCAAAAACCACCATTCTAGTTTGGAGTTGTAATTTCGATTAAAAGAAAACATCAAAGAGCAGCACAAAACTTTGCATAGAAATTCCAGTTTGATATTTGGCACTCCTCACTTATACACAGTACCGTACATTCTATACATATGTACGTTTAAATGTATACATACATTCTTTGCCTAAAAGAATTTCTGGTCCTATTGTCCTGCGGTTTGGGATTAGCTGTGTTCATTTGTTGTTCCGCCCGTTTTTCAGTTTAACAGTACTGTGTGTGTGTGTGTGTGTGTGTGTGTGTGTGTGTGTGTGAAGCTTCCATGGGCAAACCTAGGATTTAATTTGGGGGGGGGGATTTTTTGCATTTGAAAAAGTCTTCAATCATAAACTTCCTTTTTGACATGTTGAACACAACAAATAAAGGCTAATATCATGTATAAAAACGCTATTCACTTTAAACTACACAGTCATAAAGGAAAAAAGAACACAAAACACAAAGCGATATTTACCAGAGTGAGGTTAACCTCAGTCCATTTTTTAATTTTTTCAAATTTCGGGGGGGATATATCCCCCCTGGAAACTTCTGTACTCTGCGAAATCAAGTTTAGGTTACAAACCTACACAAGGCATTCCAGTGTTCAATGCAAGAATATTTCAATAACAATAGAAGTTTAGAGATGAGCAAACAAAATTTATAATTACATCTACCAGTTATATTTACTGTATAATGTGCATTATAAAGCTTAGTGGGAATAGATTACTGCTATCTCTAACAAAACACAACGACCAAACATCATGTTGCCATCTTGAGAGATTTCACTGTACATTTGTTGTCAACTCTGGAAACAAAACACTAAGGAGACAAAGCTGTGAAAATTTCAAGAAAAAAAAAATCTTTTTTTTTTTGTTTAATTACATATACATACAATGCTGGCAAAGTTTTTCCACATAAAAGTATTTCATGAGAGGTCAATGGACCTCCTTCAAGCAAACGTTTCAAGTCTTTTAAGATTGTTTATAACATAAGGATTCTGGTAGAAAATAAGCAGTACACAGAGCAGAGAGAAGAAAATGCAGGGAAAGACACAAGTTGTGAAATACATTAGAAAACTAATTACAAAATTTTAATTAGTGAAATAAATGTATTTCTTTATATATGCATGCATAGGTTTGCAGTGAAACATGTTAGAGCCTTGAGGTTTTTAATGTTTTTCATAATACTGTTTACACTAAACAAGAAATTAAGGACGGCTACCTAATAAAATATAAGTTATTTCAAAAATTATATTTCAAAAATAAAAAAACTTTTATACTTGATATTGAACTTCCTTAAAAAAAAAAAACACCATATTTTTCTATTACCAATGTATATGTTTAATTGGGTTCATACTATGCTTTATATATTTAGTTTTCATGAAGTAAAAGTTTCACAAGTACACCTAACGGTTTTGAAATAAATGCATCTATCTGATAAGTAACGGTCTACTCAATTATAATTGACATGGGACACACCTTCACAGCCTGGCCCCCCTGGTCAACTTAGTAGTGATAAAAAAGGAAAAAACTAATAAAAGTCTGCATTAACTTACTGTTTTTCCAAATGTTCAACTGGAAAATGAAAACATATAAACACTATTAAATATTAATATCACCAGCATATTTTGTCTGTGCGTCATGTGACAGGTAAATGTAAAATATTATGGAAGTGTTTTGTAACAATTTAGATACATATTATTGATGTCAAATAAAAAACAAAACATAAAATAAAAAAGAGTATTTCAAATTATATACAGTTATAATTAGAATATCAGAACATTTTTTAAAAATTGTGTACCATTTACCAGTGCTACTTCTACAACTATTACCTGAAAATTACTATAAAAGTCTTTCTATAACTGGTGTTCTAGACAATAAATATCTGAGCAGTCAAAAGGTTAAAATAAAACTAATTGGTATTGTATACAATATATTAAACACACTTATGGACATCAAAATATGGCTGTCCGCTCAGGGTTTTTGGGGCAAAATATTTCTTTATAAAAGATATCTTGGGTAGGCCTACTTCAGGCTTAAAGTAAAATACTCAGAAAATCAAAACAATTAAATGAATCAACACTGTTTATGATACTTTTTTTTTAATTTGAAAAAAGTTAAAACTATTATGAAGTTGGACTAATTTCTGTAAAGCACTGAAACTGCTGACAGGGAATGGATCTGACAGTAAGTGGCTAATTTGGAGCCAAAACATCCATCATATATAAAAAATTCAGAAGACCTCAGCAATGACATTAAAGATGATAATATTGGTCTAATGATAACAAATCACTTTTTAGTTCACTTTATATCTAAATGTTAACAATGATAGCTAAAGGAGTAATAATTTACTTGCGGATGGACCCCTTCGTCAGCTATCTACTTACTTACTTTATCCAATCCCCGCTCTCGGCAGTTCAGCTATTCGGCGGCGAGCCTCCCAGTACAGACAGGATAAAGTTCGCGGTTGCAGGTTCACCAGTTCAGGACAGACAGGTAGGTGTTGTCCATCCATCATTCCTCCATTGCACAGCGGGCAGATGTTGGAATTCACCAGGCCGAATCGGTGTAAATGGGCTTGTCAGCTATCTAAATGAGCCTTTCCCTTGAAGAGTTTTTAATTGTTTGATCACCTACCATTGAGACTCCCAGTGATTTGCACCTTTCTGACTCAGTGAAAGAAGAGAGACAGATGTCATTTATATTGGTAAATGATCTGAAGATGGCTTGACTGCCGAAAGCGCTCATCAGTACCAAATACAACATAGTGGTTTGTATAAATTTACTAGTAGAAAGACAGATGTCAGTCATTCAGATGAAGAAGTCAAGCAAGCAATATAAAACCAGCTTCACAGCAGACTTAAAAGATTATTTTAAGAAAATTTTTTGAAAGTTTGGAAATTGAAAGTTTATTCAGACTGGACAAAGTACACAGGTATACAGGGAGAAATTTTAATGATGTAAAACTACCAACAAGTATCAGTACCAATATTTTATTTTCTAACCCTCCCTGATACATTGTTTTACTACTGAAACCAGTACAAAGCATAGAAAAACATGTAATGGTGTTTAACTGGTACATCTCATCTAAATTACAGTGAAACCTTCATAGACTGAATACTGATAATCCAAACACATCCAAAAGTAAACTATACTACATATTTTCTCAAAAACACTTAATAATACAGTAATTCCCATTATAACAGACAGCTCTAAGAAACATGGAATGTTGAAAAATCAAAGACAATGACGCTAAAAAATGCCGGTCAATGTGAGCCAATTAAAAGACCACTTAAACAGGAATTTAAAAAAAATAATCAATAAACAAAGTGTCACCCTATTATGATCAGTTGCAACACCTTCATGAGGTACTGAAGAAATTAACTCTAATCAATGTCGAATAAAAATTAGTAATTCTTTTAAGCATATGGAAAGAGATTCTAACACACAGCTGTTTTGTTTTTGAAAAAGTAGACACTGACCAAAGTTTTTACTATAATTATGACTATCTGTGTAAGATATAAACCGTTCTTTACAATTGAAGTATTACGAGTTAAGTAAAGGTTTAAAATATTAAAATTTCGTATTACCTACCTTTATCGGTAATTTACCAAAGTGTCGTCTGGTATACTTTAGCAGAGAAGAACAGGGAATGCAATAGACAAACACATATTTATATGTTCAATTAACACATTTTTTATTTCAGCTTATCGTGCCATCAAATACTACCATAACTCCCACATCAACAATTTCGTTTTTCTTTTACGTTACATCGAAAATAGATTGTGAAATATATTTTCAACTTTAATTACTTGTCATTTCCTTTTTTAAAACTATTATTGATGTTATAATTTCTTTTTATATAGGCACAAGAATGAAAACCAACATGGTGACTTACTCATGTTAATAACTATGGTATCTAAATACTTAAAATTACGAAGCAACCCAGCTTGCTCACGCACTCACTCATTCATGCTTTACCCCATTGATGTAAAATAAGAGATCTCTATTTTAAATTTGAATAATAGGTTTGATGAAATACAATTACGTTCTGGATTACCATCACTTACCATTACCATACAATTACGTTCTGGATTACCATTACCATACAATTACAATTACCGTCACTGCCGACCACATGCTGCGTCCTGCATTTTTTCTCACGCGATGTCCAAAAAATAAAGTTATTGCTTTAATTTTGAAGAAAAAAAGGTTCACTTGATCTCACTAGGTTCCAGGAAATTCCATGCAACACTGTTTTCCGGTTTTTAAGTTCACATTTTATAATAAAAGATTTCCTTTCGGTGCATGAGACTAATAGACAGCCGGCTGGCTCTCGGTGTGGCAACAGACAAAAGACGCTAACCATGGCTTCACTCACTGCCACTTCCGCTCCATGCTCACCAGCTTGCGTTCTGATTCACTGATAAAATCACATGATATGGTCATTAATGAAATTACCGTTTCCGCTCTTGGTATCGAGACTGTATATTTGGTTTGTCCTGAGGCTCGCCCCAAATTTAATGTTGTTTGCCAACGGAAAATGCAATCACCCGCGCACATACTCGCATTCCAATGCCTTAAGGAACAGTACTTATTGCAGGGCTCTGACAAAATATACGTCTTGGTGCCCCAACAGAGTAACACAAGGAATGTTAATTGTTCAAAACTGAGGCCCTGTTTGGGTAGACCTTATGTTACATTTAAAATTACAATAAAAATAAAACCCTTCAAAATTGTCCCATTACAATACCCCCCCAATGAGAGGTTTTCTGCTGAAACAGAAAAGCTCTCATTGCTAAACCCTAAGAGGATCGGTGAGGATATGGGGCCAACAACCCCCCCTTTAATTTCTTAACACATCATGGGTAAACTACCCCCCTAGCTCGGCGACTATGGCTGCACCTGAACGAGATTACTGGACTTCTCTGGGCGAGATCCCAACACCATAAACTCGGACAGATACTCACCATAGTACCACCTAACCTTTTATCATTCCAAATAAAATTCCAAAAATCGAAACTGGCCTTATACCATACCAGATCCTCAACCGATATGTTCCCCCTTACATGCATACTTGGTTGCCTTTAGCAAGTACTGGGTGCGGACACATACTCATTAATATATTATACACAACTTCCATTTTTAAAATTCATAAAACATTTTATATTTTCAATTCAATTCCTTTTCTCAAAAAAAATTTTACGTTACGGTTTCAAATCAACATAAACCAAACAAATCAAATTAAATAACTTAAATTTTGTTCACCTAAAGGAATTAACCTAAGTCCAATCTCAAAGTTTCCTATTACCATTAATTAGATCAACTCTCCTCCTTTATTTATTTCTTTTATGAATTTGCTAACTGCTATAATTTTTATTGTTCAACTAAGCTTTTCGTCATCACTGACATCTTCAGGTCTTAAACAACCTTAATTTTTAAACACTAAAAAAATTCCCTTACATTTTTATATTTATCTGCTTGCAATTCGCATGTTTTATTCTTCGTATTGTTTAAATTAGCAGCCATCCTTACTATTTCTTTTATGAATTTGCTAACTGCTATAATTTTTATTGTTCGACTAAGCTTTTCGTCATCACTGACATCTTCAGGTCTTAAACAACCATCCCTCCTTTACCCTCAAAATTCCAAAATCTTTTACAAACAGTTTACAACCCTTCTTAACTAGCTGCTAACAATCATAATAAACAAAACAAAATGAACACCTTATTTTATCAGAAATTCCCTTATCACTACATTTGTTTACAACACATATAATATGAACCATATAAATCATTTAATACATTAGCCATACACATAATCAACAATATATCCTGAACGTCAAAACACAATCTGTACTTCACGCAAAAATGATTTTTTTTTTTGAAAACTTGAATTTTCAAAAACATTTCTTTTATCAATTGCCAAAAATTTCCAAAAAACAACAAAATTATTTAATTACATTAATTAACCAAAAGAATCCATAAGAGAAACATATCATGTCTCTAACCTCAGTCATCAGCTGATCTCTCTGGGTCAGGTGAATGACCTTACCCTAGATACATTACACAAAATTATACCATGTAAAATACATAACATATGTTTATAGTTCTTACACTCTAACATAGTACGACATTATAAAGCATAATAAAACCTACTAAACAAAACATAACAAACATCTACTATCCTTGAACTAACCATTTCCATCAGCAAAATCATTTATAAAATTATCATATAGGGTATAACACATGTAAATTAATTACTTTTGTACAAATTGTCTACTGTACAGGGGTGCACTGGTACCGGAACACCGTTCCGGTACTGCTTTTTGAGAAAAAGAATTATTTTCTTTCACATGAAATGTGTTTTTACCCAAAAATCTGGTCCACGTATTATTTTAAGATTTAGTACTCACTGTTATTATACTTCTTATTGCAAGATAATGAAGAAAGATTAACATATTCGACAAATAATTCCTTTTAGTTTTACTGTTAATTTTGTTTATACACATTATTCATCTCAATGACCATCGCCGAGATCGAAAATTAAAACTGACGAAAGAAAATAAAAAATAACATAATCATTTGGTAAATATGCACTAGGCTCACCGAACGGCACCGAACACAATGCACATGAGATCTATTTTGGATGCGGGATAACCTTGAAGTGTAGACCAGCGGGCAGTGCAGTGGAGGGGGTACCTTCCACCGATCGGCTCACTACTAAACTCAGTATTTACTGATGAGTCATTAGTGGTTCCCGCGTCTTGCTTGTCAGTTGTAAATCGCTGTTGTGAACCGTTACGTGTGTTTATTCAGTGCTACAACAGTCATGGAATCTGCCAATAAGAAACAAAAAACTCTAACGTCGTTCTTCAGTAGAGGGACTATACAGTCTTCGTGCGAGTCTTCAACCTTTGCTTCTCGCAATGCAAATACTCTCCTTAAACCTGGCGAAAGCTCGTTTGTGCAGCATACAGAAACCGAAAGTATTTGTGTTATTGATAATTCTCTGTCTGTACCGAGTTCATCAACTGAGGACTCACCTATTTCTTGTTGGCCTTCCATTTGGACAGAAGAAATGTGGGAACGTAAAAAGAATGCTTTTCCTTGGCTTGATTGTATCAACGGCAAACTTGGCTGTAATATTTATACAGAAGTTGCTCAACTTGGCACATTTAAAAAAGAGCGCATGAGCATATCAAAAGAATGGCGTTTGTTCCTAATTACGTTTAATGGATCAAGTAAAACCTCTCAACTTACATAGTTGAGAAAAAAAATATTTGAACATAAAAACTCTTTTGGTCACACAACAGCTGAAAGAATTGCTGCTGAAGCCAAAAAAGAGTCAATATACAAGGTTTTTGATGAAATGAATGCAGCCCACTTAGTGACAACAAAAATTGTCTTTAAGAACTGCTTACTTCATTGCGAAAAACAATAGGCCTTGCACTGACCATTTTGATCTGTTGCAGATGCAAAAAGTGAATGGCTTGGATATAGGTGTGGGGCTACACTCTAAAAGAATTGCAATGTAAATAATTTGTCACGTTTCTGACGAAATGAAGAAAAGAGTCGTGAAACAAATTTTAGGTGTATCAGGCAAAATTTCAGTCCCGATAGATGAATCGACCACTCTCGGCAGCAAGTCTACTCTGATAGTATATTTGAAGTGTGAAGTTTGCAAAGAGGACTCTCCACATTTCTTATTCTTAGATCTCCTAGAACTATCCGACCAAACGTGTAAGACCGTAGCAGAAAATCTCCTTGATTACTTAAGCAAATACGGTTTTGAAGATAACTACTTAAAAGAAAACTTTGTTGCATTTGCAAGTGACGGTGCAAGTGTTATGCTGGGGAAAAAATCAGGAGTCGCAGAAAGATTGCTTGAAAAATATCCAAGCCTTATTATTTGGCACTGCATGAACCACAGAATTGAGTTAGCTCTGAGTGATGCAATAAACGAAGTGGGAGTGTAAACCATTTCCAAATTTTTGGACACAAAGTGTACTCCGTTTATAGCAGGTCTCCAAAGAATCAAAGGGAGTTAGCAGAATGTGCTAGTAACCTAGATCAAGAAATAAATAAAATCGGGAAAATTTTAGGGACACGGGTAGCAAGTTCATTTAGAGCCGTGTCAGCTACTTGGTATGGATACGGTGCCTTAAACAGACACTTTGACTTTGCTAAAGCCGATAAGAGCAGAAATTTGACAGAGCGAGCCATGTACAGTGGACTATCAAAATGATGTTCATCACCTCAGTATTTGCTAGATTTGGCTATAATGTATGATATTTTGGCTGAGCTGTCGATGCTGTCAGAATCCTTACAAAACCAAGAAACAACAGTTATCTATGCTGATAAACTTATACAACGAAGTGTCCGGTTTTTTGAGGCTATGAAGGGAAATCCCGGTACTAAGACTTTGGAAGCAAAAATTTGCATCAGGGAAGGAACATTTAATGGTGTTCCACTCATAGAAAATCACACAATTCCAACCATCAATCATCAGCAGTTAATAACAAGTGTCATAAATAACTTAAAAAGAAGAATGTTTACTACAGTTTCTAGCCACGAACCCCATCGGTCAAGTGCTCCATCACATCATCATGAAGCTTACGAATCACTTTTAGATGAATTAAAAGTGCTGGAACCCGATACGTGGCCTACTGAAAAACCTGCAGGCTTTGGCGAACCAGAGATTGAGAAGTTGTGCAGAAGGTTTAAGTTAAACATACCCAAAATCAAAAACAGCTACAGGGATTTTGTAAAACCATACAACAATACCAAAACATTTAACACCTTTGCTTAACTGTACAAAACTGATCCCTTGCAGTTCAGCTGATTGCGAAAGAGGATTCAGTTTAATGAATCTCATCATTACACCCACCCATACGAGACTGACAGTGCCACATGTGTCAAGTTTCATGTTTGTTAAACTACACGGCCCAAACTTGAGTGACTGGGATCCAGAGCCATATGTAAAAACACGGCTCCGAAAACACCGGACTGCAAACGACACCCGAACGAAACAAGCAAACAAGCAAAACCAACCACTCTGGAAGAATCCAATCCATTTTTTTGTGAATATTACAAGTGTTTAGTTAGATTCCAACCATCACTTTACTTTCAGTGATATGTTATCCGTTATGGAGTGACTATGTAGCCGACATTGGCTGTGGACCATAGTCTTGCCGTCCCAAAAAAAAAAAAAAAAAAAGGCGTTCCGGTACTGGAAAATTTACGAGTGCACCTCTGCTACTGTAATCATCTCATGAATCAAAACATCATTCCCGTCTGGCTGAAGATCTTTTTCCTCCAGATTTTCAGAACATTTAAAAGCCCTCACCACAAATTACATACATTCCACATTTGCCACACATTTACAAAACGAAAACCACAGTTACACAAACATAGAACACAACATGGAAATATTACACTACTTACCTAAAAGTAGAAAACTAAACACAGCTGAACAATTCGAAATATACAGATATCACGCACTACAACCTAACAACATATTAAATGAACAATTACATTATAGATCACATACACTATTCGATACACTGATCCAAACACACAATTTGAACCTCAGTGCCAATTCCCTCCCAC
The DNA here is from genome assembly GCA_034769895.1 of Magicicada septendecula. NCBI lineage: Eukaryota > Metazoa > Arthropoda > Insecta > Hemiptera > Cicadidae > Magicicada > Magicicada septendecula. Next base: position 892,907,151 of record CM068368.1, read on the forward strand.
CATCAACCCCCACCACACACACCTATAGTCCATAACCGTTATTCTGTAAAATGACATTCAGTATTTACTCCCACTGAGGAAGAGGCACATCACCTTGAAACATATGGGAAAGTGATAACCAAAGTAAGTTCATATGTGAAAGTTTATATATATATAATAATATTTAAAAAAGTGAACGAAGAGGATGAATCAACAAGATAGTTCTATGTTATTAGCATTTATCTCTGACTTGATTTCAATTTTAAATTCATTTAAACTCGCGTTTAGATTATTATTTTCTGATTTCAACTCATTTAAACTCATATTTACGATATTTATTTCTGATTTGACTTCCGTTCTAAATTCGTGTTTTGTTGGTCAAATTTCTCATTTTGTTGGTCAAATTTACTACTCATCATTTCCGTAATTAATGCTAACTGACTAAGTACGTCTACATTGTTGATTCTGCTACTCTTAGCGTCTACCGTCTCAATTGTTATTTCGTCTGTCGTATTGTCTACGCTCTCGTTAATATTTGTCGATATTAAATCGTCTTGTGTAACATTTAAAATTGATTCTTCTACACTTTCACATAAATTTGCACTATTGTTTTTCTCTGACCTTTTGACCAGGTTGTAAATTAATTTGATTTAATTTTAATTTACAACATCCCTGTTCGGGCGCCATTTGAAGTATTATGAGTTAAGTAAAGGTTTAAAATATTAAAATTTCGTATTACCTACCTTTATTGGTAATTACCAAAGTGTCGTCTGGTGTACTTTAGCAGAGAAGAACAGGGAATGCAATAGACAAACATATATTTATATGTTCAATTAACACATTTTTTATTTCAGCTTATCGTGCCATCAAATACTACCATAACTCCCACATCAACAATTTCGTTTTTCTTTTATGTTACATCGAAAATAGATTGTGAAATATACTTTCAACTTTAATTACTTGACATTTCCTTTTTTAAAACTATCATTGATCTGTTATAATTTCTTTTTATATAGACACAAGAATGAAAACCAACATGGTGACTTACTCGTGCTAATAACTACGGTATCTAAATACTTAAAATTACAAAGCAACTCAGCTTGCTCACGCACTCATTCATTCATGCTTTACCCCATTGATGTAAAATAAGAGATCTCTATTTGAAATCTGAATAATAGGTTTGATGAAATACAATTACGTTCTGAAGCATCGTCACTGCCGACCACATGCTGCGTCCTGGATTTTTTCTCACACGATGTCGAAAAAATAAAGTTCTTGCTTTAATTTTGAAGAAAAAAGGTTCACTTGATCTCACTAGGTTCCAGGAAATTCCATGCAGCACTGTTTTCGGGTTTTTAAGTTCACATTTTATAATAAAAGATTTCCTTTCGGTGCACGAGACTAATAGACAGCGGGCCGGCTCTCGGTGTGGCAACAGACAAAAGACGCTAACCACGGCGTCACTCACTGCCACTTCCGCTCCATGCTCACCAGCTTGCATTCTGATTCGCTGATAAAATCACATGATATGGTCATTATTGAAATTACCATTTCCGCTCTTGGTATCAAGTCTGTATATTTGGTTTGTCCTGAGGCTCGCCCCAAAGTTTATGTTGTTTGCCAACGGAAAACACAATCACCCCCACACATACTCACATTCCAATGCCTTAAGGAACAGTGCTTATTGCAGGGCTCTGACAAAATATACGTCTTGGTGCCCCGACAGAGTAACTCAAGGAATGTTAATTGTTCAAAACTGAGGCCCTGTTTGGGTAGACCTTATGTTACATTTAAAATTACAATAAAAATAAAACCCTTCAAAATTGTCCCATTACACAATTGACTAAGTTTTCATTACAATTATGTATACAGTATTTTGTATAAGATATGACTGCTTTTTGTTGGTGTACTGCTGTACTGTTATCTATTTTGTATAAATACAGTAAAATAAACAGTTTATTTTTATCTACATAGTTTAAATATGTTATCGATATTATGATACCTTTTTGCTATGTACTACAACGGACACCTCAGCGTCCCTATTAATCCGTTATAACGGGCAATTACTGTAATTTGATTTATATATCAAACTAAAAGACATCATTGTCTGTAATTCTACACAGAATGTATAGTTGTTTGTGGCGTTGATTTAGCCAAAACATACAAGTTTCAGTACTACAATTGTCATCTGTACTACTTACAACTGTCTGTTGGTAAATTACTTACTATCAACACAGATCTAAAGACTGACTGCACTATAAAAACTGTTTCAATAAACATTCTTTCCAAGCCTTTGGCCACATGTATGCACTATGTCAGAATCCTGAGTAATTTTAGTATTAAAAAAATTATAGTTCTTTTACAACAAATCTATTTTTAGTACTACACTCAAATCTATGATTGTAAAATACATAGATATACATTCTATAAAAAACATGAAGCATATTAAAAGACAAAAAAAAATTGGACTTGTTACAAAATTTTGATACTTATTTCTCTACAAACTATGAATTTGATTTTGCTAATTCTATTTTACAGTTTCATAATAATTGTAAGTTCTACTAGCTTCGCTCATATTTTAACCAAATCTTGCCGTTGTATGATGTAACATAAAACATTTGGATAAACAACACGTTATCAATGTTTTGTCATCACTGTCTTTATTGTGTAACTATTTGACAGACTGTAATAAACAAATGACAACTATGTACTTACAAACCTATTTCTAGCAAGTGCTTGAGTGTAATAAACATTTTGTTTATTAAATGAGTCTGTTATCTACAGCAGAAGTACTGCCTGCTTACCTGACATTAGTCCACTTACCTGCAATGATGCTGCATCTCTTGGCGTTGGGCTGGTTCCAGCATGCAAGCAACCGACTTTATTTTTTCTTCAAATTTTCAATTAAAAACATACAATTTTATGCTTACAGTTACAGTATTTTGGTAACATTGACATAAATGCAAATAATATTTACAGTGGCTGACAAAGTAATGTGTTATTTTTTATGCTGCACAAACATAATTACTTGTGACTGTCTGCGCTTTCTTTCAATACATGATGAGAGGCACAAATTCCTTATAACAAAGCTACATAATTCCTCTTTGTTTGAATCTTACAATTAAAAAAAGCTACCATAACAATCCAAAATAGGGTCTAAGCTTGTCACACAGCATTTGCGGGAGGGGGAGGCAAAATGTTCACCACTGTATGAGGTTTGATCAAAAACACAATGCAATTTTTTTGTTTTTGAGGAATTGAAAAATATAAAATTATACACTTAGCCACAGTAATGTGCTTAAGGCAAATGGTTAATTACAATCATCTGTTTATCTTAATCATAAAGAAGATACAAAAGCTTATTTTCACATTGAGCATGACTAACTAGAACTGCTTTCCAATACAATTATATGTGAAATGTAATATTCAGATACAGTGGATACTTTCATCACTTTACATGTTTAATTGTTTAAACAACCAGTTTCTAGAAAATATCATACAATAAATGGTAATCTATAATTTAGAATGATGTTATAGAAAAAAAACATTAAGCTAATCACTCTGGCATTTCCGATGTGATAAAACATTAATGAGTGAAGACTAACCTCCTCAGTGCTGAGGACAGAATAAGTCAGTGCTGAGCTTATGAGCAGTTAGTTACATCTTTACTGTTGCATATTACAGTGGTTTGACTAATGATTCTGAGCAGTTTACTCTAGTAGTTGTGTTATTATCATCAGCTTAGTTAAGTGTTGCAATATGGTATTAATTACTACAAGTGGTTGCTGGACACCTACACTACACTGTTCAGAATATCCCTTATTATTTTTTTGAACAGTTTGTTTCGGTAACTTCACTTGTTCTGAGTCGCCACACACAGCTTGTAATTTACAAACGCAAGCCAATACGCATAACAAAGTTTTTGCACACATCATAAGATGGGACTTCTACATTATTCTTTTCAAGTTATTCTACAAAAGATATCATTAATTCAATTACAAATTATAACTGACAATTACAAAAACAACTTTAACTAAGTTTTCTTTAACATTACGTTTATGAACTCGTTTCCTGACAGACCATTTTGTCACTTTCATATAAAATGATATACTTTAATTAAACCTTAACTCTACATACAGCACAGTATCATGTAATTACAATATGGAATTGTCATATCTGGAGAAAAGCAAAGAGACAATATACAAAAGCCGTTAGTTATTTCCAACTCCTATGCATTCTAATTTCATCCTCATTTTCTTCAAGAGCATTGCACATAAGAAACTATAAATTTCAATCTGTCACACACACACACCATCAAAGTTTGACAATTACCAGATAGGATAAGCTGATTTCAGGGAGGATTTTATGCGCTATATTTCTGTATTCTGAGATACGTTACTCACTACCCCTGCCGGCAACGTGGAGTCTCCCCGACCTTGTGGTGCATCACTCATAAAACACGATTTGTATGTCCGAAAACAATTTATGATGTTATTTTCCGAAAACTGTGCTTACTTCCACATTTTGACACAAAGGCACTCACTTTTGCTTGGTATTGGAAATTTATTAGTAGGCCCTGTTTGGCCGGCTGCCTGCGCAGGCGAGCGTCAGTAAGAGACTGGGAAGAGCGTTCTCCAAATCCCCTCAAACTTGATTTCTGTCGGCCCAGGTGGAACGCAATGCCTTATGTGTTAAAGTCATAGCTGTGGCACATTTAACAAGTGCAAACTCCCGTGTGCTGGACGTTGACGATATTTGTTGTCCAGTGGTTTACGTCACTGTAGTAGGCATGACTTAGTTTCATTTCCGTCGTGTCCATGAGCATGTGCTGGACAAAATTTGAACATAGCCATTTTGTTCGACTTGAGTTTAGCGTGGGTTCTGTGCTCCGCCGATGTTAGTGCGTTTGGGCGCATTACACTGTTTTGCCGTTCTGAGAATTACGCAGCTGTGTGCGACATGCACATTCCATTGTAATTGTTTCATCACCATTCTTTGTTTGCGACGAGTTAGATTCAACCTGTGACTGACCACGCATATGAAATGAATTGTTACAAATATTTAATAAAATAAAACCCATCCCTTTTAGCCCCGTTACAATACCCCCCAATGAGAGATCTTCTGTCGGAACAGAAGAAATCTCATTGCTAAACCACTAAGAGGATCGGTGAGGATATGGTGCCAACAAACCCACATGAGTTCTTATACATCATGGGTAAACTACCCCCTGGCTTGGCGACTATGGCCGCATCTGAATGAGATTACTGGACTTCTCTATCCGAGACCCCAACACCATAAAATCGAACATACACGCACCACCGCGCACCTAACCTTCTGTCATACCGCCCCAAACTCCAAACCCCTGGCCTTACTCCATGCCAGATCCTCAACCGATATGTTCCCCCTTACCATGCACACTGGGCTGCCTTTAGCAGTTACTGGGCTCGTACACACACTCATAATTACTCACTAAACAAAATTTTCAAAACATTTCTCTTTATATTCAAAAATCATTTCCGTTAAAATCAAATGGTATTCCCTCAAAAATCACAATAAGAAAATTCTTTTACATGAATCCCTAATTCTCTTCACCACTACTAACAACCCTAAAGAAAACAAATTGAATACCTTATTGAACATGAATTCACTTACTCTACCATTTGTTTACACACCTATTCTAAACAATATAATTCAATAAAATCCTCGCCATACACAAACAATAATACACCTAAAACTCAAAACATCAATTAGATGGCAGGCACAAAAAATCAAAAAAATTTTTTTTCAAAAAAAATTTAAATTTAATAAAAAATACTTTTCTCAATATTCAGAAAATTTAAAATTATTTAAATCAATTAAACAACAAAATTTGCATCACTTCATTGCCAAAACTGGTCTAGTTTATAACATCAACCATCAGCTGATCAAACTGGGTCAAGTCCACAACCTTGACCTACATAGGTTATACATAGGCTACATCATAAAATACATTAAACATCTTTAAAATTTTTATCTTCAAACATAATATTATAAGACATTCAAAATTAACCTGGTTATTATTACAATTAACAATAAAATTGACATTTAAATTAATTAAAATTACACATTTATTGCCCTAATTAGTTTCAACTTCTATTAAAATCTGTCACTTGTTTCCATTAATTTTATATTTTTACTATGACTCTCTTTCTTTAACATTCTCAATCTCCATTAGTTTGGGTGATTTAATTATTCATAATAACTTGATTGTATCAACTTGGCATGTATACATTTATAATCTTCCCCCCTCTGACTTTAATATCACTACAGCTTTAACTAATATGACACCCATCTCTATCAAAAACATCTATCAAACAATCTCTAAACCCAACTTACTACTCAACTCAAATCGCATCATTCTACCCTTATAAAAAAAACTCTCTACCCCTTTGTACTCAGGATGTGTGTTTCCCTCCCAAAGCTCATTCCCTTATGTTGGTTCTTGGACTTCATTCCTAGGCAACACTTTCCGGTGCTAAACGGTCCCTTCCCGTCCCAACACCTTTCGTTGCAGACTCCTCATCACACCACCCCCCTTACAAAATTCCCATCAACTCTAATTACTCTCCCAATACATCACTTCAACTACAAAATCTCCATTTACTTATTACATCAATATATATCAATCAACACTCTACATTTTTTCCCCATAGCTACTGTGTCACTATTACATCTCCAATTCTACATTACTTTGATTCATAACAATAATTATTCATCTCTAGTACCCATTTAAACTCAACATGGACTGATCTACATGTCCTAACAAAACAATAATCACCCAAAATCAAACTTCAGCTTTTACATTACCTTTAAAATTCTCCACTATCTGAAATCACTTTCATTATTTAAATTAAACTCTTTTAACACATTAAAATCATTGTATTCAAACATTAGTTACATTGGAAATTTGCAAACACTTTATAAGTGACATTTTACACATCTAATTCCAGCTATCAGCTGATGCTCTAGGTCGGGTGAATGACCTTTGTTCCAAAATGCTACACAAAATTATATAACAAAAATACATAACACATATTTATAATTCTTACACTCTAACCTAACAAGATTAATGACCCACTAAAACATGATAACCAAAATATAAGAAACATCTACTGTATCCATTTTCTCAAATCAAAACAATTAGTTAATTACTTCAAGAGCGAGTTGCCATTTCTAAGTTACAAAATTTTAATTCGTTGCTCCCCCGAGCAACCACCCTGCCACACACACTATTGTTTTTTTGATGGTGGACTGTTGCGCCCATTTGCCTCCACAAGGACGGCATTGGTGGAGGAATTTATCATCTCCGTGTCCTTGCTTCAGCGTTACATTTTAAAATTGGTAGATATCATCATATCTATGTTATAAATTTATATGCCCTTACAACGGGTCTACCACCTGGTTCACTGTTCCTACTCGAACAGAGTGGCAGCCGCTGTTCCATAGTTCCGGGGATTTCCCCTAATGTCACCCCCCATCAATTTCAAATATAAACCAATTTCAAGCCAGCTATGGTCAAGGTTCTTACTTTATGGCCATAGCTGACCGCTATCCAAAACCACGATTAGTGCTGGTAAGGCAGTAATCGCCCGAAAAGTCAGGGAATCAACTCTAAATTCAGGCATGTTCTCTACATCATTTTCATACACGGCACGGCAATCTATCAGGATATAATATAAAATTATATAAAAGGTGTGCCGTGTATTTTACGCCATTTTGGCCTCCGATGGAGGTAACACTCCCTGTTACCCCCAACACTCACCACTATCTACCGTGGCACATGCCACCACGGCAATAGCATATTACTAACTAAATTAATTCTTCTACCTTTGCAGTTTCTACACTCCCTAAGTATAGCACTTCTATTAACACCACTCAACCCCCCAAAATTACCCACATATCTTGTATGATAACATAACATAACCTAATAAACAAATCGACATTAACCTTGATCAAACAAACAAACAATTCTCTTTTAAATAATATATACAGAAAATTTTAAACATAATTACTTGAAATTTTTGGATTTCGTTGTCCATGACATGTCCGTTACTTAACTAAATATCACTATAATATTGACGACTCGGAACACAAAGTTTTTTATAAGTAAAAACGTAAAGTTTTACCTTACAGCCTAAACCGGCTTTCACCTATAGAAGGCTTCATCAGAGGCTGTCGTTAGTAGCGCTGCTCGTCTTGTTGTTGGCGACGAGAAAGTGTTTCGAAAGATTGAAGCTGTGTGTGTGTGGTGAGATGTGTTCGAATAATGCGTGCGATTTGAATTGTGTCTGTTCGTTTAGGATGTCGTTTTTATTTGTTTTTGTGTGTTTGTATATTTCTAATTGTTCTAGAGTGTCTAGTTTTCGGCCTTTTGTGTGTACGTGTAGTATGTTCATGTTATTGTCGATGTTTTTATATGTGTGGTTTGCTTCAATGAGGTGGTTTGCGAAGGTAGATTCTGTAGTGAAATTTTTATTAACTCTTCTATATATCATCATTTCATTATTTATCACTTACCACAATTATATTCCTCAAAATTTCAAAATTATTATTAACATTTATTTTATCTCATATTTCAGTTATTACTACCTTTTAACTATGGTTTCTATTTAGTATAATTATCTCAAATTATTTTCATCATTGATTTTAAAATCTTTTCAACACCTGTAAACATTTTACTCTATATAGCTTGTATTAGAAAATTTATACTCACAGTACATCACTTGTACCCTGTCATAAGCACACAAATATAAATATCAATAACGCCCTGTACCTTCTGAAACATTTTAACAACACTGTTATTCCACACTAAACAATTTAACATTTATTTATTTATTAATCATTGTCAAATTCAAATCTCATAAAATAATTTCGACTTATTAGAAAAATCCAATTATATAACATTGAAATCAATCAAAAATATTTAAACATCTCAAACTATTTTAATTAAATCAATTATTAAAAACACAACATTTTTCAATTATTCTCAAAACAATTACAATTCGTTAATTACTGTCTGCAAAATTATTTTTGTTCTTTATTTAGTCTACTGAAATACTCTTATTATTATTAAAACAATTACTTACACACATTGTTTACATTATATACTTGTTACAATACACACCACTAATTTCACTATCAATTATTTACAAATTATTCGTCATTAATTATTCAATTTATCACACTTCATTTTCCAAGTCAGCAAGGTCATTACCATAAATTACAATATTTAAAAATTGTCCATTTCCTCATTTTAATTTCAACCTCCATCATCATATATATAACGATATATTTATAACATACATCATTCTTGTCCACACTCAGTTTATTAATTTTAATATAATAATTTTCTAATACTTCAAGTAGTTCCACTATCATCAAATCATAAAACCTGTCAATATCATTAGTGATTTTAGTCTGGTCTCCATCAGTAATTTTATTCAATCTAGAGTCAGTTATTTTCTCATCAGATTTTTCTACTACCTTCATCACAACATAAGGTAAATTATTATTATTTAAACAGGTATCATCAAAACAATTCTCAATCTCTACTCTACAAAGTAAGTATTTCATATCATTCATCTTAATCACTTCTAACATCTCTTTCAACTCATTATAATTTCTCTTCAACTTATATAATTCTATCTCTCTATCAATACACAACTCTCTATCTAAATCTCTCTCACCATAACACCATCTCACACTTTCAACACCATCCCACACAGAGGGTACTAACTCATAAAAACTCGGGGAACAACTCAAGACCTCATGTCTTCTAATACCAAGGGACTCTTGCCCTTCAACAATAACATTTGTGAACACCTTGGTTCATCATAAATGTGGGAAAAATTTACCCTCTGCCCTACATACTCATCTAATCTCTCTTGCCACTCTTTCTCTAATTCATCAACACTAATTACTACTCCTTTACAACCTATTACTATCTCTCTCTCTCTCTCTCTCTCTCTCTCTCTCTCTCTCTCACTCACTGTCTCACTACCTATTTTCAACGTATCACTCTCTGATACCACATTCTTAATTATATTATCATTTTCAACATTATTTTTATCACTTGTTACTTTTTTATTATCATTATTGCTATTACTTTTAATCTGTTTCCCTACTGACTCTACTATTTTCTCAATATCTCATTTCAGTTTGTTACAACTACTCTCACACTTAATTTTGACCTCATTAATATCACATTTAAGTTCGTTAACCTGACTTCTCTGTTCATCGAATTTATTATTCATTTCACTGAAATTACTATACATCATATTGTACAATCATGTTAGCATATTGTCCTCATCAGACTTCTTATTTTGGTTGACTGAAATAGGTGTCGATTGATGTTCGACATCTTTCATTATTTTTGATTCGGTTATTTCTACATTACTGTCAGTGAAGCTGACTTCTTCATTACTTTCCCTCATTAACAGTGACTCTGTTTGGATACCTGAATTGCTCTCATCAGCCGATTCAGTTGACATATTTTCATTACTTTCGTTCATTACTTTACATTCGGCTTTATCGCCTACAATTACATCAACTTCATTTTCGTTAGTAGCCATCTCTTATTCTTTATAATTTATATTTATTAATTTACTTTAATTGATTTAATTTATCATCTCAATTTCAATCTTATGTAAATAATGTGTAAATTACGTACTTCTCCGTATGTTTTGCATACTGTTATTCAACCTTTCAACCATATTTGCATTTTTTGTAGGTGTGGTTTTTATATTTAAATTTTAATTTACAAAAACTGTCCCTGCTTCAGAAGTGCCATCTGTGAAACTAATTATTTATACAAATACAAATACAGATAAATAAAATTATTTATCTTCCACCTACCTTGTTTTGTCTTCTCATCCCAGAATCCGTCACACGAACATTGAGATGCAAGTATGATTATAGGTTGTGTTAATAACAGACGCAACTCGCATTTATAAAGAGAAACAAATTAAATTTTATTTTTTTCTTAAATTTTCAAAAAAAACTTATTCAAAAAAGAATATTCAAAAGTTATTTTTGTTCATTCTTATCTCTTAAATCAGTTTATTACCTTTAGCAAAATTTGAAATAAATACAACTTTCTTGACATATTTACGACATAGTCTGATAAAACAAAAATCTTACCTTAATGAAAGCAGCCCCGCCTGCTCGCACACACATTCATTCCATTACACCAAAAAAAATATCGGTATGGAGAACCATACATGACTTCCATATTCTAAGATTTATATTTAAAATCATTTTCGAAATGAAATATTACCATAGAAACTACTTCTTTCTACTTACTGCTTCAGCCTTAACCACAGGACTGTGGTCACTAACGTATACCACCTCAAGTTATCGCACTCGATTTTCACTGATGATGAAAGTCGATGGCATTGCCAAAACGTCTGGTTTTGTAGAAAACATTGGACTACGGCCAAATATCCCGGGAAGGAATTTTAACAAAAACTACTTCTTTGTTGCCGATAACGTTGTACACATATATATAAAATATATGCATAAAATTAATGGCTTGTATAAGTTAATGATTGATCTCCATTAAGTAGTGCTCAAGTTTCCAAAGTTTTAATATTATGATGTCCGTAATTAAAACATCAGAGCAGGTTTAGTGTGAATGAGGGTACACTGTGGACAAAAATTTTCAACATTTCCTATTGAGCATTGCTTAGAGTAAAGCTGCGAATCTACAGTGTATGTTTCACAGAACAAACACGCGAAAAAGAAGGAGCGCTCCGAAGTCACTCATGGACCCTCAGCATCTTGCAGAGGGTTCATTCCCTAAAGACGAAAAGTCTGTCTATGAATCGTTCCTCTGTAAACATGTACAGTTACATTGCCCAGCGATCCACAGGAAGCAAATTGATGTCCATTTTTTCGGCTTGCACGCATTATGTTGGTGTGGGTTTCGGCACTTTCCATTTAAAAAGCGTGCAAATGTAAGAAAATAAACATGAGTGAGGCCAGAAATAACGTGAATTGTGTGTGTGTGTGTGTGTGTGTGTGTGTGTGTGTGTGTGTCTTACCTGCCTTTTTATTGCTGTAGGCATAATAATAAAATGGAAACATAAACATTACATAACTGAGATATGCTTACCTGCCACGAACGATATATTATTTTACACATGGAGGAGTTCAGTGACATACACACGTACAGAAGAATTATATATATAAAGATATTAACTCATACATAATTTACATTAAAATGAAAAAATTATAATTTTATTGCCTGGCAACAAAATTATTTTATTTTTAACAATTACCATTGTTTGAAAAAGTTTAAATGAATTTCCAAGTACTTTACTGTTGTTAAAACGTAAAACGTTGCAGGTAAACTACCCCTTTCCCCTTAACCGATCTTCACCAAAATCGAAAGTCCTTGAGACCTCTACAATTCAGGGACGTATGCAAACAATTATTTGATTCTGTTTGAATTTGCGGCTGTTATCGTTTGCCATAGAAAATACGCTTGATAAAAAAACGTTGCTAGTAAACTACCCCTTCCCCTTAACCGATCTTCACCAAAAACAATAGGTCTTGAGTACTCTACAAATCAGGGCTGTATGCAAAAAATTATTTGATTCTGTTTGAATTTGCGGCTGTTATCGTTTGCCATAGAAAATACCCTTGTTAAAAAAATGTTGCAGGTAAACTACCCCTTTCCCTTAACCGATCTTCACCAAAAACAATAGGTCTTGAGAACTCTACAATTCAGGGCTGTATGCGAAACATTATTTAATTCTGTTTGAATTTGCGGCTGTTATCGTTTGCCAAAAAAAAAAATTCCCTTGATAAAAAAACCGTTGCAGGTAAACTACCCCTTTCCCTCAACCGATCTTCACCAAAAACAATAGGTCATGAGTACTCTACAAATCAGGGCTGTATGCAAAATATTATTTGATTCTGTTTGAATTTGCGGCAGTTATCGTTTGCCATAGAAAAAAAATCTACACACAGACACTTTTCGGAAAACGGCTTTTTTTCATGTTTTGAGTGTAGTACTATCAGAATCTGCAATAATCTCGAACATGATTTTTTTTGCCATCACCATACTTCCATTTCCTTAAGGAATATGGAAGTAAAAATAAACCCCCTTTTTATTTAAATACGCCCCATTTTATGCGCTATATTTCTGTATTCTGAGATACGTTACTCACTACCCCTGCTGGCAATGTGGAGTCTCCCCGACCTTGTGGTGCATCACTCATAAAACGCGATTTGTATGTCCGAAAACAATTTATGATGTTATTTTCCGAAAACTGTGCTTACTTCCACATTTTGACACAAAGGCACTCACTTTTACTTGGTATTGGAAATTTATTAGTAGGCCCTGTTTGGCCGGCTGCCTGCGCAGGCGAGCGTCAGTAAGAGACTGGGAAGAGCGTTCTCCAAATCCCCTCCAACTAGATTTCTGTCGGCCCAGGCGGAACGCAATGCCTTATGCGTTAAAGTCATAGCTGTGGCACATTTAACAAGTGCAAACTCCCGTGTGCTGGACGTTGACGATATTTGTTGTCCAGTGGTTTACGTCACTGTAGTAGGCGTGACTTAGTTTCGTTTCCGTCGTGTCCATGAGCATGTGCTGGACAAAATTTGAACATAGCCATTTTGCTCGACTTGAGTTTAGCGTGGGTTCTGCGCCGATGTTAGTGCGTTTGGGCGCATTACACTGTTTTGCCGTTCTGAGAATTACGCAGCTGTGTGCGACACGCACATTCCATTGTAATTGTTTCATCACCGTTCTTTGTTCGATTTAGATTCAACCTGTGACTGACCACGCATATGAAATGAATTGTTACAAATATTTAATAAAATAAAACCCATTCCTTTTAGCCCCGTTACAAACAGTCACAAAATGTTATCCTTTCTTGGTAATTTCATTATTGGGAAGCTGAAAGAATACAGAGGTGAAGATTGTCTGGCAAATACGGTGGCTGCAGTGTCATTAAGTCTTGAACAAGCAATGGTGAGTGTACCGGTGCAGTATTGGGATGCAATAAATCCCTTCATTTTCTACAAACAGCTTCACACTACTTGTGTAAAATTCCTGAGTAGTATTCTTTATTTACCATCGCAATGAGTGATGAAAATTCATGGAATACAATTCACACGCTTATCCTAGATTGACTATCACAATCTTCAACTCATTTATGACTGACTGCCTTTGAAGATTTTGCATCAATTGTAAACCACCAATTCATACATGCCAGACTCGCCTTAAGGCGTTTACAACACATTTATCATGTTAGAGTAGGTTATCTTACTCTTAAACACAGTTTAATGCAAGTTATTACATATTGCTGTATAGAATGTTACAAAAGTACCAAATACCCTAAAACATAACTTAGCTATCAGATCTAAAGTATGCATCTCAGAGGGCTAAAATTTTAGGTGAGTTTTCTCTACAGTGTAAGTCAGCAACACATAAAAATAGTTTTTTAATTGAACACTTGGCAATGGGTCAGATCTCAAATAATTATATCTTATCATTGGCCTGACATTGTCGTTGAAACAGTTAAGTATAACCTACATAGCATTTTCCATAAATTCAGGTGTAGTACAGTATTTGTTTAGAAGAGACTTCTTGCTGAGATGTTAAGTCTATTAAAAACAGGAAAATAATGCAGTAATGTTTTCGTATAACTAAATGTATAAGAAACATTGTCATAGATAAGAATGTCTTATGTATTTTGTTAAATACTGAAATGTTTTAAATTTTTATAAAATTTACATGGAAAATATCTTTTCTGTTTGTTAATGGAAAACATTAGTACTGCACATAATGTGAATTATAAATATATTATGATAGGTAAGGTGTAATGTATTGTTACGACAGTCTACTCGATCGTTGTAGGTACAGTGGAAACAAAATAAGTACAAGACACCAATTAAGTCACTAATTACCAGCTTCAATTTCCACAGTTAACAGGTCGTAATTAACAACACAGTCTCTGCAACAAATCAAATAAAAATTGTTCACACACAATAAAATGTCCACTAAAATTAAACACTAATTGTATTACAATTACCGTCCGATTATAAAACACAACACTTAACTAATAACCACTTGAACGCGCACAGTAATTTCGCCATACAATAACTCTCGAACTGTGCTGTCAATACATTGCACTAATACTGACTTCTAAGGCCGCTGCCGCCAAGTATTTATACAACGCTCACAGACCAGGACGTTCCTAATTGCGTCTTAGCGTCTGTATGAACTACGTAATTAACTGCAGCCTTGACACAGTCCGTGCAGCTGGTGCCTTCGAGAACCTTGAAAGTGCGCCGACAAGCACGTACGCCACACGCGTTACATCGAGATTCTTCTGGCACATTCGACAAACATGTAGATTGTTCTGTGATGTCATAACACTGCCCCCTCCTTAAGCCTGTTCGTCCCGAACTGGCAAACCATCTCTGAAGTAATACTTAGCTAGGCGATCTAGGTGGACGACCTTGAACTTCCACTGTCCTTCCTGTTAAATCCGATAAACAACATCGTTGATTCTTTTTTTCATAGTATAGGGTCCTTCCCAGTTAGTTTGCAACTTAGGTGAGCGACCACGACGGTGCTTTGGGTTGAACAACCTTACCCACTGGGGTTTTTTTTTACCTTATGTTCTCATTCACATAAAATCAACTAACGTTTGTGTATTCAAACTGAAAGAATAATACACAGTTGGATTATACACATACACAAATATTTACAAACATATACATTTATATATTTACAAATACGGATTATACATATACAAATACGCTGAGCTCAGATCTCTCACACGTGTCACAAATAAAGAGTTCTTATAGTGTGCAATGCAATAAGCATTGAATAAGTTACTTGTGTTTTTGTTCAGTATGTTGACAAAAATGGAGCCGTTAAGACAAAATCTGAGCTGATTGTCAGATTTAGCACCAATAAATATGCCAAACCTTTCAGTTTAGCAAAATCTCTGTTAAACCGTGTTATTTCTGTAAATTTATAATAAATTTGTATAGACTTAATTAGCGGAAACTTAAATGACTGATAAATTTGTTGTCAGATTCACTAAGTTTAAAATTATGTACTTGGTAGAAGCTTCATACATAGCATAATTGTATTTTTACTATATTTGATATGTTCTATGTTTTCTCAATGTATGTACTCCTAATAATATTAGTTACAGTGCTTATAAAAATTATTTTGTCTGTTACATTTAATTAATATTGCTAAATGTATAACAAATATGTTGATGAAAACCATTGTAATGTTAATTTTATGAATTGTATTTAGTTGTTAACTTCTGTATGTAAGTACTGTTAGCTCACACAATGTATTGTAAGTTCAGTCCGTACAAAATTGTGAAATCCATTGTAACCTTGAAATTGTAATTTTGAATCTGTAAAAAAAACAAAAAACAAAAACCACTCAAGAGCAGAAGACTGGGAGACACAGCGCAGTCGTCAACCACAGGTCAGTAAAATTTGGTCACCACAGGATAGTAATATGGTTAAGCATAAATTTTCAACCAACCAAATTGAATTATGGAATCATTAATATTGCACTTAGTATTCTCTATGTTTCTTTGTAACATTGTATTTGAAATTGAGTGTTCCTATTATGGAACAATGTATCATCCTATTAAATTATTTTAGCAAGTTTCAACAAGTAACAAAACACGCTTTCTTTAAATGAAGTTTTTTAGGTTTGTTGTTTCAAGTAAACAGAAATTGAATTCTTTAATATGATACACGTTGATTTAATTTGGTTGATTGGCTGTAAATGTACCAAAACCAAACGTTATATAGTTACTTGGCCATAAGTCAGTTTACTTAAAAGCCCCCCCCCGCAGTTATTATTTGGTGTTCTGCCCTAAATAAAAGGTGGTCTTCAAATGGTAAAAGCTCTGCAAGCTGTCCTATCGCATGCCAGTGTTTACGTTTCTTCGTAAAACCTTCTGATTTTAATGCTATCTATTAACTTCATTCTTCTACGCCCTTTTCTTTTTTCTTCTATGACACCCTCTATGGCAGTTGTAAGCAAGCAGTCTCTTCTGAAACAAAGACCTAACCAATTCCTTTTCCTATTTTCTATTATCTTCAGGATTTTCTTTCTTCCTCTATTCTTCTTAAAACTTCATCATTCCTTACTTTATCAACCCACCTCACTGTTTCCATTGCTTCCCAAACCCACATCTCAAATGCTTCTAATCTTTTCTCATCCTCCTTCCTCAGTGTCCATGTCTCTGCACCATATAAAGCAATGCTCCACACATTACATTTGGCCAACCTTTTTCTTAAATTCTTATTAATTTTGCCACACAGCAGTATTTTTCCCCATTATATGCCTCTTTCACTATATCAATTCTTGCTCTAATTTCACAAGTGCAGGACATATCTTCACTTGTCAAGCTTCCAAGATATTTAAACAACTCCAGCTGTTGTATTTTGTCTTACCCTATCTTTATGTTTGCCCTTTTTCCTCCTCTGCTAATCACCATACACTTAGTTTTTTCCATATTAATCCTCATTCCATATTACACGCATACTAAATTCAAATCTCTTTTTCATTTCATTCATTGTCTCTTCCTTTTCTGCTGAAACAGCCATGTCACAGCAAACCTTATACATTCAATTCTTCTTCCACTGACATTCACACCTTGTGTTTGTCAAAGCACTTCCTAATCAAGATACTATATGTTAAATAAATTTGGTGACATACAGCAGCTTTCCCTTACTCCTTTTCCAATTTGCACACTCACTTTCTCTCCAAGGTACAGATTACAAATTAACCGTCTCTCCTTCCAATCCACCCTCTTGACCCTCAAAACATCTAATAGTCTTTCCCACTGTACTCTGTCAAATGCTTTTTCAAGGTCCATATAAACAATATATAGCTCTTTGCCTTTTTCTATGTACCTTTCTCAAATTGTTCTTAGCAGCCCTATTGCATTCCTAGTCCCTTTACCTTTCGTGAAACCAGTTGCTCTTCCTCTAACGTGGCATCCGGTTTGCCATATATTCTTCTATTCAACACTCTTAACAACACTTTGGTTGCATGCGATATCAAACTAATAGTTCTGAACTCTGCATTCTTCTTTTTCTCTATTGGTATTATTACTGTTGCCAAAAAGTCATCTGGACATTCACCTTTCTCATAAATTTCATTGCAAAGGTATACTAGCTCTTTGCATCAATGTATAATAACACTGGATTGCCGGCTGCGTATACTGAATTCAGTCCGCTCAACTCTACGCTCGTCCCACCACATCAAGGCAAAAGCCACTTCGCCTGCATACTCAGTGTTATCTTAACATTAGTTTAACCGATTTGATCGTCCCATAAAAAGTCTTGTTATGAAAATCGTGTATTTCATATCAATCAGATTAAATGGAACACTTGATACTAATTTAAAAATAATGTACATATAAATTTAATTTCAGTTGTTCATAATAGAAGTTTGTAATTTTTTTCATCGTTGCTGATCTATAAACAACAAACAAGTTATGCATATACATTTTTGCTAACTATACCGGTTTGTTAGGGTGTAATAAATACCTCTTTTTTAACAACTTTGTCGTATTTTGTTGCTTCTCTGCTATGTACAATTTTCCCTCGAACGAGGCCTTTCGGTTTCGCAACCATTGTCAAGTTCTTCCTACAAGTTGGTTGTGAAACCGAAAGGCCTCGTTCGAGGGAAAATTGTACATAGCAGAGAAGTAACAAAATACGGCAAAGTTGTTATGAAGACTACTAACACAAATAAAATAGCTGATACCTTTTTTTGTAATAGTTTTTTTTTTCAATAAAATAAAGGTAACTGACTAAACAAGAATAGTAATGAATACAAAATTGTTTATTACATAGTTTTACATTGACGATTATTTACAAAAAAATCTTAGTTTACAGGATATCTGCATTTAATTACAACATATCTTACCATTTCCAATCATAATATTATTACATTTGTTATAAAACTTCAGGATCTTAGATTATGAATTGCTATTCAATTATTGTATTCAATTTTACTTATTTAATTTTTGACGCACACCAAGTTTTCTTTTCTTTTAGCTATACTAAAACACAATTCTGTCAAATAACTACATAATCAAATCAGAAAGCGCCAAATACCTTAAACAAATAAAACCTAACCCCCCTAAACTAAATGCATTACCAAAAATACATAAACCTAACATTCCCATCAGACCACTAATAAACAACACACAGGTACCCTCCCACAAAATCGCAAAACAACTAGACAAAATAATCAGAGAAAATATTAATCTCAGTAACAACACATCCATCAAAAACAACATCGACCTAGTCAGGAAAACTGAACACATCCACATCCCACATAACTCAACTCTGGCATCTTTTGATATAACCAATCTATACACTAATGTCCCCATCAAAGAAACCACCCAAACACTAGAACAACTACTCAGACAAAACAACACACCTGAAACACACATACAAGAAATCATCACACTTACCAAACTAATAACTGAACAAAATTACTTTACATACAATAACAAGATATACTCACAAACAGAAGGTCTCCCGATGGGATCCCCCATATCAGGAATACTAGCAGAAATATATATACACAACATAGAACAGAACCACATAATAAACAACAACAAATACACTAACAAAATTATATACTGGCACAGGTATGTAGATGATATATTACTTTTATTCAAAGGCAACACAAGACAAGTTGAAAACTTCCACAAATACATAAACACTATACACCACAAATTAAAATTTACACTGGAAATTGAACAAAACAATAGTATAAATTTTCTAGACCTAACAATTAACAAAACTAACAATACACACACGTACAAAATATACAGGAAACCAACTACAACCGACATGGTTATACACAACACATCAAACCACCCAACACAACATAAACATGCTGCCTTCAACCATATGCTCCATAGACTAACTAAAATACCCTTAAATAAACAAGATTACACCGACGAACTCAACACAATAAAATACATAGCAATCAAAAACGGTTACAACACTACTTTAATAAACACGCTACACAAACGCATCAAAAACAAAAACAACAAAACACAAAATACCATCAACACACAACACAATAAATACATCACACTCACATACCATAACTCCAACACACACAAAATCGCCAACACATTCAGAAAACACAAGTACAAAATAGCATACAGAACAAACAATACCATCAAAAAACACATCAATAACACAAACACGGACATAGACAAATATAACAAAACAGGTGTTTACAAATTAAATTGTAATGACTGCAATAGTTTCTACATCGGCCAGACAGGAAGATCATTTTCATCCTGTTATTCTGAACACTTAAAAGCTCTAACCAACAACAATATACACTCCGCATTTGCCACACACATACACACAGAAAACCACAGTTACACCAACATAGACACTAATCTTGAAATTTTACATTACTTACCTAAAGGTCGAAAACTCAACACAACTGAACAATACGAAATATATAAACACCACACAACACAACCAAACAACATACTTAACGATCAATTATAATATAAATCACATACACTTTTTGATACAATTTTACATAAAACAAACATCAAGTTGAATCCCCGTGCCAATCCCCTTCCTCCACACACCACCCCCAATACACCTTCCACACAACAACCGTTACGAAATGATGGCAGTCTGACTCAAAGCTGAAGAAGGCGGATACGTACGTCGAAACGCGTCCAACGAAAAAAGTAAGTTTCACAAGAAAAAGGTCATTTTTAGACAAGTGTTAGTGCTGTGAAAGAAGAGATGAATAATCAAGACAACTACAATAACTACCTATTAACATTACTAACCTAATTTCATGAGTGTCTTTACCATAATCATTGTTACAAGTATGGCCTTTAAATATGTTAGTAAAGGTTGTACACCCTAATATAATCTTTTTTGTACCTAAATTGTTTTTCTCAATGTTTTGTTTATTGTTCAAAAGGGAGTACATAAATTTTACTACCCTGATTACATCTGAGGAAGCCCTCTCCAAGTTTCCTTTTTGAAATATAATCAACAAAATGGGTGTAAGGGCTAAGGTTGCTGTCATCTGCTATCAGCAGTCTTATACATTCTTCACATTTCAACTTAGAACTAATTTTTCTAGCAATGAAACCAGACAAGTAGAAAAGAATATTATCTTTATAATAAGAGTTTTTATTTTCCAGCAGACATTTAATGTTTTCAATGTCTTCTTCATAGACACAGACTGAGTTTAGGTCCATTGTTTCGTCTGCTTCTGCAAAACTCATAACAGTATGAAATGTCATGTCAAGTTTCCTCAAGGCCCATTGAAACTGCTTGACATTAGGATTGGTATGTCCCCCTCGGGATCTTAAGCAGCAAAATAACAGGTCCAAATGATCTTGAGAAAACTCGTAAGTCAAATTATACTTTAATTGTGCCACAGAACCTGAATATTTTCAGTTTTTAACGTCGTTAAATATGCCAAAAAATTATGTAACATTTTATTGTCATTTTATAAATTCTTCATTACTTGCCCTTTGAAGTGCTGCTAAAATGGGTCCCTGCTATTAAAATAATCGAATAGTCTGTCTATAACTATAATAATAATCAAAATTACATAACAGTTTCATTAACAAACATGGACATTTCCGAACTGAATTAAATATGTAGTTAACAAAATATGGAAGCACAGCTGCATACAAATGTGTAAATTGTGCTCAGTGATGCCTTCTTGCCTTGATGTGGTGGGGGTTGCTGCTTTCCGCTGGACTGTTTTTTGCGCTTTCACTCCCACCTAGTGTGCTATCCAGTGTTATATACATCGATGGCTCTTTCCTCCCTTTAGTTTTCAAATTTTTGAGCACTTCTGCAGGTAATTCATCAATCCCAACTGCCTTTCTATTTTTCATTTCCATCAATGCCCTTTCAACTTCGTCTTCTATCATACTGAATCCCTTTTTATCATCATTTACTTCTATTTCCTCTTCCAGTTCCAATTTTACTGGTCTTTGATCTGCTTTATATAGATTTTCTATGTATTCCTTCCAATGTTTCAGCACTTCCTCAGGTTCAATCGCAAAAGTTCCATCTATATTTGCATTTTAGCATAACTTTTCCTTTGAAAAACTAATTCTGCAACCTGATACATCATTTCAAATTTGCCTTCTCTCTCTCTCCAACGACTCTATCTCTTCACATTTATCTTTCAGCCAGTTTTCTCTAGTCTTCTCACTAGCCTTACACAGCAGTAATGTATCTAAAATTTGTTCCTGGTGGGGAGGGGGTGTACCAGCTTCATATAAAAGAAACCCCAAGACTAATTAATATTACAATCTTCAATGAGGCTGAAAAATATGATAACGCCCTGAAGTCAATCCCATGAAAGTAAATGAAAATGCATTCAAAGTATCTGCTATTGAAACATTGTTTACAAGATATTTATTGACGTTGTTTTGATTGTTCATCTTCTTTTTTCACAGTACTAAATAATATAGAATTATTTTCTAATAACTTTCACTTGTGAAAACTTACTTGTTTTTCTTTCCGAGACATAACCAATTTATACACCAATGTACCCATTAAAGAAACCATACAGAGACTAGAACATTTACTCAGACAAAACAACATCCCCGAAACACACATACATGAGATCATCACACTCACCAAAATAATTACAGAACAAAATTACTTCTCATACAACAAGATATACACACAAACAGATGGTCTCCCGATGGGATCCCCCATATCAGGAATACTGGCAGAAATATTCATACACAACTTAGAACAGAACCACATAATAAACAACAACAAATACACCAACAAAATCATTTATTGGCACAGGTATGTGGATGATATATTACTTTTATTCAATGGCAATACAAGACAGGTTGAAAACTTCCACAAATACATAAACACAATACACCACAAACTAAAATTTACACTGGAAATAGAACAAAACAACAGTATAAATTTTCAGGACCTAACATTTAACAAAACAAATAATACACACACATATAAAATATACAGAAAACCAACCACAACTGACATGGTTATACACAATACACCAAACCATCCAACACAACATAAACATGCGGCCTTCAACCACATGCCCCATAGACTAACTACAATACCATTAAGTAAACAGGACTATAACGATGAACTCAACACAATCAAATATATAGCAATAAAAAACGGATACAACCCTAATTTAATAAAAAAAACTACACAAACACATCATAAACAAAAACAACAAAACACTAAATACCAACAACACACAAAAAACTAAATACATCACACTCACATACCATAACTCCAACACACACAAACTCGCCAACACATTCAGAAAACACAAGTACAAAATAGCATACAGAACAAACAATAACATCAAAAAACACATCAATAATACAAACACGGACATAGACAAATACAACAAAACAGGTGTTTACAAATTAAATTGTAATGATTGCAATAGTTTCTATATAGGCCAGACGGGGAGATCTTTTTCATCTTGTTACACTGAACACTTAAAAGCTTTATCCAACAACAATATAGATTTTGCATTTGCCACACATATACACACAAAAAACCACAGCTACACCAACATAGATACTAATCTTGAGATATTACACTGCTTACTCAAAAGTCGAAAACTTAACACAGCAGAACAATATGAAATATACAAACACTACAAAACACAATCAAACAACATACTTAACGACCAATTAAACTATAAATCACACACACTGTTTGACACAATTATACATAAAACTAACAATAATTTGGATCCCCACGCCAATCCCCTTCCTCCACACACCACCTCCACTAAACCTTCCAAACAAAAACCATTACACGCTACTGGCCAGTCTGTCTCAAACTGTTGACCAAGGCGAACACTATGCCGAAACGCGTTCGGAAAGAAAAACAAGTAAGTTTTCAAAAGTGAAAGTTCTATATTCTATATTATTTATTGACATTTTACATTTTTTTAAATAACTACAGTTTTAATAATAAAAAAAAGCTAAACCTAGAAATTTTATACATCAGAAAAAGATACACTGTCTGCAAATGTTTTAAGAGTCTACTTGCCTTGATTTTTTTTTTTTTTTTTTTGCCATTTCATTGACACCTTCCTGGGTCACTAAATTGATTTTGCTATGTCATATTTCAAGCATATAGGTGTACAAATGCTGTGTGATAAACCTGTTTGTATGTTAGTATAGAAAGCTGGAAAATGATAAACCAGCCTAAAATTAAGAGATTAACTAAATTCTTAGTCAAATTTTTTGACCATCTTGAGGGGGGTGCGGTCCCATTCACCACCCCCCCCTGTAAATATGTCCCTGGCACAATATTTAACAACAATCACATGTATGTTGCTTAAAATTAGATTAATCTTTATCATGGTTATTAAGCTAGTCACTATAACTGTGTGAAGGAAATAGGAACATTTTAAGTGTTCACAAACCAGAAGTATTGAGTCTAGTGTGCCTTTATTTAAAAGTGCCCTGGCATGTTAACAGTTGATAAAAGTTTTCATTTCTCAATACAAATATTTGTATTAACTTTATAGGAGTGTTTATGTGAGAATAAAATATAATACTGTAAAGGGACTTATACGCTTAAATATACCCGCCCAAAATCTTAGCTACCTTCTCGATGTATTCTCGCACCTACCTTACTTCAATAGCACTTTCAGGATCGCCAACATATTTTTTGGTTAATATGTGAACCGTGACACTCTGCCCCTGGAAAAAAAAACGCTTGACTATTTTAACACTTTGTTCCCTGGTCTCAGAAGATTCTAAGCTCGTTAGGCAAGAATTTAACGATGGAAATAGATTAAGGTTGCAGCGTGATAATTACATTCAACACGTGGTCATTGTGAAATAGAAATTACCTTTTATTTTCATTTTTTCTTTGAATTTCCAACGGGCCGATATATAAGGTGATTATTACATCATCCAACATGGAACATCCATGATCATTAATTAGACAAGATTACGTTACTTAAATCTATCAAAGCAAACCAGTACTTCTTTCACGCTCTCACTCACTCTCGTAAAACCTCCCTTAGTTTCAAGCTCTCATTGCGTTCTGAATTTATTGTTTAATACTGGGTACATGGTTGTAGCTAGCTGTCTGGTCGATTTAAGTACTTATCTGGATACGTTAATCCACATGTGGAGTAATCACTCTTGTAGTTCACCTTTTTCAACACTCACTAAACTGGTAACTGTTAGCTAAATTTGGACGATTACTTTTGATACTTGAAGAAACTTATTTTGCACTGTTCTATATGCATTCTTCACTGTTTAAAGGCCTAAATTGATTTTGTCCGCGGACTTGGGTTAACACAAGTCCATGGCTAATTGTCCCCTTTTTGTACTGTCACAATACATGTGACTGTTAAGTAGTTTTGGGCAATGTTCAGTCAGGGGTTATTTTGTGTATTGCAGTAACTTTGGAATTTACATAAAATAGTTGAAGTAAATAAAACATTTGATACAGATATAACTACTTGTGTCTTGACTAATGCCCATTCTATTTGAGCAAACTGACATATGGCTATTGTGGTGCATGGAATAAATTGTAGCTTTGTCCTGTCTTTATTTACAGAATATTTTAGAAACAGCGCTATTTGCAAAACTTGATTATTTCGATCTGAACTTGTCTGGTGTTCTGGTATAAACAGAAACCATCCTTATCAACTTTGTGTTCAGAGTCAGTAGTGTTGTAATTAGTTAATCAACGGACACATCATGGACAACAAAATCCAAGAATTTCTCAACTTATTTTTAGAGCACAGTGTGAAAAAACTGCTCTAAATAATTATCTTCTTGTTCCTACCTTCACTTAAATATTAAACTCTTCAGTTCTTTCCGATTAAATAAATACAGACTCACTGTTTGGGTCCCTCTACAAAAATTACAAGTAGGCTTCTAGCTGAACACTGAAACTTTATAGCAAAAACTAAATAGCCTTATTTGCATTTATACTATTTTTTGGCTTTGGGTGCATCATTTCTTGGTACTGAGCAAAAATAATATAGTAGACTAGAGAGTGTATAGTAAACAGTAGGTTATAGAAAAGAAATTTGTGCCTTGTTCATGATGTGTATCTTCATGATACAGAAGTACTTTTTACCACTCTTAACATTTAAGCTTACTTGGTGGTGAAGTTTATTTTAAGGTAAGTGACTAACAGCATTGGTTGGTTTAAAAAAAAGAAATGCCTTGTGGACTTATGGGCCGTCCATATATTACGTCACCACAAAATTCGGCATTTTGGACCCCATCCCCCCCATTGTCACACTCGGTGACCCCCCTCATAATATTACGTCACCACGGTGGGTCAGACCCCCCTTATTTTTCGTTCTTTGTTGGAAGTCGGCGATCTTCAATGAAAAATTATGTACCAGCAATTATAAGTTTAATATTTCTTTATTACAACTACTTTTAAACACATTAAATTAAATTAAGTACCATATTTAATTTAATTAAAACTATTAAAACAAATTAAATAGTTATTAAATTTAAATATTATAAATTAAAACACTTTTAAACAAATTACAAACAAATTAAATACAACAAAATCCGCATAGGCGGATTAGACTATAAGTCGTACTTTTTTACTCGGTGTCGTCTTGCCACGGTTGCTTGCACCATTCCTCTAGTGACGGGATGATCCTAACGCTGTCATTGTCTCAATCACTGGCTCCTTCATCAAGCAGAGGCGGAAGTGGGACCGATGAAGAGTCCACGTCTTCATCCAGCCAGTTCTGGTGCTCTACACCTGTTGTTTTGTCGTAGAACGACGCGAGTAGCTCTTTTGCTCATCGCACTACTACTCGCGTTGGTCTCACCTAATTAGATTGAGAGATAAAAATGAAAAGTCATTATAATATAACATTATAGAATATTACGAACATTTTTACAGGTTTTTATGGACTGTTATGACATACCTTTTCAACAGATGGAGCGTTGCCGGGATCTTTATGCACTTTCGAGAGGTGTAGTTTTGCGGCTTTTTGAGACGCGTGGTACAGGCCGCATACTCGACAGGTCCTCGAAGACAAGTGAGGTTTGACCGAAGGGTAATTAAGTTCATAGGGTATGTGGTTAAATTGCCTTGATGATGGCTTGAGGGTTGCAGTACGCCGGAGCAACAGCGGTGCGAATTTGTCACCCTCTACATGCACAAAAAAAGAGGAAACAAAAACATTAAAAATTGAAAAAGTTGTACACAAAGATTTTTAAAATTTTCTTTTTATGCAAAATATTTGAGTTCAGAGGAATTTTCAATAGTAATTACCTTTGCTTGTTGCTGCATCGGTGACCTGCAATCCGTCTGCTGTCTGGATTAACCCGTATGGCGGTGGTAGAAATCCGTCCGGCAGAGTACACCGAAGGCTGCTCCTTGACTTTCCGCAGCATTCTTCGGAAGTACATTTCACAATCTGCAGAAAATATTGGGCCTCCCGGACGTGGTTGCTGTACCATATAGGATCTACGTCGTCCAACGTTGCTGTTGGTAGTTCTGCAGGCGCAACGTACTTCGCTGAAACCTCGTAGCCGTCCAAGACTAAACTTGACCAAACTTTTGCCAGTACTTTTCCGGCGTATTCAAAATTTTGCCGCTCCCTCTCCTTATCGACCGTTCTTCCGATCGTCCAAGTGTGACCCAAAGTAATCGTGAGGCAGAACGACACCCGAGAAAAAGACAAACTCTTAAATTAAGCAAACAAAAATGAAAACTAACATTTTGAAATTTTTAGAAATACGAGTTTAAAAATACAGACACTATAATTGTGAACTGTACTTGATAAGAGTTTGGCTCAATGGCGACATGCGGCGCTCAACCCGGTTATAAGCGCGCCGGCCCGGTGCATTTGTAGCTATGAAGATTGCATCGAGGTCCATGTCTTTAAAATGTTTTACAGCACAGGCAATAACCCGTTGATACCTTGGGTTCTCATCAGGCCCGCCATCCACAGTAACTATCATAACCGGCTTTGTAGAACCATCTGGTGTTGTCATCAATGGCTTGAAGTTATCTAAAGTCAATAGTTCCTTTAAATCTTCCGCATGCGTTTCCGCAGTAGAACTACAATGTTTTCCACTCCTAATCGAGATATGGGTGGGGCCAGAGTAGGTAGCGCATCGTGGATCTCCCTCACCATTGGCGGTAATGTTGATTCCGGCATATACTGAAGGTATTAGTTTATGCCGCTCCGCGACGACCCAATTGTGGTCTGGCAGCGTCACTCTGTACTCTAAATGCATGAGCATCGGGCTTTGGGCGTTTGCAGCCGGGATGCCAAGAGGAACTCTGCTCTTGTCATCTTGAGACAAGAAAAAACCCTCCTGAGGTCCCAAAACCGACGCTAAAGTTTCCAGATCAGGAATAGTGGAAGTGCAGAATGCTGTATCGGCGTGCTTTTTGCGCGCATCTGCCCTTGCCTTGCACAGCTTTACCGGCACGGTAATAACATGCCGTTTGCCTGCGACAGCAAAGAATAATCAATCAACTCCACCGTCTATTTCTTTTATTTACTAAAAAATATTTCTTAAAAATTTAATTAGGTTACAAAACTGAGTATAAAATTTCGATGGGTGTACCTATGTAGTTTAATGCTTTAAATTTTCTAATTTAACAGTACAGAAGTTTGAGGACTTACCTTCCAATGTGTCAGAACGATGGGGATGCAGTCGCAAATATAGCCCACTCCGACTTAAATGAAATCCGGCTTTCTCCAAAGCATCTTTTAAATCGTCGAGCATCTTGCAGCTTCGGACCTGTTCAGATTCTCGTCTTGCCTGGGCTCCCCCGCTGAACATCGCGAGATCACAGATTGCCTTTAGAAGGCCCGGTTGTTCCTCTTCGGTACGTGGTCTACCTGAAGCGTCTCTAGATTTTAGATGTTTTGAAATGTCAGGATGCTCGCGACAAATTTCGTCCAATTTCTGTTTTTTTTTTTCTTACGACACGTTTTTTGGCGCACTGCGTTCGACTGCTTCCTTTTTAAAGCATTTTTTCGCTGTTCAGTTTCTTCTTGAGAGATTTCAACTCTTTAGAAGAGTCGTTGCATGCAAGACCACTATCAATTTCATTACGCAAAGTACAAATTTTGGCTTGCAAATTCGCAATCATCGTCTGAGATACATCCTGTGAAGGTGTACGCCTTTTTTTCATTTTCAGAGTCTCCGATCTCACATTTTTTAGGTGTATCACTAACTGTGAGCTGACTGGTTGACGCAGTCGGAGCCGTGATTGTTGCAGGTGCATGTGTTGCGGTTTTCACATTCGCGGAATGTATAGTAAAATAAGAAAACAGACTCTTGACTCTTGACTTCTTATTAGTCCCTCTCACCAAAAGCTCTTTCACTTTCGCACTAATCTTAGCATCAAAAGACAAATCGTCCTTGCCGCACTCCTTTTTTGCTTCCGCCCAGAAGGTATTGCAGTCATTTTGGAGATTCACTTTCGGCCTGTCGGGGTAGGCCTTCTTATACGCGTCGAAAAGAGACTCGTAAAGCTTGCCACGATTCATGTTACGAACGACCACAATGATGGTATGTATGATAGGAGTGAAGGCGTAGCAAAACGCGCGATAGGAGGACTCGAGACACGAAATCAAGAGAAGACTAAACAAAGAGCGTGCTCACAGCGAAGAACGTATAATGTGAGTAAACACGCGGTAGCCGAGTTCAGGGAAATCGAACTTTCGTGTGCGTGTGTTCTACGCCCCAGTACAAATTAGCGAAGAAAATGTAAATATTTAAACGCCTGTCTGCATAAAAAACGTTTTCTTTACAAAACTCATCCTTATAAAACGAAGAATAAAAAAGTGGTTACGTCACAACTGCTGAAACCCCCTCCCTCCCCCTTTTCAATATTTGTCACACGTAGCCGAAACCCCCCTCCCGCCCAAATTGGTGACGTAATATATGGACGGCCCCTTATTGCGTACAGTGCTACATGATAGGAATTTTCATTGTGGTGTTAATAAAAATATGTGGTGATTGAACTTCTTGGCAGAGCCTAAAATACAGATCTTTTATGACAAGCTCGAAAATGTGTTAGAAATTTTTAAAAGATGTTAACGTTATAGAAAAAGTAAAATTTGAATACAGTAAAGTCATGGCATTAGCTAGTTATTGGTTATAGGGAAACATTTTCCACTAGTATTTTGGTTTAACCCAACTGGTTAATGCTTAATTCCATTTTAATTAATCCACATATTATCCAGCTTGCCATTGTGGGATTGGAGTAGATTTATGGAAAACAAAGGTATTAAAGTGCAAGTATAAATCATAAATTGATTTTTAGTTTTTATTGGTCACAGGTTTCAAAAATTAAAGTAAATGTGTTTTTGAAACATTATTGGGCTTGGGTGGTTTTACCATTAATCGCTGAATACCGATGCCATTTATTCACTGGTATTAGATATAATTGCTAGGTGAAACACTAAAATAGCCAAATTTTTCAGTCGGATTTTAATATACTGACCTATCCCAAATGTAGTTTGCGTTCTGCATAACTTGGGCTAGATTTAGCCGGTATGATCAAGAAATGAATCAACTTTTAAAAACGTGGATTTTGTTGTGAATTTTAATCGCAGAAGTCATCTAAATTGGAGCATAAATTCAATCAGTGCAATTCAAATTATAGCTAGATTTATTACACTGATGCGGCATTGTAACTTCACAAAGCCAGTTGTGGCGGGCGCAGCTTATGCAACATTGCCAGGTTTTTTGCGCCTCTATTTTTCAAATTAGTTTTACATTTTGTGACTTCAATATGAAAGAAATGTGAGGCGATAAGGCTGTCGTTGCTGGATATTCTACTGGTAAATGTTAAATTCTTGGATTTCGTTGTCCATGACGTGTCCGTTACTTAACTAAATATCACTATAATATTGACGACTCGGAACACTAAGTTTTTTATAAGTAAAAACGTAAGGTTTTACCTTACAACCTAAACCTAACCTAACCTAATAGAAGGCTTCTATAGGTGAAAGCCGGTTTAGGTTGTAAGGTAAAACTTTACGTTTTTACTTATAAAAAACTTAGTGTTCCGAGTCGTCAATATTATAGTGATATTTGGTAAATGTTAATAAAAATAATCTTTGGATTTCGTTGTCCATGACGTGTCCGTTACTTAACTAAATACCACTATTATATTGTTACGACGGTCTATTCGATCGTCGTAGGTACAGTGAAAACAAAATAAGTACAAGACACCAATTAAGTCACTAATCACACCTTTAATTGTTACAGTAAAACAGTTCGTAATTAACAACACAGTCTCCACAACAAATCAAATGAAAATTGTACACACGCAATAAGATGTCCACAAATATTAAAACTCAATTGTATTACAATTGTACCGTCTGATTATAAAACGCAACACTTCAATAATAAC
The DNA here is from genome assembly GCA_034769895.1 of Magicicada septendecula. Classification (NCBI taxonomy): domain Eukaryota; kingdom Metazoa; phylum Arthropoda; class Insecta; order Hemiptera; family Cicadidae; genus Magicicada; species Magicicada septendecula. The sequence goes on from CM068368.1 coordinate 892,938,603, forward strand.
TACTTGAACGTACACAGTAATAACTCGAACCGCTCTATCCAATATCTCGCATGGAACTGAAAACTAAGGCCGCTACCCCGATGTATTTATAGTCACGCTCACACACCAGAAGCTTCCAAACTGCGTCTTATCTCTTCGTGAACTACGTAATTACTACGGCCTTGACACAGTCCGAGCGCCCGAGCGAAGCCCGGCACAGTCGAGAAGATTCTCGCAAAATGCGTCTAGTAGCACGTACACCACACGCTTACATCGAGATCCTTCTGGCATATTCGATAAACGCGTAGATTGTTCTGTGCTGTCGTAGCAATATTAACGACTCGGAACACAAAGTTTTTATAAGTAAAAACAAAGTTTTACCTTACAGCCTGAACCGGTTTTCGCCTTTAAGATTCTACATTCTACACGTACACACAAAAGGCCGAAAACTAGACACTCTAGAACAATTGGAAGTATACAAACACACGAAAACAAATAAAAACGACATCCTAAACGAACAGACACAATTCAAATCACACGCATTATTCGAACATATCTCACCCCACACACACATCATCGATCTTTCGAAATTCGATTCTGTCGCCCACAACAGGACGGACAACGCTACCAGCGGCAGCCTCTGAAGAAGCCTTTTAAAGGCGAAAACCGGTTCAGGCTGTAAGGTAAAACTTCGTTTTTACTTATAAAAAACTTTGTGTTCCGAGTCGTTAATATAATAATGGTATTTAGTTTAAAATAATCTGTATTCACCATTGTGGTAGGTAAAATAAAATGTATAAACTCTTTTCAAGTTTACATTGTGGTTTTATATTTTGGACTGAATTATTGCTTGTTAACACAAGAATACAATGGAATGTAAATGATTAGATTTGTTAAAAAGTCAACCGATTTCGTCCCCTCCCATTGAATGTGAACAATTTCATTTGTAATGTCAAAAAAAGGTATAGTGATATATTGTACGAAAAGTATGATAATAAAAAGATTAAGTAAAATTATGCATTTCTTTTATACCAAATAACTCTTTATTTTACATACAAGGTACAGCCGGAGCTTATGCAACCCGCGGAACAAGATTCTGAGCAGAAAATTGTCAATTTGTATTAGGTTAGTAGCCACACGCAGGAGGTATAGAGTAAAATGAGAAATCAGTGTGAATTACGCATGTAAGCAGCTTTGAATGGTTTCATGTGTAATCACACTGGTACTATTCGATCGCCATGACTCCTATGCGTTGCTACAAACCTGATACAAATCAAGTTAGTTTTGCTCAAAGAATGGTCCCAAAATTTGAGAAATTGTCAATTTGTATCAGGTTTGTAGCAACGTACAGGAGGACGAGTTGCAGTTAGTACCAGTGTGACTTTTCTCATGAAACCATTCAAAGCTGCTTACATGCATATAGCACACTGATTTTTGTGTTGTTATTCGATACCTCCTGCATGTCGCTACTAACCTAATACAAACTAACAATTTTCAGTAGTCATGACGGGAAGTCAAAAACGACAGTGCGTAGCTTTGACATCCATCCGCACGTCGTGTATTTGAAGGATGTGCACAAGAAATGAGTCCAGCAAGAGCATCAGCTCAAGCCGCACGACGTGCGACGTGCGTATGGACCATATGTAGTATTGATGAATGTCATCGAAAAATATAATTAATAGATGCGTGGGACATATTCTAGGGAGATTACATGAATAAAAAATAAAAGAACGACAACTATAACTAAATGTCTGGCACGCTGGACTAGTTGCACGACAGTGTGGTGCGCATCTCCATCACCTCCATGTCCGCATGCTGGACAGCGGCGATGGATAGTGTATGTATATGTATAGCCGGCTAGGAAACAATGCGTTGCGGTTAAATTGACCAAGTCCAAAGGCCTGTATTTTGGCAGAATCTACCGTAGTTGTATCAGGTTACTAGACTTCACGAGGGTTGGCAGTAACCAGTTCGGTTGAAGTCGGCTTGATTGTTTTCATTTAATCATAGTTTCTTATAATAAAGTTATGAAATAGTAACTTCACTTATCGTGCACGATATTTGTAATAATTTTAACAATAAAAATTTCGAGGAGACCGAAACATGTTTTTAGGCTTTAAAAATAAGATTTATAGACTGTGGGGAATCAAAAGTGCGGGAAAAATATAGTGTTAACATCACCTGGAGCATTACATTTTTCGATTACGTTACACATTTTGTGGAATGACCCCCCCCACCCGCATTTTCCATGTTTCATCGAAATTCTCTTTTTTTTTAACCTGTTCAATTCATGTGTATCGTGAATCTGCAGACATGTAAATGCTGTTATTTCTGTTTGATACAACCAAAACACAATTGTGAAGAAACTAATTCATAAATTTTTATTATTATAATTTTCCTATAACGGTGTGCAACAGTGTTAATTCTGTTTGTGATTATAACACATTAATTTCTTTCATACTTGTTTTGGTGTCCTTAATGACGATTTTCAAAAAATGTATTCCCGCATATGTAAAATAGCCATGTAATTTGGAAAAATAAAAAGTACACAATATACAAAGTTGCATAAGCCCCCCCCATCATTCCGCGTGTGTGCGCGCATTTGTCTGGTTTTTAAACTTCACACCAGCGTGTTTTCATTGATTTACTTTTGACAGTTATGTGTACCACATTTTTTCGTCCTCTAACCAACAAATATGGTAAGTTTATTCCACAGTTATGTGTAGCACATTTTTCATCCTCTAACCAACAAATATGGTAAGTTTATTCCACAGTTATGTGTAGCACATTTTTTCGTCCTCTAACCAACAAATATGATAAGTTTATTCCTATCGGGCACGAGTTTCTAGTAATTAACATTTTTTGCTTTAACACAAATGTTACATCGCGTTCTCATGGTCAGTGACATCAAACATAAATACAAGGTACATTATTTTGCGGTTTTGGAAAAAACAAAAAATGCTCATCTCTCCCCATCTGAATTTGCGCTTGTAAATTTTACATACGAATGGCAGACCTACAGGTTGTCAGTGTAAATAACATTTCTTAGATGGAGGCTTATGGAACAATAATTAAACCCTTCCATACGGCATACAAGGCAGTGTGGCTAGCACTACGCTTCAGCCGCCCATTATTATCCCCAGGTACTCATTTTCAGCAGGCTGAGTCGACCTGGGGCTGAAAGGTGCCTCACCCACTGGTCTACTGAGCCGGCCCTTTTTTTAAATATAACCAGCTAAAATAAATTTGGGTATGTGTATATAAGGGGTGAAAATGTTACTTTTATTTCTATTGGATGATTTCAAACCATCCCCCACGCCATCAATATTACTTTGAATTGGCAAAAAAAATAAATAAATCTGTTGACATTCAATAGAAGCACCTGAATCCCATATGCTTTCTGTTGATATACGCCATAAGCATCAGAGTTCGCAATATCGTACACATTACCTGGATTCCTTGTTTGTTGAAATCTCTGCTCTCAGCCGAATTCATATTAGAATTGATTGCTGTGCTTTGTGATTCCTTGAATACTTAACTTGTGTAAAATGTGTTTTAATGAATGAAATAAAACCATTTACATAACAGTAAAATTTTTGTTTTGTAGACTGTAAAAGTCCGCTCAAAAATAAAAGTGAACTGTTTGTATTACAGCCTTTAATGGTTGGTTTCAAAAAGTATTATGCTAGTATCACAAACCTTTATTAGACTTCCCCGGATCTCATGTTTTTTATACCAGCACTAGAAATTTTCAAGCTATTATTATTGTTTCTGACTGTTCCATTTGTTGCAAGTCCATTATTAGATAGCATTTTATAAAAAAAAGATTATGTTGAAGTTGATATAACCAACACCAAATAACCAGAGGTTTGTGAAAAAAAAATTTATTGTACACAGTAGTAAAGGACAGCTTCATTAATTCACTAAAAAATCAACAGACTGTACTATGAAATATACGGAAAAATAAATTAGCTTAAGCACTGTTGGTAAGGAATGGTTATCTTCTACAATACAGAATACCATTGCTTACTACCTCAGCAATCTGTCTATACTCTGTTTTGTAGTTTCAACTATGTAACTGTGCTTCTTTTGTTTGTTATGAAAATCTTTTGACATGTAATAAATCCTAAAAAATGCTGGTGAAACCAGGCACAAGTGAGGTGCCTAGTATCAAAAGCCGCCAAACCCATTTTTTCTTATAAATTTGACCTCGAGGAATCCAGCAAAAACATTATTTTGGATCAAAAGCTGACACATCCTATTAAAATACGCATTCAAATATGAGGCTTAGTTTCAAAATCCGCCAAATCCAATGGCTGTTTTGAAGTTCTGTTTCAAAGTCAGCCAAATCCCTGTCAACCAATGAGAGCTTCCTGTTGTATCACGTGACTTCCCAGGATGCACTCACTACATGTTTGTTTACAGCTTCTTCACATATCACACTGGTTTAACCTTTTTGATTGTGAGTTTGCAGTTATATTCTGTTCTGTTTTGTAAAAATAAGTTTTTGTAATAAACATTATTAAAACTGGTGTTATTTATCATACTTTGAAATCATATCATATATCATATCATATCATATTTTGAAATGGAGAGTACCGGGAGCTAATTTAAAAGTGGTCTCCAGAAATGAAGCTAGGAAGAAAACACCTAACAGGAATGGAAACGTGACAAAACAGAGAAAGATGTTATTAAAAGAAATGAATTGGAAACTCAGACGTGATTGCACAAACTGAAGGCTAAAGCATTTTACTCTATATTAAAATCTGATGATAACAATGCAATTTAATAATATATATAAAACTTTCACATATGAACTTACTATTCGTTGTCACTTTCCCAAACATTTCAAGGTGATGTACCTCTTCTTCAGTGGGAGTATACTGAATGTTGATTACAGAATAACCGTTATGGAATTGTGTGTGTGTGGTGGGGGTTGATGGTGGGAAGGGATTGGCGCTGAGGTTCGAATTGTGTGTATGGATTAGTGTATCGAATAGTGTATGTGATTTATAATGCAATTGTTCATTTAATATGTTGTTTGGTTGTAGTGTGTGATGTCTGTATATTTCAAATTGTTCAGCTGTGTTTAGTTTTCTACTTTTATAAACTAAAAAACTACTTTTATTAACTGAACAGCTGAACAATTTGAAATATACAGACATCACACACTACAACCAAACAACATATTAAATGAACAATTGAATTATAAATCACATACACTATTCGATACACTGATCCATACACACAATTCGAACCTCAGCGCCAATCCCTTCCCACCATCAACCCCCACCACATACACCTAATTTCATAACGGTTATTCTGTAATCAACATTCAGTATACTCCAACTGAAGAAGAGGTACATCACCTTGAAACGTTTGGGAAAGTGACAACGAATAGTAAGTTCATATGTGAAAGTTTTATATATATTATTAAATTAATAAGTGAACGAAGAGGACGAATCAACAAGATAATTAATAACAATGCAATATTCATAACCTTTGGCTATAAAAAAAAACTCACTTCTGCTGAGATTATCTGATCAGTCTGCTTACTTCAGCAGACGCTATTCTTTTTATAATTTCGCTATAGTTACAGGAAATTCATCATGCAAACTGACAAAGGAAAATGTTGACTGCTACACATGGTGTGAAAGTGAATTTCCTAAAAATTCAAATATAATTTCTTCTTGTGTGTGTACCATCATCTAGTGAATATGGATTTTGAAGGGAAAACAGTGGTCAAGTGTTTTTCAGATGGGTGTGATGGACAAAATAAAAATATCATACTCATTGTTATGCTGGAAAAGTGGCTAGTCACTGATGCTCATGAACAAGTGAACATTTCCTATGGCCATTCATTCATCCCACCCAACAGAGTATTCAGTTTAATAGAAAAGAACCTGAAAAAGAAAGATACTATTCTTCAGCCATCGGAGTATGAAGAAATTCTTGGGAGACATGTGACAGTACATAAAGTAGGAACTACTGTTACAATTAAGGATTGGAAATGTAAAACAAAAAGAGTCCAAAAAACCTGGCCAGTGGCACTTTAAGTTCAACTCATCGAAAAGGATCGTTTTAAAAAGAAGACTAACCTAAAAAATGTTTTGGTCCAAGGTGAAGTTTCTTATAGAAGTGAAGCTTGTAAAGCTTAATTTGTCACTAAACCCAAACTAAACATGACACACATTCAACTAAAGACTTTAAAGAAAAGAGTTTGCCTGAATCCTGCTAAGGTACTGATGTATCAAAATTACTGTCAAAACATTTTTGAGAAGAATGGAGGAATAATGAGCTGGTTAAGTTTTATTCTGATTTAGAAACACAAAAACCTATTGGACTGCAACGAAGAAGGCGTAGTGTATGGGAATGAAATAGACACAGATGTAGTGTAATAGAAAAAAAATGAAAAAAAACTAATTTTAGACTTTAATGTTACATCGAAAAATGTTAAGTAACTGTTAGTTAGTTAACTGTGATGACGTCCAATTAAGAGACAACATTTTTTATAAGGTAGTAATAAAACTCAATTTTCAGATACTCGTGTATTTTTTATTTGTAGCCTAAATTTAGTTATGTTAAGTAACCAAAATTAGAAATAAAATTGTATTAGATAGGTAATAAACATGCTTTTTCAGCTTTAAACATATTTCAATTCTTTCATTTCTTAGTTTCAAAATCTGCCAAATCCCAGTCTTGGTATCAAAAACTGACACATCCAAAATTATCAATTTTATTTCTTAATTATTTTTAAAACTATATTCCAGATTAGTTTGATATCTCAACATTATATCCTGAATGACTAATTGATATTTTTAATGTTAAAACTGATTTACTCTGATAATGGTTTTTTATGGACAGTTTTTTGCAATTTGCCAACAAATTGGGTGAATGGATTTGGCGGATTTTGATTCTAGGCACCTCAAGTGCATTACTTCATATAACAGTGTGTTGTACAAGTGATACCAATTACTGAAATATCAAACTTCTGTATACTGCTGATCTTGCTGTCTGGTAGAAGATCCTGTTACAACACGAAATCTATCAATACAGAGAAATCTTTTAGCTACCAGTGGGTTACTATTTGCACCCTCATCCCGTTGGGACTGTTCAATACCTATAAACTCAAGTATTTAAATTTGACATTTTCAGTATTTAAAAAAATTAGAGAATTGATTGTAAAACCATTACACCATTCACTGAAATGTGTTCATTTATCAAATGATCTGTTGAAATACTAAAATTTAGTCAATAAGTTAACCGAGATGTTCTAACACCTAATATCCATTCTTGGGCAATACTGAGGTAAATTTAAAGTTATTTTTTGCTAGTAACATCGAATTTGATTGATACAACCAACAAATGAGCGTTTTAAAATGTGTAAAACTGCAGTCTGAACCAAAAACCACCATTCTAGTTTGGAGTTGTAATTTCGATTAAAAAAAAACATCAAAAAGCAGCACAAAACTTGGCATAGAAATTCCAGTTTGATATTTGGCACTCCTCACTTATACACAGTACCGTACATTCTATACATATGTACGTTTAAATGTATACATACATTCTTTGCCTAAAAGAATTTCTGGTCCTATTGTCCTGCGGTTTGGGATTAGCTGTGTTCATTTGTTGTTCTGCCCTTTTTTCAGTTTAACAGTACTGTGTGTGTGTGTGTGTGTGTGTGTGTGTGTGTGTGTGTGTGTGTGTGTGTGTGTGTGTGTGTGTGTGTGTGTGTGTGTGTGTGTGTGTGTGTGTGTGTGTGTGTGTGTGTGAAAAGCTTCCATGGGCACACCTAGGATTTAATTTGGGGGGGGATTTTTTGCGTTTGAAAAAGTCTTCAATCATAAACTTCCTTTTTGACATGTTGAACACAACAAATAAAGGCTAATATCATGTATAAAAACGCTATTCACTTTAAACTACACAGTCATAAAGGAAAAAAGAACACAAAACACAAAGCGATATTCACCAGAGTGAGGTTAACCTCAGTCCATTTTTTAATTTTTTCAAATTTTGGGGGGGATATATCTTACAGTTTAATTACAAACGTACACAAGGCATTCCAGTGTTCAATGCAAAAATATTTCAATAACAGTAGAAGTTTAGAGATGAGCCAACAAAATTTACAATGACATCTACCAGTTATATTTACTGTATAATGTGCATTATAAAGCCTAGTGGGAATAGATTACTGCTATCTCTAACAAAACACAACGACCAAACGTCATGTTGCCCTCTTGAGAGATTTCACTGTACATTTGTTGTAAACTCTGGAAACAAGACACTAAGGAGACAAAGCTGTGAAAATTTCAAGAAAAAAAATCTTCTTTTTGTTTAATTACATATAAATACAATGCTGGCAAAGTTTTTCCACATAAAAGTATTTCATGAGAGTTCAATGAACCTCCTTCAAGCAAACGTTTCAAGTCTTTTAAGATTGTTTATAACATAAGGATTCTGGTAGAAAATAAGCAGTACACAGAGCAGAGAGAAGAAAATGCAGGGAAAGACACAAGATGTGAAATACATTAGAAAACAAATTACAAAATTTTAATTAGTGAAATAAATGCATTTTTTATATATGCATGCATAGGTTTGCAGTGAAACATGTTAGACCCTTGAGGTTTTTAATGTTTTTCATAATACAGTTTACACTAAACAAGAAATTAAGGACTGCTATCTAATATAAGTTATTTCAAAAATTATATTACAAAAATAAAAAAACTTTTATACTTGATATAGAACTTCCTTAAAAAAAAAACACCACATTTTTCTATTACCAATGTATATGTTTAATTGGGTTCATACTATGCTTTATGTATTTAGTTTTCATGAAGTAAAAGTTTCACAAGTACACCTAACGGTTTTGAAATAAATGCATCTATCTGATAAGTAACAGTCTACTCAATTATAACTGACATGGGACACACCTTCACAGGCTGCCCCCCCTGGTCAACTTAGTAGTGATAAAAAAGGAAAAAACTAAAAAAAAAAAGGTCTGCATTAACTTACTGTTTTCCCAAATGTTCAACTGGAAAATGAAGACATATAAACACTATTAAATATTAATATCACCAGCATATTTTGTCTGTGTGTCATGTGACAGGTACATGTAAAATATTATGGAAGTGTTTTGTAACAATTTAGATATATATTATTGATGTCAAATAAAAAACAAAACATAAAATAAAAAAGAGTATTTCAAATTGTATACAGTTATAATTAGAATATCAGAACTTTTTAAAAAATTTTGTACCATTTACCAGTGCTACTTCTACAACTATTACCTGAAAATTACTATAAAAGTCTTTCTATAACTGGTGTTCTAGACAATAAATATCTGAGCAGTCAAAAGGTTAAAATAAAACTAATTGGTATTGTATACAATATATTAAACACACTTATGGACATCAAAATATGGCTGTCCGCTCAGGGTTTTTGGGGCAAAATATTTCTTTATAAAAGATATCTTGGGTAGGCCTACTTCAGTCTTAAAGTGAAATACTCAGAAAATCAAAACAATTAAATGAATCAACACTGTTTATGAAACTTTTTTTTTTAATTTCAAAAAAGTTAAAACTATTATAAAGTTGGACTAATTTCTGTAAAGCATTGAAACTGCTGACAAGGAATGGATCTGAGAGTAAGTGGCTAAGTTTGGAGCCAAAACATCCATCATATATAAACAATTCAGAAGACCTCAGCAATGACATTAAAGATGATAATATTGGTCTAATGATAACAAATCACTTTTTAGTTCACTTTATATCTAAATGTGAACAATGATAGCTAAAGGAGTAATAATTTACTTGCGGATGGATCCCTTCGTCAGCTATCTACTTACTTACTTTATCCAATCCCCGCTCTCGGCAGTTCAGCTATTTGGCGGCGAGCCTCCCAGTACAGACAGGATAAAGTTCGCGGTTGCAGGTTCGCCAGTTCAGGACAGACAGGTAGGTGTTGTCCATCCATCATTCCTCCTTTGCACAGCGGGCAGATGTTGGAATTCACCAGGCCAAATCGGTGTAAATGGGCTTGTCAGCTATCTAAATGAGCCTTTCCCTTGAAGAGTTTTTAATTGTTTGATCACCTACCATTGAGACTCCCAGTGATTTGCACCTTTCTGACTCGGTGAAAGAAGAGAGACAGATGTCATTTACGTTGGTAAATGACCTGAAGATGGCTTGACTGCCGAAAGCGCTCGTCAGTACCAAATACAACATAGTGGTTTGTATAAATTTACTAGTAGAAAGACAGATGTCAGTCATTCAGATGAAGAAGTCAAGCAAGGAATATAAAATCAGCTTCACAGCAGACTTAAAAGATTATTTTAAGAAAATTTTTTGAAAGATTGGAAATTGAAAGTTTATTCAGACTGGACAAAGTACACAGGTATACAGGGAGAAATTTTAATGATGTAAACTACCAACAAGTATCAGTACCAATATTTTATTTTCTAACCTTCCCTGATACATTGTTTTACTACTGAAACCAGTACAAAGCATAGAAAAACATGTAATGGTGTTTAACTGGTACATCTCATCTAAATTACAGTGAAACCTTCATAGACTGAATACTGATAATCCAAACAGATCCAAAAGTAAACTATACTACATATTTTCTCAAAAACACTTAATAATACAGTAATTCCCATTATAACAGACAGCTCTAAGAAACATGGAATGTTGAAAAATCAAAGACAATGACGCTAAAAAATGCCGGTCAATGTGAGCCAATTAAAAGACCACTTAAACAGGAATTTAAAAAAATAATCAATAAACAAAGTGTCACCCTATTATGATCAGTTGCAACACCTTCATGAGGTACTGAAGAAATTAACTCTAATCACTGTCAAATAAAAATTAGTAATTCTTTTAAGCACATGGAAAGAGATTCTAACACACAGCTGTTTTGTTTTTGAAAAAGAAGACACTGACCAAAGTTTTTACTATAATTATGACTACCTGTGTAACATATAAACCGTTCTTTACAATTGAAGTATTACGAGTTAAGTAAAGGTTTTGAAATATTAAAATTTCGTATTACGTACCTTTGTCGGTAATTTACCAAAGTGTCGTCTGGTGTACTTTAGCAGAGAAGAACAGGGAATGCAATAGACAAACACATATTTATATGTTCAATTAACACATTTTTTATTTTTTATTTCAGCTTATCGTGCCATCAAATACTACCATAACTCCCACATCAACAATTTCGTTTTTCTTTTACGTTACATCGAAAGTAGATTGTGAAGTATACTTTCAACTTTAATTACGGTACTTGTTATTTCCTTTTTTAAAACTATTATTGATCTGTTATAATTTCTTTTTATATACGCACAAGAATGAAAACCAACATGGTGACTTACTCATGCTAATAACCATGGTATCTAAATACTTAAAATTACGAAGCAACCCAGCTTGCTCATGCACTCATTCATTCATGCTTTACCCCATTGATGTAAAATAAGAGATCTCTATTTGAAATTTGAATAATAGGTTTGATGAAATACAATTACGTTCTGAAGCGTCGTCACTGCCGACCACGTGCTGCGTCCTGCATTTTTTCTCACACGATGTCCAAAAAATAAAGTTATTGCTTTAATTTTGAAGAAAAAAAGGTTCACTTGATCTCACTAGATTCCAGGAAATTCCATGCAGCACTGTTTTCCGGTTTTTAAGTTCACATTTTATAATAAAAGATTTCCTTTCGGTGCACGAGACTAATAGACAGCCGGCTGGCTCTCGGTGTGGCAACAGACAAAAGACGCTAACCACATCATCACTCACTGCCACTTCCGCTCCATGCTCACCAGCTTGCGTTCTGATTCGCTGATAAAATCACATGATATGGTCATTATTGAAATTACCGTTTCCGCTCTTGGTATCGAGTCTGTATATTTGGTTTGTCCTGGCGCTCACCCAAAAGTTTATGTTGTTTGCCAACGGAAAACGCAATCACCCGTGCACATACTCGCATTCCAATGCCTTAAGGAACAGTGCTTATTGCAGGGCTCTGACAAAATATACGTCTTGGTACCCCCACAGAGTAACACAAGGAATGTTAATTGTTCAAAACTGAGGCCCTGTTTGGGTAGACCTTATGTTACATTTAAAATTACAATAAAAATAAAACCCTTCAATATTGTCCCATTACAATACCCCCCCCCCAATGAGAGGTTTTCTGCTGAAACAGAAAAACTCTCATTGCTAAACCCTAAGAGGATCGGTGACGATATGGGACCAACAACCCCCCTTTAATTTCTTAACACATCATGGGTAAACTACCCCCCTAGCTCGGCGACTATGGCTGCACCTGAACGAGATTACTGGACTTCTCGGGACGAGATCCCAACACCATAAACTCGGACAGATACTCACCATAGTACCACCTAACCTTTTATCATTCCAAATAAAATTCCAAAAATCGAAACTGGCCTTATACCATACCAGATCCTCAACCAATATGTTCCCCCTTACATGCATACTGGGTTGCCTTTAGCAAGTACTGGGTGCGGACACATACTCATTAATATATTATACACAACTTCCATTTTTAAAATTCATAAAACATTTTATATTTTCAATTCAATTCCTTTTCTCAAAAAAAATTTTACGTTACGGTTTCAAATCAACATAAACCAAACAAATCAAATTAAATAACTTAAATTTTGTTCACCTGAAGGAATTAACCTAAGTCCAATCTCAAAGATTCCTATTACCATTAATTAGATCAACTCTCCTCCTTTACCCTCAAAATTCCAAAATCTTGTTACAAACAGTTTACAACCCTTCTTAACTAGCTGCTAACAATCATAATAAACAAAACAAAATGAACACCTTATTTTATCAGAAATTCCCTTATCACTACGTTTGATTACAACACATATAATATGAACCATATAAATCATTTAATACATTAGCCATACACATAATCAACAATATATCCTGAACCTCAAAACACAATCTGTACTTCAAGCAAAAAGTTTTTTTTTTTTTGAAAACTTTAATTTTCAAAAACATTTCTTTTATCAATTGCCAAAAATTTCCAAAAACAACAAAATTAGTTAATTACATTAATTAACCAAAAGAATCCATAAGAGAAACATATCATGTCTCTAACCTCAGTCATCAGCTGATCTCTCTGGGTCAGGTGAATGACCTTACCCTAGATACACTACACAAAATTATACCATGTAAAATACATAACATATGTTTATAGTTCTTACACTCTAACATAGTACGACATTATAAAGCATAATAAAACCTACTACACAAAACATAACAAACACCTACTATCCTTGAACTAACCATTTCCATCAGCAAAATCATTTATAAAATTATCATATAGGGTATAACACATGTAAATTAATTACTTTTGTACAAATTGTCTACTGTAATCATCTCATGAATCAAAACAACATCATTCCCGTCTGGCCGAAGATGTTTTTCCTCCAGATGTTCAGAACATTTAAAAGCCCTCACCACAAATTACATACATTCCACATTTGCCACACATTTACAAAACGAAAACCACAGTTACACAAACATAGAACACAACATGGAAATATTACACTACTTACCTAAAAGTAGGAAACTAAACACAGCTGAACAATTCGAAATATACAGATATCACGCACTACAACCAAACAACATATTAAATGAACAATTACATTATATATATCACATACACTATTCGATACACTGATCCAAACACACAATTTGAACCTCAGCGCCAATTCCCTTCCACCATCAACCCCCACCACACACACCTATAGTCCATAACCGTTATTCTGTAAAATGACATTCAGTATTTTCTCCCACTGAGGAAGAGGCACATCACCTTGAAATGTATGGGAAAGTGATAACCAAAGTAAGTTCATATGTGAAAGTTTATATATATAATAATATTTAAAAAAGTGAACGAAGAGGATGAATCAACAAGATAATTATATTATTTTGGGTTTACCTACTTCAGTAATGTACTCATATACTATCTTCCTGGCTAATACCGAGGAGGTAGCTTTTTTAATCTGGTACAATTTTACAAATTTGGTAAAAACATCTAGTACAACAAATAAATAATTCACCCCTCCTCGACCTTTGGGTAGAGGGCCATATAAATTGACGGCAACTATTGCTAAAGGACTGTCTGGTATTACATGTTGCATTAAACCCTCCTGTTTACGATTATTTACTTTGGCTTTCTGACAAATTTCGCATGTTTTTAATATTTTACGCACTGTTCTTTCCATATTATTAAATTTACATGACTCTTTCAATATGTCACTGCACTTCTTGGGGCCTATATGACCATACCTTAAATGACAATCTCTCACTACTTCAGGTATTATAACTTTAGGGATGCATACTTTCCAATCATCTCCCTGCTCATTTGCACGATGAAATAAATGTTTATTATACAAACTAAAATGCTTTTCCCACTTGTGAGGTATGTTGGGCATCTGATTTAGAGCTATTATTATCTTACCAAGTTCGGTATCTCTTTCTTGGTCTGTTGCTAGGTTATTTATTAATTTTTTCATATCTATTTCCCCCACTTCTTTTATTATAAATATTTTATACGTATTTGCTATATCTACTTCAGTACTGTTGTCAAAATCGGTTCTGGATAGGACATCAGCTACAACGTTTTCTTTACCCCTACAATACTCGATGGTTAAGTCATATTCTTGTAATATTAGCATCCAGCGCACTAACCTACCATGTGTTAGTTTACAGTTTTTCAAAAATGTTAAAGCTTGATGGTCTGATCTTATTATTACTTTATTTCCTAATAGGTATGTTCTGAATTTTCTACAGGCGAAAACTATTGATAATGCCTCCTTTTCCGTTGTTGTATAGTTCTTCTCACTAGCAAAAGACCTACTAGCAAAAGCTACTACTTTATGGTTACCATTCCCATCTAACTGAAACAATTCTACCCCCAAAGCGATGTCCGATGCGTCTGTGTGTATATAAAATGGTTCTAGAAAATTAAGATGAGCTAATATAACGGTGTTTAAACAATTTATTTTTTTAGCTCAAATATAGTTTGCTCTTTTAAATTCCACTGCCATCGATTATCTTTATTTAACAAATGCCCCAATTGTACTGTTAAATAGGAATATTTGTCTACAAATTGCCTATAATAATTACACAAGCCTAAGAAACTTTGCAACTGTTTAATATTTTTTGGTACTGGAAAATTCTGTATTATTTCTACTTTCTTAGGATCTGTACTGATACCCTGGGCTAAAATTATATGGCCTAACAAGTTAACTTGTTCTTTCAAAAATTCTGACTTCTTAAACTTAACTGTTATGCCATATTCATGCAGCCTACTTAGCACTCTATCTAACCTTTCGCAATGTGTATCAATGTCTGGTGACGTAATAACTATATCGTCCACATAAACAGTTGTGCATTCTAAAATCTCTCTCCCTAATACGTAGTCTAAACATTTAATGAAAATTGAAACACTTACGTTTAGTCCAAAAGGTAACTTATGAAATTGATAGTTCCTGCCGTTGTATAAAAAAGCCACATATTGACGGGATTCTTCCTCCAGTCCTATCTGCCAGTACCCGGCTGTTAAGTCCAATGTTGTTGTGTACTTGGTTCCACTGAAACGATGAAGAATTTCACTCACTGGTTCTGGCGATTCTCTGTCTGGAACAATTATTCTGTTTATCTGTCTCGCGTCTAAACACAGTCTTATCGATAAATCTTTCTTGGTAACCACTACTAAAGGGTTGGAATATGGTGAGGTGGATTTTTCTATTATACCTTCTCTCAACATCTTATTTATTTCCTCTTGTACTAACCCCCTCTTGGAGTATGGTACCGGATAGGTTTTAGGTGCAAAAGGTGTTTTTTCTTTAACGATTAATTTACCCTTAAAATTTTTTACTAAACCTGGTTTGTCTGAAAAAACTAATTTATTTATATTTATTATTTGTACTACTTTTTCCCTATCTTGATAACTAAATTCCCCATCTTGATATAGGATTTTACTCATTTTTTCACCCCAACTATCTTCAGTTTCAAATAATTCATGATTATTTACCCTCAGGTTACAATAATTAATCATCAAGGGCCTACATTCATTTATGTCATTATCAGAAATTAATATTCCCTTACTAATTATTTTTAATGCTTTCATTTCTACCGTTTTCTTTCGTATAAATGGTATTTCAATTATATTAATATCATTGTTTAATTTCATAGTCTGTGTATAATAGTTTAACTCCACATTGAAATTATTTAAAAAATCATTACCAATTATAGCTCCCATATTTAACCCTGGAATGACCAAAAAAGGTACATTTATTGTTTTTATTTACCTTTAGTTGTAGCATTATTTGTTTAGTTACTTTTTTACTGCGAACACCTGTTACCCCTACAATATTAATTCCCAGTACTGGTAGTTGTGGAATTGTCTCTGTAGTTTGATTTTTTATTTTTTCAAAAATGTTATCAACTATAGCGGTCAGTTCACTCCCTGAATCTACTAGAAAAATATATTTGGAATTAAACACTTCGGCTTTAAATTCTGCCGTACCAAAGTTATTGCTACTCTCCCCCACTTCTTCATCGGATAAATCATTATGTATGTTGGTAATAAGTGACCCTATTGTCATGTGATTTCTAGACGGCTGGGGGCTTTCCTTTTCAACCGCCCTGATTAGTTTAACTGTACTTGAGATGGTGGTTCGCTGTAAACCTGCCTATGATCCCCTCTACTGTTTTGGTTATTAGGCGGTGTTTCAACACCCCTAGTGTCGTTTACGTTACCAACATATACCCCTCTACCTCTGTGGTTAAAATTTCCCGGCATTCCCCGATTACTGGTGAAGCCTCTCCCCCTATGACTCCCTCTAAACTCACTATGATCAAAACCTCTATTATAGTTCTCCATTCTCCCTTGAGCACTACCCCTCGGGCCCTGACACCTATAACATTGACTTTGCGAACTATTATAGTTATTAGCTCTACAACTAGGGTTTGGACATAACCATGCCCCCTCCCCTGATCTACTCATATTACTAACAAAATGGTCTGGTTGTCTTACTTCGGTATTTATTTGATTTGATTCATTAACTCTAAACTGATCTTTATTATCTTCTTCCTCTTTCATACTCTGGTATGCTTCTAGTATTTTTTCCAATTCGGCAATATTAACAAACTCCCGGATTCTGATTGTGGACCTTATGTCCTTTGGTAAATGCTTACTAATGTATCTTATAAAGGATGAAAGAGGCATTGGTGGTTCTAAATATTTAACCTGGCTATTTAGTCTTGTCACATACGACGTAATACTCATATGTTTAATATTGAAATTACCCCATCCCATTATTGTACTGCGCAAACCCTCTTGTTTTTCTTCCGACCAGTACTTATTTTTAAATGCTTGTTCAAACTCATTAAAATTTGCCCAGTTATCATTATGAGCGTCCGCCCATATTTTAGCATCCCCTTTAAAATACTTTAAAATTCTTACTAACTTAATTTCCCAACTTTCTTGGTTATATTTATTGAAACTTTTTACTGAGTTTAAAAATTGAATGGGGTTCACCCCCCTACTTTCATTACTGAAATAACCTAATTCAACTTCCATGTTCACTCTCTTACTTACATTAGTTAATTTTTGGTTAATTGCTACACTTAAATCTTCTCTGACTTTAATTATTTCTTGTTCATGTTCTGTTTGTTTACTTTTCAAACTAGTTACATTAGTTTTAATTGCATCAATTTGCTCAAAGTTACTTCTGAATTCATCATTTATATTTTCTTGTATTTTATTTGCTTTTTTAATTTGCTAAAACTCATCAATTACACCTTGAACATTACTGTCAATTTTGTCATTTTGTTTTTTAATTTCATAATTAAATTTATTTGTCAACGCATCAAATTTTTTTATTTTTCTCTAGCATTTTCTCATTTTATTTTTCGTTAATTATTTTTATATCATTTTTCATTTCGGTTTGTATTTTATTTATATCTATAGTCAGTTCACTTTTCACTCCTGCAATAGTTTTATTCTGCTCTTCTAATTTATTGTCTATTTCTCTTAATTTTTTGTCTTGTTTGGTTATTTCCGTTTTCAGTTCTATGTTATTAGCATTTATCTCTGACTTGATTTCAATTTTAAATTCATTTAAACTCGCGTTTAGATTATTATTTTCTGATTTCAACTCATTTAAACTCATATTTACGATATTTATTTCTGATTTGACTTCCGTTCTAAATTCGTTCAAATTCGTGTTTTGTTGGTCAAATTTCTCATTTTGTTGGTCAAATTTACTACTCATCATTTCCATAAATAATGCTAACTGACTAAGTACATCTACATTGTTGATTCTGCTACTCTTAGCGTCTACTGTCTCAATTGTTATTTCGTCTGTCGTATTGTCTACGCTCTCGTTAACATTTGTCGATATTAAATCGTCTTGCGTAACATTTAAAATTGATTCTTCTACACTTTCACATAAATTTGCACTATTGTTTTTCTCTGCCATTTTGACCAGGTTGTAAATTAATTTGATTTAATTTTAATTTACAACGTCCCTGTTCGGGCGCCATTTGAAGTATTACGAGTTAAGTAAAGGTTTAAAATATTAAAATTTCGTATTACCTACCTTTATTGGTAATTTTCCAAAGTGTCGTCTGGTGTACTTTAGCAGAGAAGAACAGGGAATGCAATAGACAAACACATATTTATATGTTCAATTAACACATTTTTTATTTCAGCTTATCGTGCCATCAAATACTACCATAACTCCCACATCAACAATTTCGTTTTTCTTTTACATTACATCGAAAATAGATTGTGAAATATACTTTCAACTTTAATTACGGTACTTGTCATTTCCTTTTTTAAAACTATTATTGATCTGTTATAATTTCTTTTTATATAGGAACAAGAATGAAAACCAACATGGTGACTTACTCGTGCTAATAACTACGGTATCTAAATACTTAAAATTACGAAGCAACCCAGCTTGCTCACGCACTCGTTCATTCATGCTTTACCCCATTGATGTAAAATAAGAGATCTCTATTTGAAATTTGAATAATAGGTTTGATGAAATACAATTATGTTCTGAAGCGTCGTCACTGCCGACCACGTGCTGCGTCCTGCATTTTTTCTCACACGATGTCCAAAAAATAAAGTTATTGCTTTAATTTTGAAGAAAAAAGGTTCACTTGATCTCACTAGGTTCCAGGAAATTCTATGCAGCACTGTTTTCCGGTTTTTAAGTTCACATTTTATAATAAAAGATTTCCTTTCGGTGCACGAGACTAATAGACAGCCGGCTGGCTCTCGGTGTGGCAACAGACAAAATACGCTAACCACGGCGTCACTCACTGCCACTTCCGCTCCATGCTCACCAGCTTGCGTTCTGATTCGCTGATAAAAATCACATGATATGGTCATTATTGAAATTACCATTTCCGCTCTTGGTATCGAGTCTGTATATTTGGTTTGTCCTGGGGCTCGCCCAAAAGTTTATGTTGTTTGCCAACAGAAAACGCAATCACCCGCGCACATACTCGCATTCCAATGCCTTAAGGAACAGTGCTTATTGCAGGGCTCTGACAAAATATACGTCTTGGTGCCCCGACAGAGTAACTCAAGGAATGTTAATTGTTCTAAACTGAGGCCCTGTTTGGGTAGTCCTTATGTTACATTTAAGTTAAAATTACAATAGAAAAAAAACTCTTCAAAATTGTCCCATTACACAATTGACTAAGTTTTCATTACAATTATGTATACAGTATTTTGTATAAGATATAACTGCTTTTTGTTGGTGTACTGCTGTACTGTTATCTATTTTGTATAAATACAGTAAAATAAACAGTTTATTTTTATCTACATAGTTTAAATATGTTATCGATATTATGATACCTTCTTGCTATGTACTACAACGGACACCTCAGCGTCCCTATTAATCCGTTATAACGGGCAATTACTGTAATTTGATTTATATATCAAACTAAAAGACATCATTGTCTGTAATTCTACACAGAATGTATAGTTGTTTGTGGCGTTGATTTAGACAAAACATACTAGTTTCAGTACTACAATTGTCATGTGTACTACTTACAACTGTCTGTTGGTAAATTACTTACTATCAACACAGATCTAAAGACTGACTGCACTATAAAAACTTATCTTGTTGTTGCATCCTCTTCGTTCACTTGTTAATTTAATAATATATATATACTTTCACTTATGAACTTACTATTGTCACTTCCCAAACGTTTCAAGATGTTGTTTCTCTTCTTCAGTGGGTTGAACTTACAACCCACTGAAGAAGAGAAACAACATCTTGAAACGTTTGGGAAGTGACAATAGTAAGTTCATAAGTGAAAGTATATATATACTATAAAAACTGTTTCAATAAACATTCTTTCCAAGCCTTTGGCCACATGTATGCACTATGTCAGAATCCTGAGTAATTTTAGTATTAAAAAAATTATAGTTCTTTTACAACAAATCTATTTTTAGTACTACACTAAAATCTATGAATGTAAAATACATAGATATACATTCTATAAAAAACATGAAGCATATTAAAAGACAAAAAATACTTATTTCTCTACAAACTATGAATTTGATTTTGCTAATTCTATTTTACAGTTTCATAATAATTGTAAGTTCTACTAGCTTCGCACATATTTTAACAAAATCTTGCCGCTGTATGATGTAACATAAAACATTTGGATAAACAACACGTTATCAATGTTTTGTCATCACTGTCTTTACTGTGTAACTATTTGACAGACTGTAATAAACAAATGACAACTATGTACTTACAAACCTATTTCTAGCAAGTGCTTGAGTGTAATAAACATTTTGTTTATTAAATGAGTCTGTTATCTACAACAGAAGTACTGCCTGCTTACCTGATATTAGTCCACTTACCTGCAATGACGCTGGCATCTCTTGTCGTTGGGCTGGTTCCGACGTGCAAGCAACTGACTTTATTTTTTCTTCAAATTTTCAGTTACAAACATACAATTTTATGCTTACAGTTACAGTATTTTGGTAACATTGACATAAATGCAAATAATATTTACAATGGCTGACAAAGTAATGTGTTATTTTTTATGCTGCACAAACATAATTACTTGTGACTGTCTGCGCTTACTTTCAATACATGATGAAAGGCACACATTCCTTATAAAAAAGCTACATAATTCCTCTTTGTTTGAATCTTACAATTAAAAAAAGCTACCATAACAATCCAAAGTAGGGTCTAAGCTTGTCACACAGCATTTGGGGGAGGGGGAGGCAAGAATGTTCACCACTGTATGAGGTTTGATCAAAAACACAATGCAATTTTTTTTGTTTTTGAGGAATTGAAAAATATAAAATTATACACTTAGCCACAGTAATGTGCTTAAGGCAAATGGTTAATTACAATCATCTGTTTATCTTAATCATAAAGAAGATACAATAATTATTTTCACCTTGAGCATGACTAACTAGAACTGTTTTCCAATACAATTATATGTGAAATGTAATATTCAGGTACAGTGGATACTTTCATCACTTTACATGTTTAATTGTTTAAACAACAAATTTCTAGAAAATATCATACAATAAATGGTAATCTATAATTTAGAATGATGTTATAGAAAAAAACATTAAGCTAATCACTCTGGCATTTCCGATGTGATAAAACATTAATGAGTGAAGACTAACCTCCTCCCACAGAATAAGTCAGTGCTGAGCTTATGAGCAGTTAGTTACATCTTTACTGTTGCATATTACAGTGGTTTGACTAATGATTCTGAGCAGTTTAGTCTAGTAGTTAAGTGTTATTATCATCAGCTTAGTTAAGTGTTGCAATATGGTATTAATTACTACAAGTGGTTGCTGGACACCTACACTACACTGTTCAGAATATCCCTTATTATTTTTTTGAACAGTTTGTTTTGGTAACTTCACTTGTTCTGAGTCACCACACACAGCTTGTAATTACAAACACAAGCCAATACGCATAACAAAGTTTTTGCACATGTCATAAGATGGGACTTCTACATTATTCTTTCAAAGTTATTCTACAAAAGATAGCATTAATTAAATTACAAATTATAACTGACAATTACAAAAACAACTTTAACTAAGTTTTCTTTAACATTACGTTTATGAACTCGTTTCCTGACAGACCATTTTGTCACTTTCATATAAAATGATATGCTTTAATTAAACCTTAACTCTACATACAGCACAGTATCATGTAATTACAATATGGAATTGTCATATCTGGGGAAAAGCAAAGAGACAATATACAAAAGCCGTTAGTTATTTCCAACTCCTATGCATTCTAATTTATCCTCATTTTCTTCAAGAGCACTGCACATAAGAAACTATAAATTTCGATCTGTCACACACACACACACATACACCATCAAAGTTTGACAATTACCAGATAGGATAAGCTGATTTCAGGGAGGATTTTAGTACTTGCAATCATCATTTATAATACACAACACCTCCAATCATCCAATACAACACAAACTAGCTGCTTTTAGAACCATGATACATAGACTTAACAACATCCCCTTAGATGAAATAGTCTACAAAGACGAACTAAACACGATAAAATATCTAGCAGAATCTAACAGTTATGACAGAACTGTCATAAATAATAAAATCAATAAATACATATCTGCAGATTACACAAATATTTTAGTTAACGAACTCAAGAAACACCATGTAATTGTAACTTTCCATACAAATAACAGCATTCGGAGATTTCTTAGCCGGAAGAACAGTATACCAGAAAGAAAAAGAACCGGCGTATACAAGATGAATTGCAGCTCATGCGATATGTTCTACATAGGCCAAACAGGCAGACCGTTTGAAGAAAGATATAAAGAACATCTTCCCAGAAGGGAATTGCATAAAACAACATCAAATTTTGCCAGACACCTGATGCTATATAATCATAACTAAAGTGATTTTGAGACAAATTTCCAGCCCATGCATTGCTGCAGGAAAGGAAAATACATGGACGCACTTGAGGAGTATGAAATATATAAAGCCGCCAAAATCAACAGTGATTATGTCTTGAACGATAAACTTACATTTTCACGTAACATATTGTACGACACGGCAATACTTGCACATGAGCGCCAGTAAATAGAAAGTTACAGTACACACGGGCTATAATAAACAAAACAGTTTTATCTGTGGATATATAAACAGTGAATCAGTCGATTGATAATGTCCACGCTAGAAACGTAAAATTTCATGTTCGCGTATGTGAATTTACGCTGTCGTAAAAGTGCACTTTTACTGTAATGATTTTGGTATTTTAATTTTTTAACGATCTCTAATGAGTGATCAAGTTTTCTGAAGATGGCAATTCGTTGCCGAAACGCATCATAAAGGACAAGAAAAACGAAGTCGCACGACGGATATCTGGTAAATACGTCTATATATATTTAACTGTTTAGCTTGGGTTGCCCCACGTTCAGGGCGACATTTATATAACTTACCTTTTTACTTTAGATTTATATGATCATTTATATTTTAATCACCATTTTGACTCAATTAATTTCAATAATTTAAAACAACAATATTAACATTTATTTAAATAAATTTTATTAACATTGACATTGACTCAAACATTTATAAAATTTTGTTTGATTGACCACATTTGATACACATACCATATTGGCTCAAACTATTGTCTCTTTATTGGTCAATATTTCTTCTATATTTCCTTAAACTATCCCCATGTTACTTTCCTATTATTTTGTTTCTTTCGTATATTTCCTCCTATGGGAACATAACTTATATAGTTTCCCTTCATATATTGAAAATCCTGGTTTGGTGTTGGTAATTGCACTCCTCCAAGCTACATTAATCCTAGGGTCTTGTTGTTGATGGGTCCCTATTTCCTTAAGTCGTCTAACTACTTCAGGTTTTGCTACATGCTTTACCGCGTAAATACCTATATCATTGCTACTACTTTTAATGTTATCTGTATCCATGTTGTTTTCTGATGGTGGATTTCTACTAAGCACATCTGCTACCAAGTTGTCTTTCGCTTTACAATACTGTATTTCAAACTGGTACTCTTGTATAGCCAAAATCCAGCAAGTCAGACGAGCACCCAGCAATTTGCACTTCAATAAAAATACTAACGCCTTATTGTTGGTGATTATAGTAAGTTTAGCACCCAGGACATAACTTCTAAACTTTGACAGGCTATGCACTATCGCTAATAGCTCTTTTTCTGTCGTAAAGTAAGTTAATTCTGCCCCTTTTAGTGTGCGACTTACAAATCCTAATACCACTTTTTGGCCCTTCTCATCAATCTGAAATAATGATAAATAATGCTCCTATAGCAATATTGCTGGCGTCTGTTTGCAAGTAATCTTTCTCCTACCTTTGGATGATGTAAAATAACAGTATCTATAAAAAGACTTTTCACTTGTTGTAGTGCTTCACCATGGTCCCTTGTCCACCTCCATTTAATCCCTTTCTTTAACAGCTTCAACAATGGAACAGTACTTTTCCACGTATTTACTTGTAAACCTCTGATAGTAGTTAGCTAAACCTAGAAATGACTTTAGCTGCTTGCAGTTCTTTGGAGTTGGAAATTCTTGTATAGCTTTTACATTCTCTGGGTCCGTGGTTATTCCTTCCACTGAGATTCGGTGACCTAAAAACTTAATTTCCTCCTTACCAAACTCTGATTTCCTTAGATTCAGCGTCATGTTTGCTGATCTTAACTTCTCAAAAATATTTCTCAGATGTTGTAAGTGCTCCTCGAAGGTTTGTGACACACATAGAATATCACCTATGAACACTAATGTATACTTCTCTACCTCATTACCTAAGGCACTATCTAAACACCTTACCATTACGTGCAGCTAAACTGGTGCTCAGGCCAAAAGGTACCACTGTAAATTGGTAGCACTTGTTTTTATACAAAAATGCCGTATATTGTCTATCACATTTGCGGATTGGAATTTGCCAAAATCCAGATGTTGTAACAGTACATAATGACCCAATACCATGATTATGGGGTTTAAAGGTATTTTTCAATGTTTTATATTGTTTACTCATTAAAGTACAGAATGGTTAGGTCCATTTTCCCTATATACGGAGTAACAAAGCCGATTCAGCAAGAGTACCATACCAAGGTCACCGATGGACGTGCGGGAGTCGGAAAAGGCCATGGCGGTGTTTGTGACGAATGACTTTAATAGGCATTGTGATTGGATCATAGCACTGTTCTGTCATAACCAAAAACAATGACGCACTGACTACAATACGTGCAACGAGGCGTTGTCCAGTAAGACAAAGGTGGATGACGTAAGAAACACACACACAAGCGCAAATTTACATTTGCCTCTTTCTCAATTCAGCGCAGTTCTTTAAAGGATACTTTAAAATTGATGTATCGCTGTGTGATCAATTTTATAACAAAAGTTTACAATAACTAGATTCAAAATTACCAGTATAATAGTGGAGCAATAAAGGCTCGCATTCAGTAACAGTATGAACTATAATATGTAGAATCAGTGCTTATATTTACTTCATTAAACTCAGCAGAACTAGAGGCGAACACCGGCCATCATCATGGGCGTCAACCACCAACAGCGAAGGAGCAACACCGAACAACCATAAGAGAAGTCCAATTTTACCATATTTCTTATAATTTAATGAGCTCATTAATCAAGAATAATTAATTAAACGAATGTACTTGTTCAAGGGTGAATGTGTGTGAGAGTGAGGGAGTGAACTCATGGCCATAACTATATATGCCGAGGGCATTGGTTTGTGTATAAATTAATTACTAAGTAATAAATGATTAAAGCTGCAGCAATATAAACGTTACACTGATCTTGATTTAGAAAACAAAAAGAAGTATTAAGAATAATGTTGGATATTAAACTAACCGCCATTTTGTTTTTGGTCATCTTATATGACGTCATTTTGACCGCATGGTCGTGTATGTAAAACATTCGGGAAAATTAAATTTTGATAGTTATTTTCAATAATACAGTGTTATCATTTGTGTCATCATCTGTGTATCAAAATCTCGCTGTAAATGAATCCTGGCCCCCCTTAGGTAAAAGCACATTTAAAAAAGAAGAATATGAGCCCGGCAGTGACTGAAATTGGTAAGTACCCAGAAGTACCATATTATGGTATTTTTATAAATATAAATATCAATATAGGTGTAGTAATAAATAATAAACTAGGGGGAAAGTCACAAATGGCGCCCTTACTGTGGACATTATATAAAAATTAATTTATATAAAACAGCCAGATTGAGAAACACAGAGGATGATATAAGACGGGACATAACCAATGCACGAGAGGTTATGTTGACGAAGTTGCATAGTTAATTACAAATTGAGTTAATTGCATAGTTAAGTACAAATAAAAGATAAACAGTCATTTAAATATTTAATTAACGATGGCAGAAAATAATAATAGTCTAGAAATGGACAATACAGACACGGAATCCATTTTATTAGGAAAACATGTTAGCTCGACACCTAGAGTAGCTGAAAATAAAATCTCGTTAGAAGATTTATTCACGTTAATCAGTGACAAATTTTAACAACAGAATAGTAAGTTTGAAGACAAATTCAATCAAATGAATAGTACATTTAATATAAAATTAGATAGTTTTGAGAATGAGCTCAAGAAGCAAAATACCTTACAAAATGTCAAATTAGATCAAGTAGAGGAGAAGTTTGAAGAATTTGAAAATGAAATGTATAAGCAAAATGTTGAGGTTAACAAGAAAATTAGTAAAATAGAGACACAATATGATAATGTTAAAAAACAAACAGAAATTGTAAATGAGCAAGTTAAAACTAAGATAAGTAATTTAGATGACAAAGTCAAACAAATCAATGAAACCGTTCAAAATCAGATAGAAACCCAAAGTAGAGAAGTAGAAAACAAATATGTAGAGACAATAGAAAAGTTAGAAATCAAAACTAAGAATGAAGTAAATAAGCAGTTAGAATTGAGAACTCATATTTTACAAAACAGAGTAGAACAATGTGAATCAAATGTAGTAGACCTAACCAAAAGTATTCAGACAATAGATAGCACTATATCAAAACATGAAAACAATACAACCAATAAAATAAGTATGTTGCAGAATAGAATTGAAGAAGTAGATAGTTTATATATACAAAATTATAACGATGTGCATGATAGATATAACCTAGTTGAGAGTGATTTAACAAAAATGAAGAATGAATTGAGGGGGGAGATTAGTAGAAATTTAACGGGAACCAGGGAAAGTGTTGTTATTACGAGAGATCTGTACAATGAAATAGAGTTAGAATTATTCAGTTACGAAAACCACACAATACACCCCATGCGATTTATTAACCAAACCAGGGAGTACCACCATTTTAGTAATAGTAATTGGGAGATACAGTTAACCAAGATAATCAGGTGTTTCAAGGGTAGTGCCGCGGTATGGGCAGAAGCACACAGAATATAGTGGGGTAATTATGAGATGTTCGAACAAGCTTTTAAGGGAAAGTATTGGCCAGAGGAGGAACAAGAAGCGTTGAGGAGTAGAATAATGGGGACAGGTAGTTTCGGGAGCCACTCAAATAATAACATAACAATATATGTAACACAGTTGTACAATGAAGTTAAATATTTAGAACCTCAAATTCCTTTTAAATCATTTGTAAGGTATGTAAGTAAACATCTACCTCGAGAAGTACAAATAACATTAATGACTAAGGAAATATCAAATTTAGGCGAACTTGAGAAAGTCCTTGATATTTTGCAGAGTATTAGAGATAGGGAAGTGAATAGGCGATTAACACCGGGTAATTATAAACCAAACCAGGTAGAATATAATTCACGAAGAAACAATTACAATGAACATAATGTGACGAGTAAAGATAATCATTATAAACCAGGTGAGTGGAGATGTTATAGGTGTCAGCAGAAGAATTTTGCATTCCGTCGACAGTGTTTCAAGTGTAGAACGCCGAGAGAAGTACAACGGAGGAGAGAGGAGACGAGACAAGACAAACCACAAGGCAGAGAGACACCGGACACAAGAGGAGCGGTGAACAACAACCAGAGGCCAGATAAGGGACACCGAGGCCCCTCCACCAGCAGACACCAGGAAAACTAGAAACGACAGTGGTAGCCAGGACCCGACCACTGTTCAGGGAAACGCAGGAGGTCCAACCAGTCGAGGAGATACACAGCCATGTAATCAAAGCCGATATTGTAGCTGACCTGATGGAAGAAGAAAACAACGCCAACAGCGAGGTGAGAGCAGGACTGACAGAGATTCAGGTAACTGTAGGAAATAAGAATTTTAAAACATTGATAGATACGGGTAGCGAAATTTCCGTGATAGCAGAGAACATTTTAGCAGACTTAAGAGAGTTTAACAAAGATATTCCAATTTTGCCAGTAGCAGGAGTCACGGTAATAGGAGTCACGGGTGTACATAGCAAGCGAGTAACTAAACAGATACATTTGGGTTTTCTAATAGATAATGTAGAATTTGTAAACACATTTTTGGTAGTAAGAGGGTTAAGTTTAGATGTCATACTGGGTAATGATTTTTTGCAAAGGACGAAAGCTGTTATAAATTTTAGAGAGAAGGTGATAGAATTAGATGGGGGTGACAGGTCGGTAAGAGTAAAATTTGAGCAAATATTAGATAGAGTTGGAACGTGCGGAGTTAAAATACTACAGAAGGGGGTAAATGAGAATAATTTAGATACCAAGGAAAGTGCATGTATAGAGGCAGAATATATGAGTGAGTCGGAGAGTGAAAAGAGTAATATTAATGATGCTGTATGGGAGTTAAGGGCGAATGAATTTTGTAGTGAAGGTGAGGTGGTAAGGAGTGGCCAGCGTGCAGCGTTATGGCGGGTGATAGAGCGGTATAGAGGAGTGTTTGCCGAGGTTCCAGGAAGGGCAAGAGAGTATGAATGTGTATTACAAATAAGGGAACACACACCGTTCATGCAAAGGAGCTACCCCGTCCCTTACTCAAAAAGAAGAGCGGTGCAGAGAGAACTCGACAGGATGGTGGAAACAGATATAATTGAACGGTCAGTATCACATTATTCTAATCCACTAGTAGTAGTAATCAAGAAGGATGGACGAGTACGTTTATGTCTAGATGCCAGAAGAATAAACCAAATCATAATTCCCGACCGAGAGTCACCAGAGCCTATCAATGAGATCTTCCAGAAGTTCAGTGGAGTAAAGTATATGACATCGTTGGATTTAACGTCTGGATATTGGCAGGTTCCGCTAGCGGAGGTTAGTAGAAAGTACACAGCATTTTTGTTTAATGGCAAGAATTACCAGTTTCGATGTCTACCCTTCGGATTGAACACCAGCGTCGCCCCAGCTTTATAAAGTGTTTAGATAAAATTTTGAGGCCCAAGGACTTAGACTTTCTGACGGTCTACGTGGACGATATTTTAATTGCATCTAGGACCTTCGAGGACCATTTAGATCACTTGGAATATGTATTGGCTAAACTAGAGGCAGGAGGACTTACAGTGAATTGGGATAAGTCAACGTTTCTGCAGACACAGGTAAAATTTTTAGGATTTATTATCACGCCTGAAGGAATCTCAGCGAACCCCGACAAAGTCGAATCAATCATGCGTTTCCCTGAACCAAGGAATGTGAAGCAATTACAAAGTTTCCTTGGGTTATGTAATTTTACCGAAAGTTTCAGCAGAACTATCAGATTTAACCGCAAGATTGAGCTCAGTACTCCAGAAAACCAAACAATGGAAATGGGGAGAGAAAGAGCGCACAGCATTTGAAGAGATTAAAAAGAAATTCAGTCAAATGGTAATGATGAACCACCCAGACTTCGAGAGAGTGTTTTATTTACAAACGGATGCGAGCAATGTGGCCATCGGTGCAGAATTATACCAAGAAGGCGAGGACAAGGAACATAAGGTAATAGCATTTGCGAGTAGATCATTGATCCAGGCAGAGAAGAACTATACGACGACGGAGAAGGAGTTATTGAGTATAGTATTCGCCGTTGGAAAGTTTCGAACATACATTCTAGGAAATCGCACAGTAATTAGGACGGACCACAAAGCTTTGTCATTTTTAAACACATGTAAACTTGCTCATAGCCGTCTAACCAGGTGGGTACTGATATTGCAGGAATATAATTTTGAGTGGGAATATATCAAGGGGTCGGAGAACAAGGTACCGGACACTCTGTCAAGGATAGACATGCTGCACAACAAAACAGGTAGAGATTTAAAGGAAATCGAGATTTTTCAGATCAGCCGAGAGGATAAAATTTTGGAGAGGAGATGAGGGACATCCAGGCCATGCAGCGAGCAGAGGACAAGTCAGGTAAGGTGATAGAGAGTTTAGAACAGGAGGTAAGTGGATCAGAGTATAGTCAGTATTTTCAAGTTCATAATGGGTTATTGTTTAAGAGGATAATAGGGGGTGAGCTTGTTTGGAAATTAGTAGTTCCAGAAGGATTAGTTGAGAAGGTTATTTGGGATTGTCATTTAAGGTATGGTCATTTCGGAGCGAAGAAGTGTGTGAGTGTATTGAAAGAGTCATGTGTTTTTAGAAATATGGAGAGAAGGGTTAGAAGGTTGTTAAAGAGTTGTGATTTATGCCAGAAATCGAAAGTAGTCAACTATAGAGTCGAAGGGGAGATGAATTTTATAAAAGTGGAGAGACCATTTGATTTGGTTGCAGTGGATTTGTTCGGACCGTTACCAAAGGGTAGAGGCGGAGTACAGTATGTGTTTGTAATGTAAGATACATTTTCTAAGTATGTGAGACTGTATAGTATTAAAAGAGCTACCAGTCGGGTATTGAGTGAGAAAGTGACTAAAGACTACATGATACAAGTGGGTAAGCCGAAAATAATTTTATCGGATCACGGGCCGCAATTCATCAGTGGTAGATGGCGTCAGACGTTAGGATGGGAAGGAATCATCATGAAGCATACGGCTGTGTACCATCCCCAGTCCAACCAGGCTGAGCGTGTAATGAGAGAGATAGGCAGGATCTTCAGAGCCTATTGTCATGCTAAACACAGCGAGTGGCCGTTGTACGTCAAGAAGGTAGAGAGTTGGCTGAACAGTACCACCCACGAGTCCACCGGCTATACACCTCACGAGCTGATCAAAGGAACACGCCCTCCGAGAATATTGGAACAGTTATTTGATTACCCACCTGAAAGTACACCTGTGGACGTGAGCATCAAGATTCGTTTGGCGAATGGGAACCTGTTGAGTAAAGGAGAAAGAAGGAAGCATAGGCACGACACAAGAGGTAAGTGGATGAAATATGAAATCGGACAGTTGGTATTGGTGAAGAGGCACGATTTATCAAATACACAGGAGAAGGAAATTAAGAAGTTCTTCCTGCTGTACGAAGGACCTTATGAGGTAATTGAAGTTAAAATGCAGAATGCCTATGTACTACAAGATAGGGAGACTAAAGAAATAGTGGGTACACACAATGCTAGTAATTTGAAGCTGTACTGGACAGCATAGAAAGGAACAAGGGTTACTTGATTAGATGTGTGAATGAGAATTAATTGTGTATTGAAAAAAAAAAAAAATGTGTTCCATTAACACAAGTAGTTTATTTGAAGATGTGAAGTAACAGATGTCAAAATTGTTGTAAATACAGAAATAAGTGTTGCTTGTTTTCCATCTGAAAACAAGGAAATATATGTGTGTGAGGTAAGCAGAGCAGGTGATCTATTGTTGTAGTTCCTATCTTGTTATATCAGTGAAAATAGTTGTGAAAAAAAGGGGGTAAAGCTCGAACTTGTAAAGTGTCTATGTGAAAATTTTAAATAATTAACGAACTTGTTTTTGAGCAAGAGTGTAGAGTGTTTTGTAGTTAATTGGTGTTAGTAAATTATAAGTCAAAATTGGACTGTGAGAACAGCTGATGTGTGAGAAGCTAAAGTGTAAGTAAGGGGCTAGGACAGTAGTGACATGTACTACTGTGGCTAGCAAAATGGGTTGATGAGCAACACATAGAATGCTGCCATTATCGGAGGCCTCATGGGGCGTAAATACACTGTACACCTTGAAAATAATGTATGTTGTATGTGTTTTTAACTGTGCAGTGTATCAGTATTGTAAAAGTGTAAAACATAAAAATGAAATTGATTTCCCCGACTTTTCGGGTGATTACTGCCTTACCAGCACTAATCGTGGTTTTGGCGAGCGGTCAGCTATGGCCGTAATTTAAGTCCCTTGACCATAGATGTCTTGAAATTGGTGTATAGTAGAAATTAACAGGGGGGTACACCTAGGGGAAATTCCCCAGAACTATGGAACAGCGGGTGCCACTCTGTTCGAAGAGGAACAGCAGAGCCAGGTGGTAGACCCGTTTAAGGGCGTGTAATTATATAAGTTTAGATATTATAATATCTTGTTGTTTAAATGTAAAGCCAACACAAGGACAAAGGAGATGACAAATTCCTCCACAATTACAGTCCTTGCAGAGGCACCCGAGCGCTACAGTTCGGTTGGGGGGCAATAGAGTGTGTGGTTAGGAGGTTGTTACCGGGGTAATGACGTTAACAAGTGTCAAAGAATAGTAGATTTTAAAAGTTGAAAGTCTAAGGTTACAAAGGAAGTGGTGCAAAAAATATAGTAGTACGCCATTTACAAAATAGATAAATGATTATAAGTTGAGTAATAAAATTTAAATAATAAAAGTGTCTGCCATAATAGTTGTAGGTTGAATTTGTAGAAATAGATAGGTGAAGGTATTTTGGGGAATATTAGAGAATTGTTTATGTATTGTGTTATTTGTAATTATATATAGAGTTTGTTTTCTTACAAGGAAGAAATTGAGTTTGGTGGTGGTAAAAGAATATTCATTTCAGAGTCTTGTTGTTGTTATGTTAAACTTTGAAAATAGAACAAACCAATGCCCCAAACACAAACCAATGCGTCTAAAAGGGAACATATCAGTTGTAGATATGGAAGTGTATTAGACCACTATTTTAAATTTTGTATGCAATGTTTCAGAGTTTTGTGGTGTTGTGACCGCGGTCCTGGGCTGGCTGGAGCGTCAGAACAGGAGTGTAGAGTGCCTTATGGCCTTATGGTGTAGGGATCTCTCCGGAGAAGTCCAGTAAGGTCAGAGGGTGCGATCAACATCATTGGACCAAGGGTAAGTGATGACAAATTTTTTTATAGTAACATTACAGGGGGTTGTGGTGACATATCTAGACTGATCCTTTTAGGAAAGTGTAAATGAGTCAATGAACGTTTTTGTGTCTTGACACAAAATCTTTCATTGAGGGGGTTTGTAACAGTACATAATGACCCAATACCATGATTATGGGGTTTAAAGGTATTTTTCAATGTTTTATATTGTTTAATCATTAAAGTACAGAATGGTTAGGTCCATTTTCCCTATATACGGAGTAACAAAGCCGATTCAGCAAGAGTACCATACCAAGGTCACCGATGGACGTGCGGGAGTCGGAAAAGGCCATGGCGGTGTTTGTGACGAATGACTTTAATAGGCATTGTGATTGGATCATAGCACTGTTCTGTCATAACCAAAAACAATGACGCACTGACTACAATACGTGCAACGAGGCGTTGTCCAGTAAGACAAAGGTGGATGACGTAAGAAACACACACACAAGCGCAAATTTACATTTGCCTCTTTCTCAATTCAGCGCAGTTCTTTAAAGGATACTTTAAAATTGATGTATCGCTGTGTGATCAATTTTATAACAAAAGTTTACAATAACTAGATTCAAAATTACCAGTATAATAGTGGAGCAATAAAGGCTCGCATTCAGTAACAGTATGAACTATAATATGTAGAATCAGTGCTTATATTTACTTCATTAAACTCAGCAGAACTAGAGGCGAACACCGGCCATCATCATGGGCGTCAACCACCAACAGCGAAGGAGCAACACCGAACAACCATAAGAGAAGTCCAATTTTACCATATTTCTTATAATTTAATGAGCTCATTAATCAAGAATAATTAATTAAACGAATGTACTTGTTCAAGGGTGAATGTGTGTGAGAGTGAGGGAGTGAACTCATGGCCATAACTATATATGCCGAGGGCATTGGTTTGTGTATAAATTAATTACTAAGTAATAAATGATTAAAGCTGCAGCAATATAAACGTTACACTGATCTTGATTTAGAAAACAAAAAGAAGTATTAAGAATAATGTTGGATATTAAACTAACCGCCATTTTGTTTTTGGTCATCTTATATGACGTCATTTTGACCGCATGGTCGTGTATGTACAACATTCTGGAAAATTAAATTTTGATAGTTATTTTCAATAATACAGTGTTATCATTTGTGTCATCATCTGTGTATCAAAATCTCGCTGTAAAAGAAGAATATGAGCCCGGCAGTGACTGAAATTGGTAAGTACCCAGAAGTACCATATTATGGTATTTTTATAAATATAAATATCAATATAGGTGTAGTAATAAATAATAAAGTAGGGAGAAAGTCACAATGTTAAGTCCAGCTTGGTCATGTACTTAACCCCATTACATTTTTGGAACAATTCTTCCACACTCCTTGCGCACTCGTAATCAGGTACTAATAAAGAATTTAATTTCCTAGCATCAAGGCATAATCGGATACTCCTGTTTGGCTTGGTGACAACTACTAAAGGGTTTATATAGGGACTACTTGTCCTCTCAATAACTCCATTTGCTAACGTCTGTTGGACCTCTTTTTCCACTTCATCTCTATAATGTAGAGGGATTGGATAAGTCCTTTGCACAAATGATGCGTTTTCAGTAAGTGCCAATGGATGTTCATAAAACTTAGCTCTTCCAGGCTCTGTTCTGAAAACATCCCTATACTCATAGACGAGTTGCTGAATTTGATTTTGTTGCTTATTGTTCAACTCCGTCCCGATGTTGATTTCTGGAGTATCTTCAATACAGTCCTGGTCACTCTTAACTTCCACTACTGGTTTCTCTCCGTACCTTTTTATGACATTTACAGACTTCCAATGCTTAAACTCTTTAATATTTACACTTTCTTCGTATCAATTTCCATTGAAATGGTATTTCTTTTGAAATTGATTTCTGCCTTCCATTCTGGTAACGTATCTACCCCAATAATACAGTTATGAACGAGTTTAGGGACTATTAGAGCTACTACTTGGGTTTGGGTACCATTTATATTGATAGGTAAATAAATTTGTTCAGTTATCTTTTGCGTTTTGGCTCCAGTGGCTCCCTGTACATTACAATTTTTTACGGGCAGTCTGGGACAATTTTGCAACTGACAATTATCTACAAACTTTGAGCTGACACAGGTTACTTCACTGCCAGTGTGTATCAACTCTGTTACTAGTAGATTACTGATTTCACAATTTATTTCCGGACATTCAGGATAATGGTTCCTACCCACTTCTTGCTCTTCCTTTAATAAGAACTCCCTATCATTCACTTTATTTATATAATTCATTACTTTCTTTTTTATTGTATGAATGGATTGTTTCACTGCAGGTACTGGTAGATTTAATTTTGCTTCTTTTCTACCTGCAGTGGCTTCCCGTTTCCCGTATTTGCTTTACTAGTAGACGGTTGTGGCTCGGTAGTTGATATGGCTGTTTTACATACCTTATACCCTTTATTTGGTCGGTTTTCCACACTCCTACTTCTACCCTTCTCTTCCAATTCCTGCCGATTTTGGGGTTTATTACCCGGATATGTGGTAAACCTTTTTTCCTTCGGGCGTTCATTGTCTCTTCTCATCGTTGGGTAGTAAGTTGGTTCACGATGATCGTCTCTAGGGTGGTTACTCTGTTGAGTATTTACATGCTTCAGGTCCCTCTCTAGATCTTGGCATTCATCTACGACCATTATAAACTTTTCTAAAGTATCCACACCTCTCGTAGTGGTTGCTACTCTAGTGCGTTCTGAGAAATGACGCGCTAGCTTGTACACTAGGTCTCTCTCCTCTATTGGTGGTGTTAAATGCTTTACTTGTGCCATTACGTTTAGCACATAGTTGGTGGTTGTCATATTCATGGATGGGTGATAATTACCAAATTCCAGATGATCACGCACCCTTCTTTGAATCTGTATGTTCCAGTATTGATCAAGGAATTTCTCTCTGAAGTCGGCGAAGGTTTGGACTCGGTCCGAGATGACTTTCCACCACGTACCTGCCCAATTCTTGAGGAATCGGCCTAACATGTCCTTCTTGTCCTCGTCGTCCATCAGTGGGTTTATACGAGCTACATAAGCCTCAAACAGCTTTAGGAACTCCACAGGATTCTCATGTGGGTTTCCTGAAAATGCAAGGTTTTCTGGTTCTTCCTTATAGCCGCCACACCTCACGACTTTGGTTTGCTGTGACTTCATTTCCTTAGTCAGGTCTTCCCGCATTACCTTTAATTGCTGTTCCACCTTTTGATGTACTTCGTCACTGTTAGCCTTACTCTCTACCTGTTTCTTAACTTCTTTAATATTCTCACCCAGTTGGGTACACTCTTCCCTAGTACTCTGGATTTCTTCTTTATTTAGAAGTGTTTGTGTTTTTAATTCAGCAGTTACCTCGCTGAATTGTTGATTAATAAGGGTTACCTTTTGTTCTAACCTTTCATGAAATTCAGTTCTAAATTTATTAAGTTTTTCGTCTTGACGCCGAAAATTAGTGTTTACTTGTTTTCTAAATTCCTCTAACGTAGTTTTAACCTCTTCGGTATGTTTATCGAACTTAATATTACTTTCTTCTATTTTATTATTATTACTATCTAATTTACTAGCTAAATTAGATATTTCTTCATCGATTTTAAATGTAGCTTCTTTACTACTTTGTTCTATTTGGCTAGATAAATTTTTGTTTATTTGTTTCATTTCACTAGATAAATATTTATTAGTTTGCTCTATCTTATTATTAACATCATTTGTCAATTTTTGATTACTTTCTTCTAAACTTTTATTATTTTCTTCAATTTTCTTTGATAATTCACTATTTGTAGATTCTATTTTACTATTTAATTCCTTTATTAAATTTTGATTATTTTCTTCTATTTTATTATTTAATTGACTATTTGTACTTTCAATTTTACTTTCAATTTTAGTATTATTTTCATCCATTATAGTGGTCAACTGCTTAAACATTTGTTCAATTGCTGCCATATCTACTGCTGATGATTTAGCCATTTTTAATTTTTATTATTATTAACAAATTAACGTATAACAATTAACAATTTTTTATTTTAATATTAACCCTTCAACTGTTATTTGTAACCTTGAATTCCACTTCGTTTCAAATTAATTAATTTTACAATTTAAACTAGTCACTTGGGTAAAAACAGCACCAAATTTATATAACTTTCTTTATATAATTTGTCAATTTAATCGGGCCCTTAGTTGGCCGCCAAATATATATATAACTTATTTCTATATATAAATTTGGGAGTTTAATCATGCCCATTAAGTTGCGGCGCCATTTATATAACATTGCTGTTGTTATATAAATGTTTAGCTTGGGTTACCCCACGTTCAGGGCGACATTTATATAACGTACCTTTTTACTTTGTTAAATATATTTGGTTTGGGTGGCCTCTTAGTTGCGGCGACAAATATATCTAACGCTACCTTTTTTTGTCTAACACACTTACACAATATATTTAATGTTAGACAAAACGTTACTCACCCGTGACTTGTACTTTACCTGGGTGCCAGAACAAATCCCAGATACAGATGACACGGATACAGCTTAGCTCAGAGCATAGAGACACAATCTCAGGATTCGTTCAGTGATTGTGGATTCAAGGGGAATCGTTACAAATAACACTAAAGATTTTGTTGAAGGTTATTTAATCAACATTTAATTATTTTGTTAATTATTTAAAATTGCCAAGTTTAGGACTTATTACTACCCTAACTCTTATAATTAATGAGTGTGCATGAAAAGTGAAGATTAAAACGTCCAAACGACCTACTGTTCTTATCTGGTTTGATTGAGAAATTTTATATCTCCCAAACCAGTGCTAAAGAACAGGTCTGCAATAATTTGCACGTTCAATACTACACTCCACTTTCCATTCAGCACTCCTATACTAACTTAGAACTAATCTTATTAATTAATTACAAAGTGTGCGTTTACTTAGTGTCTTTAAGATTGTTTATTGGTTTTATTATTTATTGATTATTTATTTCATTGATCAATGAATCAATTTCTTACTGTTTGATGCGTTGACCGAAGACTGGAATCCATTGAGGTCCTCCTTTGGATGGTACAGTAAAGTTTACTAGACATGAATCAACCGTTTTCGTGCTAACAGCGCATGTTACGAATTGCGCATGCGTCAGCAGAGAAACAAAACTCAGTTGCCTTCCAGACGGCTGTGGAGATTATTATGTGCGTACTTTTCAAAAAACATCAGTAGTCATCAAAATTTAGCGTTTAGTTTCATTTATGTAGTTTGCTTTTTTTGCCCGGTTTGTCGAGTGAAATGGATCAGTCTGGTTCACCGTCGACTTCTGTGCAAAGGAAAGTCATACATAGTCAGAGTCGGAAAATAATTTATAACGTTTACAAGTTTATGAAATCTGAAGGCAAAGAAACATCAGAAAGACAATTACAGCAACGGGAAGCTCAGGCGTGTGGTGTGTCGCTAAGTAGTGTTTTTAGAATTATTAAAGAAGCATCCACGTATACGGGTGATACAAAATCTTTCAGCACTCCCCATAAAAAACGTCCAAGAAAAAAAGTAAAAACCGATATAGATGATTTTGACAAGTGTACTATTCGATGAATTATTCACGACTGTCACACAACGGAAGGGGAAAGACCAACATTAAAAGTTATTTTAAGAATTTTACGAGAACGAATTAATTATAATGGTAGTATATCTAGTCTTAGACAAATTATTCGACAAATGGGATTTCGGTGGAAACGTGCTGAAAACAATAGAAAACTTTTAATAGAGAAACATGACATTATAAACTTAAGAGTACTGCTGTATTTTATAAGAAAAATACAGCAGTACAGAGGAGAACGGCGGCCCGTAGTGTACACGGACGAAACCTATTTTCACAGTTCAACGTCAGTTACAAAAACGTGGACAGACAGTGATAAAAGTGGGCTAAAAACTCCAATAAATATAGGACAGCGGGTGGTTGTAGTTCATGCTGGTGGTGAAACTGGGTTTGTATCCAATGCTCTCTTAATGTTTAAATCGGGTTTAAAAAAGGCGATTATCACAACGACATGAACTACGAAAATTATGAAAAGTGGGTGAGTGAAATGCTTATACCGAACTTTAATAAGAACAGTGTAGTAGTAATAGACAATGCCCCCTACCACAATGTACAATTAAATCCACCTCCAACATCATTAACAAAAAAGGGAGACATGATTAACTGGTTACAGAACCATAACATTCCTTGTAGTCCATATATGTTAAAACCTGAGCTCTATGCACTAATCAAGCAACATAAACCAACATACAAAACTTTTAAAATAGATGCTATTTCGGCAAACCATGGACATTCCGTTTTACGACTTCCACCCTACCACCCAGATCTTAATCCTATTGAACTGATTTGGGCAACCGTGAAGGAGCGTGTTAAAAGAAAGAACGTGCATTTTTCTGTAGACAGTGTCATAAACTTAGCGAAAACAGAATTTGATTGTATGTATTGTACTGGAGATCAAGATGTGACCACGTCATGAAAATTGAAAACGACTACGTGAGATCGGACCAAATAATGGATACTGTGACAGATCGTTTAGAAATTAATATTGGACGGGATAGCAGCAGTGAAGACGATTTGAGTGATAGTGATAGTGATAGTAACAGTGACGGAAATATTAGTGGGGTGGAAGAACTGACCTAAATAATTGTAATTGCACATAAGTAAATGAGCTCTATATTACTTAAATAGTTTTAGTCTAATTGTTGCATTAATATTGTCTCTCCTGTTATTTATGGATAGTTTACATCTGCTTGTTTAAAAAAACACACACGCAGTATTTCGCATCTGTTGTTGATGTTACTTACTCAAACAAATTAAGATGCCAGAGCAATGTGGATCATATATTACTACGTTTTTTCATGAATCGTAACGTGTACACATTCTAAAATGTACAACTATTGTTGATGTCTAGGCTCGACTTTGGAGAAACATTGCAACAGACACAACACGCCAAGTCACTGTTTACAAAACAATGGCAGTATTAAACATTTTATAACTGTGTGAAAGCTTTATTACATTGTCCCTTTCTGTTGTGTCTGGCGCTTGTTTCGTCTTAAAAAATGTCCACGTTTACTGTCTGGTCGTGTCGTAATCGAAATCAAAACTGACCTACAACCAAATTTTTAGTTTAATATTCATTTTTAAAGTATCCAAGTCACTGTATTAAATAAATTTATTTAATACAGTGACTTGGATACTTTAAAAATGAATATTAAACTGGAAGCAAGTCAAGCATCTACAGTATTCAAATTTCAGAACATTAAGATTAAATTATTAAAAACCAATTCCCATATAAAATTTAATAAAGAATGCATCAGAAACAATTTAATACCTAAGTATGCCTCTATAAAAATAAACAATAACTCCAAGACGGCCACAAAAATCAAAGAGCGTGCACAGGTGATGTGGTTAAAGGAGGAGTTGAGATATTTATATAGGAAAAAGACAGAATTGAACAAAGAATTATATTTGTCCCATTTGAAGCTGCTTAACAGTGTCCATGCATTACAATTAGACAATATATTACATGATTGCAATAAATACATTAACGATGTAATGCAACGTGTATATACAAAACATGATAAGAAACTTAGAACTCTCAAAAGTAAACAAAAACCAAACGAAGATAACGTCACCTGTAAACACGAATTCTATGTGCGCGTATCTAATCTAACATCGATAAACTTTAATAAGAATGAAATGGACGTACTTAACAAGGGTCTAAACTACAACATACCCCACAGCAATAAAAACCACATATACCATGAAATAATTTGCGCTGAGACGGCTATAAAGTCAATACCAAACATAAACTTACAAAATGAGGCTCGAGTTTTGATTAAAAACAAACTCAATAAATTTTCGAACAAAAAAAGCCCTAAACTAAACTTTAAATATATGAATGAAATTAAAACCTTAAAACATATCAAAGACAAATTATCTAACAATGATGCACTCATTACAAAGGCGGACAAGGGAAACACTATCGTTATAATGGACAAAAACCAATATTCGCAAAAAGTTAATCAATTCATTGAAAATAATAATATTACAATGGTAAATGCCGACCCGTCAGCCGATTTCGTTAAAGCCCTGAATAACACAGTTAATCGTTGTACGCACTTGTTCGATAGCGCCACACGTCACTCATTGAAACCTATTAATGCAGAGGCTCCCCAGTTCACTGGTTTGCCAAAGATTCATAAACCCAGTGTACCAATTAGGCCGCTTGTGAACTTCACCACTGCTCCGAGTTACAAAATCAGTAAAAAACTAGTACAAATAATAAAGAACAGTATAAGCTTAAAGAATAACCATAGCACAAAAAGTTGCACTGAATTTATCGACAAACTGAAAAACATCCAAATTAAACCTAATTACAGAATCGCATCTTTCGACATAGTAGACCTTTATACAAATATACCCGTCCAGGATACAATAAATATTCTCAAGTATAATCTTATTGTAGCTAACATACGCAGTCCTGATGAAATTAATGAGATAACCGCTCTATTGGAAGTTGTTTTAAATCAAAACTATTTTATATTTGATGGAAAATACTATATACAAAAGAAAGGTTTAGCGATGGGATCCCCACTCTCCGGATTATTGGCGGACATATACCTGAACCACTACGAAAACACACATATGTTCAGCAGCGCAAACAAATGGCATAACAAGATAGTATCATATACACGTTATGTAGATGACACCTTCATCATTTTTAACGGTACCATAAGACAGATCAATAATTTAAAAAACTATTTAAATAATATAAACAAGAACATACAATTTACCCTCGAGGTTGAAATAGAAAATAAACTTAATTTTCTCGATTTAACAATAACAAGGTTTGACAATAGTTTTCAATACCAAATATACAGAAAACCTACCACCACCGACGCCACTATACACGC
Organism: Magicicada septendecula; assembly: GCA_034769895.1. NCBI lineage: Eukaryota > Metazoa > Arthropoda > Insecta > Hemiptera > Cicadidae > Magicicada > Magicicada septendecula. The sequence continues at coordinate 892,980,741 of CM068368.1, forward strand.
GGATTCCCATCACCCTCTTCCGCAAAAAATGGCCACCTATAACAGTTTCATACATAGATTACTCACCATACCGTTGGAAATCAGTGACTTTCAGGATGAAGTCAACACCATTAAATACATAGCTAAGGCCAATGGATATACGTGCTCTATGATCGATGCTTTGATCAAAAAACACCAGAAAAAGTTACATAACAAGAAAACAAAACCGAGTAGTAACCGAGACAGCACGTACGTGACTTCTATTTACGGCCGAACTTTACCCCATACATTAACCAACATTTTTAGAAAATTGAATATAACTTTAACTTTCCGGACCGATAACAACATTAAGAAAATTCTTCACCATAAAGCTGCAAAACCAATAAAACAGAGGACAGGTGTCTATAAAATCCAATGTGACGATTGCAACAGCTTCTATATTGGACAAACCGGCAGAGCGTTCAAAAAACGCTTCCAAGAACATTTACCAAAAAACGACACCCACATTCTCAAATCCAACTTTGCACGTCACCTCGTAAATAATAATCATAACTACACTGATTTTGACACCAACTTTAAACCATTGCACTTTTGCAAAAAAGGCAGATATATGGACACATTAGAAGAATTCGAAATTTACAAGGCCTTTAAACAATTTAAAAAGACGAACAATTCACAAGACGGCGGATTCATATTAAACGACCAACTTAACTTCAAGTCAAATCCCTTGTACGACACAGCCATTGAGATACAAGATGCGTTGCACAGATAACAGTTTACTCAGACAGTCAGTGCGCGATTAACATCACGGCGGTGTACACCGGCTATAACGCGAAGTGAACTCATGTTGTGATAGTGCGTGCTTCTCTGTGCATTCATATATTTTAATATTTTGACGAGTTAATATTTTAACCATGGATTTTAATTTTAATTTATTACATTTTAATCTTAATGTCTGACGTTCTGTGAAGAGGAATTATTCTGAAGATGGGGCATATGCCCTGAAACGCGTCAAGCGGAATTACAAGTAAGTCACTCGACGGATTAGATAAGCAATTATTTATTTAAATTTTTAGTATTTAGTAAAAAAGTAGAGAATTAAATATAAAACGTACTAAACTCTAAAAACCTTAAAAACAATTAAAAGAATAACAAAACAATTAAATTTGAAAATTATAAGAATAATTGGTTAGTAAAAAGTTAGGTAAGTTAGTAAAAAGTAAGTTACATGTGTGTGTGTGTGTGTGTGTGTGTGTGTGTGTGTGGTAGGGCTATAAAATATAGTTGGGTAAATTTGGTAATATAGTTAAAAATGTAGCTAATGAAATGTAGAAAACAATAAACTCATAAAAACGTTACAAATTAAAAATAAACAAGTGAAAGCATTATAAGAATGCATAGACAATACAAAATTAAGTAAATAAAGTTATAAAACTAATAAAAAGTAAATTATTGTGAATCGACAAGGAAGTATAACTGCTTTATTTCAGCTGTCATTATAAGCGATATCAGTTTTTAAATTTTAGTACCTTTACAGGGAAAAATGTAAATTTTACTTTTTTTTCATCTTTAATTAGATGCGTAACTTCGGCACAATAGGTATAAAAAGTTAATCCGTCTCAAAATAGATTACTCATCTCACACATGCGTCTCGTTCACAATTGAGAGAGTAGGCCGATATTTTCAACTGCGTTAGTAGACATTTTCCTCCTTGTAGCTTCCACCCCTCCTGACTTCTCCCCACTACAACATGCGCGTTGCTTCATGTCTATTTAATATTACTGTACTGCAAAGTAGAAATGATGTTGACCGATCTTGTAGAAAGATGATCTGGCAATTACAGCTGCTGTAGCTCTCAGTTGCACAGGTCACTTCACAATCGGTTATAATTAAGTAATTAATTATTTTAATTAATTAATATGGTTCTTGGATTTCGTTGTCCATGACGTGTCCGTTACTTAACTAAATATCACTATAATATTGACGACTCGGAACACTAAGTTTTTTATAAGTAAAAACGTAAAGTTTTACCTTACAGCCTAAACCGGCTTTCACCTATAGAAGGCTTCATCAGAGGCTGTCGTTAGTCCGTTACTTAACTAAATATCACTATAATATTGACGACTCGGAACACTAAGTTTTTTTTAAGTAAAAACGTAAAGTTTTACCTTACAGCCTAAACCGGCTTTCACCTATAGAAGGCTTCATCAGAGGCTGTCGTTAGTCTCTAGTCTGTTAGACTAACGACAGCCTCTGATGAAGCCTTCTATAGGTGAAAGCCGGTTTAGGCTGTAAGGTAAAACTTTACGTTTTTACTTATAAAAAACTTAGTGTTCCGAGTCGTCAATATTATAGTGATATTTAATTAATATGGTGTTACACAGTGAGAGTTGTTGTAGAACTGTACTCGTTCCTCTTCAACTGCGGACTACTTCTCGTAATGCTTAAATAAAACTTTGCGATGTTGTGAAATTATGCATATAACTTACACACGTCTAACGCATTGAAGCCCCGAACGAAGAGTAACGCTTTTAACGGTTTTGGGTGAGCATCAGTTCAGAATACAGCCTTGTGATTGGCTGTTCCAAATCATGCAGCTTTCTGCCAGTTGAAACAGTATTCAACCTGTCGAAAAAACACCCCTCGACAAGTCCATAACGGCTGAGAATTTCTAGCTAAAATCATACTTCCTGTGTTTGCAAATCGTTTGATTACTGGTATTTGCAAACGTGTTTTCAACGATCTGACCACAGAATATTGTTGCTTAGGTCTTTATCTCTGTGTGTGTGTGTGTGTGTGTGTGAAAACACCTAATCTGTACGTAGCCTAATTCTCTCAGTATTTCATTTGGTGTTCTTCTTCTGTGTATCTTCTGTAATTGTTAATTATATTAATTGAGATTTTGGCTACTTATAGAGCTTTAATTACTGAACACAATGCAGTTTTCAGAATTGCTGTATATTTATTGGTTTTGAAGTTATCGCAGGTTGAACTGCAAAAATGAATTGAGTAAAATTCCTGTCTGAACCGGCCGCGTGCGTCACTGCGACGAGGGTAGAGTGAGGTAGCTGCTTATTATACGCTCTCTGTTTTGCTTACGGCGCACAGTTTGACCCTCTCATATAACGCTCAGATATGACGACATATGAATCGTTATAGGCTATAATATGTAAAACTTTTCTTCCTTAACCAGTCTTCATAATATTTTTTCAGTTCTGTTTGGTTGTACACCCCCTTTATCTGATTGGTGTTGGGTGTAGCTATTTCATAAGTATTGTTACCCTTAGCTTGTGTCACAATATTAGGTCCGGTATATAACAATAGTAATTTTCTTGCTATTCCTTCTGCTGAACTGGGTAGTTGTTGGTTCTTTATTAACACCTTGTCTCCTACTTGGTATTGGATGATCCTTTTTCTCTGTTTCTCTTCTCTTCTGCGTTGAAGTTCGGCTTTATGTAGGACTCGGTTATGTATTTCAGTTCTGGTGGGTTCTTTCTTCTCTCCTGGAGGGAATTCAATAAGAGATGATATTTCTCGGGGTGGTGGCTGGTCGAACATCACTTGATACGGACTGGCTCTGATAGTCACATGGTACACCAGGTTCAGGAATGTCTCTGTTGATTCTATGTACTGACTCCAATCACAGTGTTCATTGTGACAATAGGTGCGCAGGATCCTTCCTACTACCCTTAGAACTCGCTCTGCAGGATTACTGCTGGGGTGATACACAGATGTTTTGTATGTTCTGATTCCCATTTTCAGTAATTCCATCTTCCACCTTTTTCCTTTAAACTTGGTACTGTGATCAGTCACAACTGTCTCCGGTCTTCCTACCTCTGAAACGTATTTCTTGATGATGATGTCCAGGATCTTACTGGTAGTGGCCTTACTTATGAGGTATAGCTTAGTAAATTTGGAGTAATGGTAAAAAATAATTACAATATTGCGACAATACAAGCATAAGCTGTAATGCGCATATATGAAATAAATAAATATTTAATTTAATTTTAATAATATGTAATAGACTAGCAGGTGTGAAATTGGAAGCTGGCTTTCAAACAGGAATCAATAAGAAATATCACGTGATTACCGCTGTATGCGTGTACACAAGTAAATAGAGTGTGTGCGTGAAGGCTGTTTGAGCCTGAAAGTTTGCAACCTCACCACAAGTAAATGCTAAATTAAGAGTATATTTAATTTTAAGCAAACCATTAACGTTAGAAAGAATGCAAAAACTTCTAAAAATGCGTAAAAATCGGACACATGTGCAGTGCGAATTCTAAGTAATTCGGACAATCAGTGCGAATTCTGTGCGATTTTTAAAGCATAATAATTACACTAATGATGCGATCATTGTGATAATTACATATCATGTGTGTAATTAAATTAGACATTATTAGATCACCTTGAAATCCTCATTAAACAGTGTGATTGGCAGAAAAGTGCAAATATGTGAAATGAGACGAGAGTGGGGGGCACTTGCGCCATGGACAATTTTTGACATGTTTATTCCTGAGCCAGCAGGTGTGGTTTTCTTGGTGGATATAAATACGAGCCCAGGAGAGCAAACTCGCTCTTCTAACATTCTTCAGTCGTGGCGGTACGCTATGTCCATCTGAGACGCGACTTTTTTAATTACTTTGGACAGAGTTAGACGCTATGTCTAACATCAACAAGATTTTTATATCGTAACTATAAAGTATTACGGGAAATGTTTTGATTTCAAGTAGTAATGAAAAACAATAAATAAAAAGTACCGTAACAATAAAATCGTTGGACGTCTACGAGCAGTCTACAACTAAGAACATCAACTCTAGACAGATGGCGAGAGAACTTCTAGCAGAGGAACGAGATACAGAGCACTAGAGATGGTTCTATCACAACAGCAACCGATCCAGAGCAAAACGTCAATACAATCTACAGCAGCCGATGTACCACGAAAGACGAGAGACGGGAGAACGAGCAGTGAGACAAGGAAGGACAAGAGGACCCGGAGAAGCGGACCGATGGATCACTGGAGGACATTGGACAATCTGCAGAATTTAAGGTGACGAAAAACCAATCTGTAATTATCAAAGAATAAAGACATTGAAAGACTTTAATAAAAAACATTTTTAAAATTAAAGAATAACTATGTAGATAGAGATAAGAGAATGTAATTTACGTGTATTCAGAATATTTTTAATTATTTTTCTTTAATGAATGAACAGGCAATGTAAGAATAGTTTAAATCCTTGCTTGAATAATTAACAAGTAATTAATTCGTTTAAATCTTTTTATTGAAAACACATAAAGTAAAGAAATTGGAAATAAGCAATTAGTTGTGTTAAAATGATTATAAAGCCGTAAAAGGTATGTCAAATATAGAATAAGAATGTATTAACAAATTTAAAAAGCACACAGTCAGACTGAGTAGTCGAGAATCTATAATATAACGAAGAAATGTTTTACTTAGAATTGATAATATAATATCTAAGCTATAAAATCTATTTTTGTGATGAGAATACGGCAAGCAAAGAAACATTGAAAACATAGATAATGAATATCTTTTGGCGAATCAAGTATTACTATAATATTATTATTTTTATTATGTGTTTGCATTAATAAATGAAAACATATTACGATTCATAAAAGGACTACTCTTATTATAATTACACCTGAACCCCAATTATACATACACGTTGTTAGTAATGTTATACATAAATGTTATACGAGTATTCACACAGCACCAATTAAAATTACATTAAATACAGCAATGTGTACCGTTGTATAATTTTGGCGTCCCAAAGAACGTGGGGCTCCACAAAATTAAATTATATTAAACAATTGTATTTGTATTGTTATAATTTTGTCGCCCGTTAACTTGCGGCACGACACGCCTACATTTAAATAAATAAATGTATGCTCTATTGTTAAATGTGTGCATTGGATTTATGTATAATAATTGATGTTTATTAATGAATATTTTTAAGTGTTTAATTTTGTTGTTTGTATTGTATTGTAATAACGCAACTGGCGGCCACCCCAACAAACAGGTGTAATTGTAATATAAGTAGATAAGAATAAATAAATAATAATAATTAAACAATAAATAAATAAAATTAATAAGTAGGTTCCATAAGAATAATATTCTAAAACATAATAAATAAATATAATATTCAACATGGCAATATCGGGAAGTTTAAGAATGGAAGAGGCAATTCAAGCTATGGTGCAAGCCATATTTGGAGAAGTAGAGGACAAACAAACAGAAAAATTAAAAGAAAATAATATTAGAACACAAATAGAAGAGTTAACAGATTTTTTTTCAAAACAAACAGAAAAATTAAGAGAAGAAAGAAAATCAAAAGAGAAGTTAGTAGAAAGAATTGACGACTCTAATACGCACATAGCAACAGTAGAATGTGAACAAACCATAAGAATTAAAAATACGAAAGAAAATATGTTCGTAATTAGTGACGATAATTCTAATACAATAATTAACATTAAAGAAGAGGACAAAATAAAGATTAATAAAGCGTACCTTATTGATCGAAATATCCCAATTGCAAGTTACACATACACTAGTAAGTCACATAAGATGACACATGTGAAACACTGTACGCCTAATGAGAAACGTAGTAAATTATCTATACAAAACACTACGCAAAATTGTGTTAAGTATGATGTTAAATATACACATGAGAAGTATAAAGCAAACGATAATTATAACTGTAATTATAACAACTACGGTGAGTATTATCATAAAAGACGAATGAAAAACCCGTCGACAGCTGTTCAGGTAGGTTCACTCAACCAAACTAGTGACGAGAGAATTGAGAAAGAGCGAAGCATTTGTAAAGAGAGACGAAATAGGGGAAATTCTGTGTGGCCGACAGGCAAGATGAAAATGTTACCCTATAAACAGGTGAAGTCCACATCAAAACAACAAACGTTACAGCGATACAATGGAATTTTAACGAGGCAGGAATGCAATACGGAAATTGTTATATGGCGGCTACTATACTATGCTACAAAGAAACAATATATGTCCGGGAGACGACAAACAATGTGTTGTTAAACAAAGAAGGGTGGAAATCAAACGACACACCGAACTCAATGCTCTATTGAATGAAGAATTATTTTTAAATAAAAAAAAAAATATTGCTGATTATTAATAAGAATGTTATGCTAAATGAAAATAAGAAACATAAAGAATGTTATGTTTGTAATTAATGGTAAGGAATGTAAATATGTAAAGAAATATGTAAGAAATGGTTGTAAGGAATGTTATTATCGATGTGTTATTAATATGAAGTAAGGGTTAGAAATAAATGTATAATTGTCAGAACGGCTGATCAATCGAAAACTTCTTACCTTAGTGGAAATGCAAGGACACAGAAGAAAGCGATAGTGAAAAATCAAAAAGGGCAGAGACAACTTAGAATTAAGGACTACGAGTAAAATATCGTTATGTTTTCTAAGGCAGTTCATCTGTAACCAATCATATGACACACTACAAAGCTAAAAGAGTATTCTGTTACTGAAGTGTATTTCAGAAAGTAATAGTAAAAAAAAAAAAAATGAAGAAAATTATTAGCGATCAGAAAGGTAATGTTAAAGAAATGTAATAAAAGATAATGAAAGTTAATGTATTATATAAGTAATGTAAGGAATAGTAAGGAAGTGTAAGAATGAAGATTGGAATAATAGGCTAAGAAAAGGGTTAAGGAAAGTATGGTAAGAAGGTATGATTAAGATAATGTAAAATTACAGATTGGAGAATGGCATAATATGTTAAGATGCAAAATCTTTACCAGTGCAAGAATGCAAATTCATGTAGGAAGTTCTACACATAAAAAAAATATAATAAATAGGTCAATGGGACCAGATTAAAGGAGAACAATGAAACACGCATTGTTAGCAACTCGTAAGGGGGGAGCAGGAAACTTAACTTGTTTTACCTTCCAACTAAGGGAATTTGAACAATTAATATTCATTATCATGGATAGTAGTATATAAATACAAAAAAAATAATAAGTAATATGAAATATATAAATATAATGTGTCTAATGATAAGAAAAAAAATATTTTAATAAATAAATTTATTAAACTTTTTTTTTTACCAAGCAGAGGAATAATGCGACAATACAAGCATAGGCTGTAATGCGCATATATGAAATAAATAAATATTTAATTTAATTTTAATAATATGTAATAGACTAGCAGGTGTGAAATTGGAAGCTGGCTTTCAAACAGGAATCAATAAGAAATATCACGTGATTACCGCTGTAAGCGTGTACACAAGTAAATAGAGTGTGTGCGTGAAGCCTGTTTGAGCCTGAAAGTTTGCAACCTCACCACAAGTAAATGCTAAATTAAGATTATATTTAATTTTAAGCAAACCATTAACGTTAGAAAGAATGTAAAAACTTCTAAAAATGCATAAAAATCGGACACATGTGCAGTGCGAATTCTATGTAATTCGGACAATCAGTGCGAATTCTGTGCGATTTTTAAAGCATAATAATTACACTAATGATGCGATCATTGTGATAATTACATATCATGTGTGTAATTAAATTAGACATTATTAGATCACCTTGAAATCTGCATTAAACAGTGTGATTGGCAAAAAAGTGCAAATATGTGAAATAAGATGAGAGTGGGGGGCACTCGCACCATGGACAATTTTTGACATGTTTATTCCTGAGCCAGCAGGTGTGGTTTTCTTGGTGGATATAAATACGAGCCCAGGAGAGCCAAACTCGCTCTTCTAACATTCTTCAGTCGTGGCGGTACGCTATGTCCATCTGAGACGCGAATTTTTTAATTACTTTGGACAGAGTTAGACGTTATGTCTAACATCAACAAGATTTTTATATCGTAACTATAAAGTATTACGGGAAATGTTTTGATTTCAAGTAGTAATGAAAAACAATAAATAAAAAGTACCGTAACAATAAAATCGTTGGACGTCTACGAGCAGTCTACAACTAAGAACGTCAACTCTAGACAGATGGCGAGAGAACTTCTAGCAGAGGAACGAGACACAGAGCACTAGAGATGGTTCTATCACAACAGCAACCGATCCAGAGCAAAACGTCATTACAATCTACAGCAGCCGATGTACCACGAAAGACGAGAGACGGGAGAACGAGCAGTGAGACAAGGAAGGACAAGAGGACCCAGAGAAGCGGACCGATGGATCACTGGAGGACATGGGACAATCTGCAGAATTTAAGGTGACGAAAAACCAATCTGTAATTATCAAAGAATAAAGACATTGAAAGACTTTAATAAAAAACATTTTTAAAATTAAAGAATAACTATGTAGATAGAGATAAGAGAATGTAATTTACGTGTATTCAGAATATTTTTAATTATTTTTCTTTAATGAATGAACAGGCAATGTAAGAATAGTTTAAATCCTTGCTTGAATAATTAACAAGTAATTAATTCGTTTAAATCTTTTTATTGAAAACACATAAAGTAAAGAAATTGGAAATAAGCAATTAGTTGTGTTAAAATGATTATAAAGCCGTAAAAGGTATGTCAAATATAGAATAAGAATGTATTAACAAATTTAAAAAGCACACAGTCAGACTGAGTAGTCGAGAATCTATAATATAACGAAGAAATGTTTTACTTAGAATTGATAATATAATATCTAAGCTATAAAATCTATTTTTGTGATGAGAATACGGCAAGCAAAGAAACATTGAAAACATAGATAATGAATATCTTTTGGCGAATCAAGTATTACTATAATATTATTATTTTTATTATGTGTTTGCATTAATAAATGAAAACATATTACGATTCATAAAAGGACTACTCTTATTATAATTACACCTGAACCCCAATTATACATACACGTTGTTAGTAATGTTATACATAAATGTTATACGAGTATTCACACAGCACCAATTAAAATTACATTAAATACAGCAATGTGTACCGTTGTATAATTTTGGCGTCCCAAAGAACGTGGGGCTCCACAAAATTAAATTATATTAAACAATTGTATTTGTATTGTTATAATTTTGTCGCCCGTTAACTTGCGGCACGACACGCCTACATTTAAATAAATAAATGTATGCTCTATTGTTAAATGTGTGCATTGGATTTATGTATAATAATTGATGTTTATTAATGAATATTTTTAAGTGTTTAATTTTGTTGTTTGTATTGTATTGTAATAACGCAACTGGCGGCCACCCCAACAAACAGGTGTAATTGTAATATAAGTAGATAAGAATAAATAAATAATAATAATTAAACAATAAATAAATAAAATTAATAAGTAGGTTCCATAAGAATAATATTCTAAAACATAATAAATAAATATAATATTCAACATGGCAATATCGGGAAGTTTAAGAATGGAAGAGGCAATTCAAGCTATGGTGCAAGCCATATTTGGAGAAGTAGAGGACAAACAAACAGAAAAATTAAAAGAAAATAATATTAGAACACAAATAGAAGAGTTAACAGATTTTTTTTCAAAACAAACAGAAAAATTAAGAGAAGAAAGAAAATCAAAAGAGAAGTTAGTAGAAAGAATTGACGACTCTAATACGCACATAGCAACAGTAGAATGTGAACAAACCATAAGAATTAAAAATACGAAAGAAAATATGTTCGTAATTAGTGACGATAATTCTAATACAATAATTAACATTAAAGAAGAGGACAAAATAAAGATTAATAAAGCGTACCTTATTGATCGAAATATCCCAATTGCAAGTTACACATACACTAGTAAGTCACATAAGATGACACATGTGAAACACTGTACGCCTAATGAGAAACGTAGTAAATTATCTATACAAAACACTACGCAAAATTGTGTTAAGTATGATGTTAAATATACACATGAGAAGTATAAAGCAAACGATAATTATAACTGTAATTATAACAACTACGGTGAGTATTATCATAAAAGACGAATGAAAAACCCGTCGACAGCTGTTCAGGTAGGTTCACTCAACCAAACTAGTGACGAGAGAATTGAGAAAGAGCGAAGCATTTGTAAAGAGAGACGAAATAGGGGAAATTCTGTGTGGCCGACAGGCAAGATGAAAATGTTACCCTATAAACAGGTGAAGTCCACATCAAAACAACAAACGTTACAGCGATACAATGGAATTTTAACGAGGCAGGAATGCAATACGGAAATTGTTATATGGCGGCTACTATACTATGCTACAAAGAAACAATATATGTCCGGGAGACGACAAACAATGTGTTGTTAAACAAAGAAGGGTGGAAATCAAACGACACACCGAACTCAATGCTCTATTGAATGAAGAATTATTTTTAAATAAAAAAAAAAATATTGCTGATTATTAATAAGAATGTTATGCTAAATGAAAATAAGAAACATAAAGAATGTTATGTTTGTAATTAATGGTAAGGAATGTAAATATGTAAAGAAATATGTAAGAAATGGTTGTAAGGAATGTTATTATCGATGTGTTATTAATATGAAGTAAGGGTTAGAAATAAATGTATAATTGTCAGAACGGCTGATCAATCGAAAACTTCTTACCTTAGTGGAAATGCAAGGACACAGAAGAAAGCGATAGTGAAAAATCAAAAAGGGCAGAGACAACTTAGAATTAAGGACTACGAGTAAAATATCGTTATGTTTTCTAAGGCAGTTCATCTGTAACCAATCATATGACACACTACAAAGCTAAAAGAGTATTCTGTTACTGAAGTGTATTTCAGAAAGTAATAGTAAAAAAAAAAAAAAATGAAGAAAATTATTAGCGATCAGAAAGGTAATGTTAAAGAAACGTAATAAAAGATAATGAAAGTTAATGTATTATATAAGTAATGTAAGGAATAGTAAGGAAGTGTAAGAATGAAGATTGGAATAATAGGCTAAGAAAAGGGTTAAGGAAAGTATGGTAAGAAGGTATGATTAAGATAATGTAAAATTACAGATTGGAGAATGGCATAATATGTTAAGATGCAAAATCTTTACCAGTGCAAGAATGCAAATTCATGTAGGAAGTTCTACACATAAAAAAAATATAATAAATAGGTCAATGGGACCAGATTAAAGGAGAACAATGAAACACGCATTGTTAGCAACTCGTAAGGGGGGAGCAGGAAACTTAACTTGTTTTACCTTCCAACTATATAAATATAATGTGTCTAATGATAAGAAAAAAAATATTTTAATAAATAAATTTATTAAACTTTTTTTTTTACCAAGCAGAGGAATAATGCGACAATACAAGCATAGGCTGTAATGCGCATATATGAAATAAATAAATATTTAATTTAATTTTAATAATATGTAATAGACTAGCAGGTGTGAAATTGGAAGCTGGCTTTCAAACAGGAATCAATAAGAAATATCACGTGATTACCGCTGTAAGCGTGTACACAAGTAAATAGAGTGTGTGCGTGAAGCCTGTTTGAGCCTGAAAGTTTGCAACCTCACCACAAGTAAATGCTAAATTAAGATTATATTTAATTTTAAGCAATCCATTAACGTTAGAAAGAATGTAAAAACTTCTAAAAATGCATAAAAATCGGACACATGTGCAGTGCGAATTCTATGTAATTCGGACAATCAGTGCGAATTCTGTGCGATTTTTAAAGCATAATAATTACACTAATGATGCAATCATTGTGATAATTACATATCATGTGTGTAATTAAATTAGACATTATTAGATCACCTTGAAATCTGCATTAAACAGTGTGATTGGCAAAAAAGTGCAAATATGTGAAATAAGATGAGAGTGGGGGGCACTCGCACCATGGACAATTTTTGACATGTTTATTCCTGAGCCAGCAGGTGTGGTTTTCTTGGTGGATATAAATACGAGCCCAGGAGAGCCAAACTCGCTCTTCTAACATTCTTCAGTCGTGGCGGTACGCTATGTCCATCTGAGACGCGAATTTTTTAATTACTTTGGACAGAGTTAGACGTTATGTCTAACATCAACAAGATTTTTATATCGTAACTATAAAGTATTACGGGAAATGTTTTGATTTCAAGTAGTAATGAAAAACAATAAATAAAAAGTACCGTAACAATAAAATCGTTGGACGTCTACGAGCAGTCTACAACTAAGAACGTCAACTCTAGACAGATGGCGAGAGAACTTCTAGCAGAGGAACGAGACACAGAGCACTAGAGATGATTCTATCACAACAGCAACCGATCCAGAGCAAAACGTCATTACAATCTACAGCAGCCGATGTACCACGAAAGACGAGAGACGGGAGAACGAGCAGTGAGACAAGGAAGGACAAGAGGACCCAGAGAAGCGGACCGATGGATCACTGGAGGACATGGGACAATCTGCAGAATTTAAGGTGACGAAAAACCAATCTGTAATTATCAAAGAATAAAGACATTGAAAGACTTTAATAAAAAACATTTTTAAAATTAAAGAATAACTATGTAGATAGAGATAAGAGAATGTAATTTACGTGTATTCAGAATATTTTTAATTATTTTTCTTTAATGAATGAACAGGCAATGTAAGAATAGTTTAAATCCTTGCTTGAATAATTAACAAGTAATTAATTCGTTTAAATCTTTTTATTGAAAACACATAAAGTAAAGAAATTGGAAATAAGCAATTAGTTGTGTTAAAATGATTATAAAGCCGTAAAAGGTATGTCAAATATAGAATAAGAATGTATTAACAAATTTAAAAAGCACACAGTCAGACTGAGTAGTCGAGAATCTATAATATAACGAAGAAATGTTTTACTTAGAATTGATAATATAATATCTAAGCTATAAAATCTATTTTTGTGATGAGAATACGGCAAGCAAAGAAACATTGAAAACATAGATAATGAATATCTTTTGGCGAATCAAGTATTACTATAATATTATTATTTTTATTATGTGTTTGCATTAATAAATGAAAACATATTACGATTCATAAAAGGACTACTCTTATTATAATTACACCTGAACCCCAATTATACATACACGTTGTTAGTAATGTTATACATAAATGTTATACGAGTATTCACACAGCACCAATTAAAATTACATTAAATACAGCAATGTGTACCGTTGTATAATTTTGGCGTCCCAAAGAACGTGGGGCTCCACAAAATTAAATTATATTAAACAATTGTATTTGTATTGTTATAATTTTGTCGCCCGTTAACTTGCGGCACGACACGCCTACATTTAAATAAATAAATGTATGCTCTATTGTTAAATGTGTGCATTGGATTTATGTATAATAATTGATGTTTATTAATGAATATTTTTAAGTGTTTAATTTTATTGTTTGTATTGTATTGTAATAACGCAACTGGCGGCCACCCCAACAAACAGGTGTAATTGTAATATAAGTAGATAAGAATAAATAAATAATAATAATTAAACAATAAATAAATAAAATTAATAAGTAGGTTCCATAAGAATAATATTCTAAAACATAATAAATAAATATAATATTCAACATGGCAATATCGGGAAGTTTAAGAATGGAAGAGGCAATTCAAGCTATGGTGCAAGCCATATTTGGAGAAGTAGAGGACAAACAAACAGAAAAATTAAAAGAAAATAATATTAGAACACAAATAGAAGAGTTAACAGATTTTTTTTCAAAACAAACAGAAAAATTAAGAGAAGAAAGAAAATCAAAAGAGAAGTTAGTAGAAAGAATTGACGACTCTAATACGCACATAGCAACAGTAGAATGTGAACAAACCATAAGAATTAAAAATACGAAAGAAAATATGTTCGTAATTAGTGACGATAATTCTAATACAATAATTAACATTAAAGAAGAGGACAAAATAAAGATTAATAAAGCGTACCTTATTGATCGAAATATCCCAATTGCAAGTTACACATACACTAGTAAGTCACATAAGATGACACATGTGAAACACTGTACGCCTAATGAGAAACGTAGTAAATTATCTATACAAAACACTACGCAAAATTGTGTTAAGTATGATGTTAAATATACACATGAGAAGTATAAAGCAAACGATAATTATAACTGTAATTATAACAACTACGGTGAGTATTATCATAAAAGACGAATGAAAAACCCGTCGACAGCTGTTCAGGTAGGTTCACTCAACCAAACTAGTGACGAGAGAATTGAGAAAGAGCGAAGCATTTGTAAAGAGAGACGAAATAGGGGAAATTCTGTGTGGCCGACAGGCAAGATGAAAATGTTACCCTATAAACAGGTGAAGTCCACATCAAAACAACAAACGTTACAGCGATACAATGGAATTTTAACGAGGCAGGAATGCAATACGGAAATTGTTATATGGCGGCTACTATACTATGCTACAAAGAAACAATATATGTCCGGGAGACGACAAACAATGTGTTGTTAAACAAAGAAGGGTGGAAATCAAACGACACACCGAACTCAATGCTCTATTGAATGAAGAATTATTTTTAAATAAAAAAAAAAATATTGCTGATTATTAATAAGAATGTTATGCTAAATGAAAATAAGAAACATAAAGAATGTTATGTTTGTAATTAATGGTAAGGAATGTAAATATGTAAAGAAATATGTAAGAAATGGTTGTAAGGAATGTTATTATCGATGTGTTATTAATATGAAGTAAGGGTTAGAAATAAATGTATAATTGTCAGAACGGCTGATCAATCGAAAACTTCTTACCTTAGTGGAAATGCAAGGACACAGAAGAAAGCGATAGTGAAAAATCAAAAAGGGCAGCAGAGACAACTTAGAATTAAGGACTACGAGTAAAATATCGTTATGTTTTCTAAGGCAGTTCATCTGTAACCAATCATATGACACACTACAAAGCTAAAAGAGTATTCTGTTACTGAAGTGTATTTCAGAAAGTAATAGTAAAAAAAAAAAAAATGAAGAAAATTATTAGCGATCAGAAAGGTAATGTTAAAGAAATGTAATAAAAGATAATGAAAGTTAATGTATTATATAAGTAATGTAAGGAATAGTAAGGAAGTGTAAGAATGAAGATTGGAATAATAGGCTAAGAAAAGGGTTAAGGAAAGTATGGTAAGAAGGTATGATTAAGATAATGTAAAATTACAGATTGGAGAATGGCATAATATGTTAAGATGCAAAATCTTTACCAGTGCAAGAATGCAAATTCATGTAGGAAGTTCTACACATAAAAAAAATATAATAAATAGGTCAATGGGACCAGATTAAAGGAGAACAATGAAACACGCATTGTTAGCAACTCGTAAGGGGGGAGCAGGAAACTTAACTTGTTTTACCTTCCAACTAAGGGAATTTGAACAATTAATATTCATTATCATGGATAGTAGTATATAAATACAAAAAAAATAATAAGTAATATGAAATATATAAATATAATGTGTCTAATGATAAGAAAAAAAATATTTTAATAAATAAATTTATTAAACTTTTTTTTTTACCAAGCAGAGGAATAATGCGACAATACAAGCATAGGCTGTAATGCGCATATATGAAATAAATAAATATTTAATTTAATTTTAATAATATGTAATAGACTAGCAGGTGTGAAATTGGAAGCTGGCTTTCAAACAGGAATCAATAAGAAATATCACGTGATTACCGCTGTAAGCGTGTACACAAGTAAATAGAGTGTGTGCGTGAAGCCTGTTTGAGCCTGAAAGTTTGCAACCTCACCACAAGTAAATGCTAAATTAAGATTATATTTAATTTTAAGCAAACCATTAATGTTAGAAAGAATGTAAAAACTTCTAAAAATGCATAAAAATCGGACACATGTGCAGTGCGAATTCTATGTAATTCGGACAATCAGTGCGAATTCTGTGCGATTTTTAAAGCATAATAATTACACTAATGATGCGATCATTGTGATAATTACATATCATGTGTGTAATTAAATTAGACATTATTAGATCACCTTGAAATCTGCATTAAACAGTGTGATTGGCAAAAAAGTGCAAATATGTGAAATAAGATGAGAGTGGGGGGCACTCGCACCATGGACAATTTTTGACATGTTTATTCCTGAGCCAGCAGGTGTGGTTTTCTTGGTGGATATAAATACGAGCCCAGGAGAGCCAAACTCGCTCTTCTAACATTCTTCAGTCGTGGCGGTACGCTATGTCCATCTGAGACGCGAATTTTTTAATTACTTTGGACAGAGTTAGACGTTATGTCTAACATCAACAAGATTTTTATATCGTAACTATAAAGTATTACGGGAAATGTTTTGATTTCAAGTAGTAATGAAAAACAATAAATAAAAAGTACCGTAACAATAAAATCGTTGGACGTCTACGAGCAGTCTACAACTAAGAACGTCAACTCTAGACAGATGGCGAGAGAACTTCTAGCAGAGGAACGAGACACAGAGCACTAGAGATGGTTCTATCACAACAGCAACCGATCCAGAGCAAAACGTCATTACAATCTACAGCAGCCGATGTACCACGAAAGACGAGAGACGGGAGAACGAGCAGTGAGACAAGGAAGGACAAGAGGACCCAGAGAAGCGGACCGATGGATCACTGGAGGACATGGGACAATCTGCAGAATTTAAGGTGACGAAAAACCAATCTGTAATTATCAAAGAATAAAGACATTGAAAGACTTTAATAAAAAACATTTTTAAAATTAAAGAATAACTATGTAGATAGAGATAAGAGAATGTAATTTACGTGTATTCAGAATATTTTTAATTATTTTTCTTTAATGAATGAACAGGCAATGTAAGAATAGTTTAAATCCTTGCTTGAATAATTAACAAGTAATTAATTCGTTTAAATCTTTTTATTGAAAACACATAAAGTAAAGAAATTGGAAATAAGCAATTAGTTGTGTTAAAATGATTATAAAGCCGTAAAAGGTATGTCAAATATAGAATAAGAATGTATTAACAAATTTAAAAAGCACACAGTCAGACTGAGTAGTCGAGAATCTATAATATAACGAAGAAATGTTTTACTTAGAATTGATAATATAATATCTAAGCTATAAAATCTATTTTTGTGATGAGAATACGGCAAGCAAAGAAACATTGAAAACATAGATAATGAATATCTTTTGGCGAATCAAGTATTACTATAATATTATTATTTTTATTATGTGTTTGCATTAATAAATGAAAACATATTACGATTCATAAAAGGACTACTCTTATTATAATTACACCTGAACCCCAATTATACATACACGTTGTTAGTAATGTTATACATAAATGTTATACGAGTATTCACACAGCACCAATTAAAATTACATTAAATACAGCAATGTGTACCGTTGTATAATTTTGGCGTCCCAAAGAACGTGGGGCTCCACAAAATTAAATTATATTAAACAATTGTATTTGTATTGTTATAATTTTGTCGCCCGTTAACTTGCGGCACGACACGCCTACATTTAAATAAATAAATGTATGCTCTATTGTTAAATGTGTGCATTGGATTTATGTATAATAATTGATGTTTATTAATGAATATTTTTAAGTGTTTAATTTTGTTGTTTGTATTGTATTGTAATAACGCAACTGGCGGCCACCCCAACAAACAGGTGTAATTGTAATATAAGTAGATAAGAATAAATAAATAATAATAATTAAACAATAAATAAATAAAATTAATAAGTAGGTTCCATAAGAATAATATTCTAAAACATAATAAATAAATATAATATTCAACATGGCAATATCGGGAAGTTTAAGAATGGAAGAGGCAATTCAAGCTATGGTGCAAGCCATATTTGGAGAAGTAGAGGACAAACAAACAGAAAAATTAAAAGAAAATAATATTAGAACACAAATAGAAGAGTTAACAGATTTTTTTTCAAAACAAACAGAAAAATTAAGAGAAGAAAGAAAATCAAAAGAGAAGTTAGTAGAAAGAATTGACGACTCTAATACGCACATAGCAACAGTAGAATGTGAACAAACCATAAGAATTAAAAATACGAAAGAAAATATGTTCGTAATTAGTGACGATAATTCTAATACAATAATTAACATTAAAGAAGAGGACAAAATAAAGATTAATAAAGCGTACCTTATTGATCGAAATATCCCAATTGCAAGTTACACATACACTAGTAAGTCACATAAGATGACACATGTGAAACACTGTACGCCTAATGAGAAACGTAGTAAATTATCTATACAAAACACTACGCAAAATTGTGTTAAGTATGATGTTAAATATACACATGAGAAGTATAAAGCAAACGATAATTATAACTGTAATTATAACAACTACGGTGAGTATTATCATAAAAGACGAATGAAAAACCCGTCGACAGCTGTTCAGGTAGGTTCACTCAACCAAACTAGTGACGAGAGAATTGAGAAAGAGCGAAGCATTTGTAAAGAGAGACGAAATAGGGGAAATTCTGTGTGGCCGACAGGCAAGATGAAAATGTTACCCTATAAACAGGTGAAGTCCACATCAAAACAACAAACGTTACAGCGATACAATGGAATTTTAACGAGGCAGGAATGCAATACGGAAATTGTTATATGGCGGCTACTATACTATGCTACAAAGAAACAATATATGTCCGGGAGACGACAAACAATGTGTTGTTAAACAAAGAAGGGTGGAAATCAAACGACACACCGAACTCAATGCTCTATTGAATGAAGAATTATTTTTAAATAAAAAAAAAAATATTGCTGATTATTAATAAGAATGTTATGCTAAATGAAAATAAGAAACATAAAGAATGTTATGTTTGTAATTAATGGTAAGGAATGTAAATATGTAAAGAAATATGTAAGAAATGGTTGTAAGGAATGTTATTATCGATGTGTTATTAATATGAAGTAAGGGTTAGAAATAAATGTATAATTGTCAGAACGGCTGATCAATCGAAAACTTCTTACCTTAGTGGAAATGCAAGGACACAGAAGAAAGCGATAGTGAAAAATCAAAAAGGGCAGAGACAACTTAGAATTAAGGACTACGAGTAAAATATCGTTATGTTTTCTAAGGCAGTTCATCTGTAACCAATCATATGACACACTACAAAGCTAAAAGAGTATTCTGTTACTGAAGTGTATTTCAGAAAGTAATAGTAAAAAAAAAAAAAATGAAGAAAATTATTAGCGATCAGAAAGGTAATGTTAAAGAAATGTAATAAAAGATAATGAAAGTTAATGTATTATATAAGTAATGTAAGGAATAGTAAGGAAGTGTAAGAATGAAGATTGGAATAATAGGCTAAGAAAAGGGTTAAGGAAAGTATGGTAAGAAGGTATGATTAAGATAATGTAAAATTACAGATTGGAGAATGGCATAATATGTTAAGATGCAAAATCTTTACCAGTGCAAGAATGCAAATTCATGTAGGAAGTTCTACACATAAAAAAAATATAATAAATAGGTCAATGGGACCAGATTAAAGGAGAACAATGAAACACGCATTGTTAGCAACTCGTAAGGGGGGAGCAGGAAACTTAACTTGTTTTACCTTCCAACTATATAAATATAATGTGTCTAATGATAAGAAAAAAAATATTTTAATAAATAAATTTATTAAACTTTTTTTTTTACCAAGCAGAGGAATAATGCGACAATACAAGCATAGGCTGTAATGCGCATATATGAAATAAATAAATATTTAATTTAATTTTAATAATATGTAATAGACTAGCAGGTGTGAAATTGGAAGCTGGCTTTCAAACAGGAATCAATAAGAAATATCACGTGATTACCGCTGTAAGCGTGTACACAAGTAAATAGAGTGTGTGCGTGAAGCCTGTTTGAGCCTGAAAGTTTGCAACCTCACCACAAGTAAATGCTAAATTAAGATTATATTTAATTTTAAGCAATCCATTAACGTTAGAAAGAATGTAAAAACTTCTAAAAATGCATAAAAATCGGACACATGTGCAGTGCGAATTCTATGTAATTCGGACAATCAGTGCGAATTCTGTGCGATTTTTAAAGCATAATAATTATACTAATGATGCAATCATTGTGATAATTACATATCATGTGTGTAATTAAATTAGACATTATTAGATCACCTTGAAATCTGCATTAAACAGTGTGATTGGCAAAAAAGTGCAAATATGTGAAATAAGATGAGAGTGGGGGGCACTCGCACCATGGACAATTTTTGACATGTTTATTCCTGAGCCAGCAGGTGTGGTTTTCTTGGTGGATATAAATACGAGCCCAGGAGAGCCAAACTCGCTCTTCTAACATTCTTCAGTCGTGGCGGTACGCTATGTCCATCTGAGACGCGAATTTTTTAATTACTTTGGACAGAGTTAGACGTTATGTCTAACATCAACAAGATTTTTATATCGTAACTATAAAGTATTACGGGAAATGTTTTGATTTCAAGTAGTAATGAAAAACAATAAATAAAAAGTACCGTAACAATAAAATCGTTGGACGTCTACGAGCAGTCTACAACTAAGAACGTCAACTCTAGACAGATGGCGAGAGAACTTCTAGCAGAGGAACGAGACACAGAGCACTAGAGATGATTCTATCACAACAGCAACCGATCCAGAGCAAAACGTCATTACAATCTACAGCAGCCGATGTACCACGAAAGACGAGAGACGGGAGAACGAGCAGTGAGACAAGGAAGGACAAGAGGACCCAGAGAAGCGGACCGATGGATCACTGGAGGACATGGGACAATCTGCAGAATTTAAGGTGACGAAAAACCAATCTGTAATTATCAAAGAATAAAGACATTGAAAGACTTTAATAAAAAACATTTTTAAAATTAAAGAATAACTATGTAGATAGAGATAAGAGAATGTAATTTACGTGTATTCAGAATATTTTTAATTATTTTTCTTTAATGAATGAACAGGCAATGTAAGAATAGTTTAAATCCTTGCTTGAATAATTAACAAGTAATTAATTCGTTTAAATCTTTTTATTGAAAACACATAAAGTAAAGAAATTGGAAATAAGCAATTAGTTGTGTTAAAATGATTATAAAGCCGTAAAAGGTATGTCAAATATAGAATAAGAATGTATTAACAAATTTAAAAAGCACACAGTCAGACTGAGTAGTCGAGAATCTATAATATAACGAAGAAATGTTTTACTTAGAATTGATAATATAATATCTAAGCTATAAAATCTATTTTTGTGATGAGAATACGGCAAGCAAAGAAACATTGAAAACATAGATAATGAATATCTTTTGGCGAATCAAGTATTACTATAATATTATTATTTTTATTATGTGTTTGCATTAATAAATGAAAACATATTACGATTCATAAAAGGACTACTCTTATTATAATTACACCTGAACCCCAATTATACATACACGTTGTTAGTAATGTTATACATAAATGTTATACGAGTATTCACACAGCACCAATTAAAATTACATTAAATACAGCAATGTGTACCGTTGTATAATTTTGGCGTCCCAAAGAACGTGGGGCTCCACAAAATTAAATTATATTAAACAATTGTATTTGTATTGTTATAATTTTGTCGCCCGTTAACTTGCGGCACGACACGCCTACATTTAAATAAATAAATGTATGCTCTATTGTTAAATGTGTGCATTGGATTTATGTATAATAATTGATGTTTATTAATGAATATTTTTAAGTGTTTAATTTTATTGTTTGTATTGTATTGTAATAACGCAACTGGCGGCCACCCCAACAAACAGGTGTAATTGTAATATAAGTAGATAAGAATAAATAAATAATAATAATTAAACAATAAATAAATAAAATTAATAAGTAGGTTCCATAAGAATAATATTCTAAAACATAATAAATAAATATAATATTCAACATGGCAATATCGGGAAGTTTAAGAATGGAAGAGGCAATTCAAGCTATGGTGCAAGCCATATTTGGAGAAGTAGAGGACAAACAAACAGAAAAATTAAAAGAAAATAATATTAGAACACAAATAGAAGAGTTAACAGATTTTTTTTCAAAACAAACAGAAAAATTAAGAGAAGAAAGAAAATCAAAAGAGAAGTTAGTAGAAAGAATTGACGACTCTAATACGCACATAGCAACAGTAGAATGTGAACAAACCATAAGAATTAAAAATACGAAAGAAAATATGTTCGTAATTAGTGACGATAATTCTAATACAATAATTAACATTAAAGAAAAGGACAAAATAAAGATTAATAAAGCGTACCTTATTGATCGAAATATCCCAATTGCAAGTTACACATACACTAGTAAGTCACATAAGATGACACATGTGAAACACTGTACGCCTAATGAGAAACGTAGTAAATTATCTATACAAAACACTACGCAAAATTGTGTTAAGTATGATGTTAAATATACACATGAGAAGTATAAAGCAAACGATAATTATAACTGTAATTATAACAACTACGGTGAGTATTATCATAAAAGACGAATGAAAAACCCGTCGACAGCTGTTCAGGTAGGTTCACTCAACCAAACTAGTGACGAGAGAATTGAGAAAGAGCGAAGCATTTGTAAAGAGAGACGAAATAGGGGAAATTCTGTGTGGCCGACAGGCAAGATGAAAATGTTACCCTATAAACAGGTGAAGTCCACATCAAAACAACAAACGTTACAGCGATACAATGGAATTTTAACGAGGCAGGAATGCAATACGGAAATTGTTATATGGCGGCTACTATACTATGCTACAAAGAAACAATATATGTCCGGGAGACGACAAACAATGTATTGTTAAACAAAGAAGGGTGGAAATCAAACGACACACCGAACTCAATGCTCTATTGAATGAAGAATTATTTTTAAATAAAAAAAAAAATATTGCTGATTATTAATAAGAATGTTATGCTAAATGAAAATAAGAAACATAAAGAATGTTATGTTTGTAATTAATGGTAAGGAATGTAAATATGTAAAGAAATATGTAAGAAATGGTTGTAAGGAATGTTATTATCGATGTGTTATTAATATGAAGTAAGGGTTAGAAATAAATGTATAATTGTCAGAACGGCTGATCAATCGAAAACTTCTTACCTTAGTGGAAATGCAAGGACACAGAAGAAAGCGATAGTGAAAAATCAAAAAGGGCAGAGACAACTTAGAATTAAGGACTACGAGTAAAATATCGTTATGTTTTCTAAGGCAGTTCATCTGTAACCAATCATATGACACACTACAAAGCTAAAAGAGTATTCTGTTACTGAAGTGTATTTCAGAAAGTAATAGTAAAAAAAAAAAAAATGAAGAAAATTATTAGCGATCAGAAAGGTAATGTTAAAGAAATGTAATAAAAGATAATGAAAGTTAATGTATTATATAAGTAATGTAAGGAATAGTAAGGAAGTGTAAGAATGAAGATTGGAATAATAGGCTAAGAAAAGGGTTAAGGAAAGTATGGTAAGAAGGTATGATTAAGATAATGTAAAATTACAGATTGGAGAATGGCATAATATGTTAAGATGCAAAATCTTTACCAGTGCAAGAATGCAAATTCATGTAGGAAGTTCTACACATAAAAAAAATATAATAAATAGGTCAATGGGACCAGATTAAAGGAGAACAATGAAACACGCATTGTTAGCAACTCGTAAGGGGGGAGCAGGAAACTTAACTTGTTTTACCTTCCAACTAAGGGAATTTGAACAATTAATATTCATTATCATGGATAGTAGTATATAAATACAAAAAAAATAATAAGTAATATGAAATATATAAATATAATGTGTCTAATGATAAGAAAAAAAATATTTTAATAAATAAATTTATTAAACTTTTTTTTTTACCAAGCAGAGGAATAATGCTACAATACAAGCATAGGCTGTAATGCGCATATATGAAATAAATAAATATTTAATTTAATTTTAATAATATGTAATAGACTAGCAGGTGTGAAATTGGAAGCTGGCTTTCAAACAGGAATCAATAAGAAATATCACGTGATTACCGCTGTAAGCGTGTACACAAGTAAATAGAGTGTGTGCGTGAAGCCTGTTTGAGCCTGAAAGTTTGCAACCTCACCACAAGTAAATGCTAAATTAAGATTATATTTAATTTTAAGCAAACCATTAACGTTAGAAAGAATGTAAAAACTTCTAAAAATGCATAAAAATCGGACACATGTGCAGTGCGAATTCTATGTAATTCGGACAATCAGTGCGAATTCTGTGCGATTTTTAAAGCATAATAATTACACTAATGATGCGATCATTGTGATAATTACATATCATGTGTGTAATTAAATTAGACATTATTAGATCACCTTGAAATCTGCATTAAACAGTGTGATTGGCAAAAAAGTGCAAATATGTGAAATAAGATGAGAGTGGGGGGCACTCGCACCATGGACAATTTTTGACATGTTTATTCCTGAGCCAGCAGGTGTGGTTTTCTTGGTGGATATAAATACGAGCCCAGGAGAGCCAAACTCGCTCTTCTAACATTCTTCAGTCGTGGCGGTACGCTATGTCCATCTGAGACGCGAATTTTTTAATTACTTTGGACAGAGTTAGACGTTATGTCTAACATCAACAAGATTTTTATATCGTAACTATAAAGTATTACGGGAAATGTTTTGATTTCAAGTAGTAATGAAAAACAATAAATAAAAAGTACCGTAACAATAAAATCGTTGGACGTCTACGAGCAGTCTACAACTAAGAACGTCAACTCTAGACAGATGGCGAGAGAACTTCTAGCAGAGGAACGAGACACAGAGCACTAGAGATGGTTCTATCACAACAGCAACCGATCCAGAGCAAAACGTCATTACAATCTACAGCAGCCGATGTACCACGAAAGACGAGAGACGGGAGAACGAGCAGTGAGACAAGGAAGGACAAGAGGACCCAGAGAAGCGGACCGATGGATCACTGGAGGACATGGGACAATCTGCAGAATTTAAGGTGACGAAAAACCAATCTGTAATTATCAAAGAATAAAGACATTGAAAGACTTTAATAAAAAACATTTTTAAAATTAAAGAATAACTATGTAGATAGAGATAAGAGAATGTAATTTACGTGTATTCAGAATATTTTTAATTATTTTCTTTAATGAATGAACAAGCAATGTAAGAATAGTTTAAATCCTTGCTTGAATAATTAACAAGTAATTAATTCGTTTAAATTTTTTTATTGAAAACACATAAAGTAAAGAAATTGGAAATAAGCAATTAGTTGTGTTAAAATGATTATAAAGCCGTAAAAGGTATGTCAAATATAGAATAAGAATGTATTAACAAATTTAAAAAGCACACAGTCAGACTGAGTAGTTGAGAATCTATAATATAACGAAGAAATGTTTTACTTAGAATTGATAATATAATATCTAAGCTATAAAATCTATTTTTGTGATGAGAATACGGCAAGCAAAGAGACATTGAAAACATAGATAATGAATATCTTTTGGCGAATCAAGTATTACTATAATATTTTTATTTTTATTATGTGTTTGCATTAATAAATGAAAACATATTACAATTCATAAAAGGACTACTCTTATTATAATTACACCTGAACCACAATTATACATACACGTTGTTAGTAATGTTATACATAAATGTTATACGAGTATTAACACAGCACCAATTAAAATTACATTAAATACAGCAATGTGTACCATTGTATAATTTTGGCATTCCAAAAGGACGTGGGGCTCCACAAAATTAAATTATATTAAACAATTGTATTTGGTTAAACTTTGTATTTATGTAAACTTTGTACTGTAAAATACCGCATTGCTGTCGCGTGCAGTGACGTCATTTTTTCTCCCGCTATCTGCTGCCGGCTTGGATTCAGGCTAGCAGCAGTCAAAATTAATTAGTTACTTGCAAGACTCTGAGCGGGCACCTCGCTCAGTTCGCCAGCCGCGGCTACATTATTCTCATTATTCTAAATTTTAGCATGATCATCATACGATAGTTACTTAGGCTATCCAAGCCATTTTACGCACGATTATGTCCTTCAGTATTTAATTTCTATCTCAATTATCAGGAATTTATGCCGCGCTAAACTGCACGCGCCAGCAACTATTTCTTATTAATTTTCAATAAACAATAAGCTCAAGAACACATACAGTCCACTTCATTATTTCACTTATTTACCAGCTATCACAACAACTAGCGTTCTAAGACCAACTTAAGATTTCATCGAGAGCGTCTAAGACGCAACATTTTGGTCCTCCGGGCCGGATTTTGGTCCAACACGGCAGGATCCGAATCGTGATTCGGACTAAGATTTCGGATATATTTCATTTAATGGGCCCAAACAACCTGTGGTTCAAGCCCGAATACTTTCGAACTTTAGATTGCTGGCCGTTGCATGACTTCATTGTTCTAAAAAAAAAACTTCATATGTGCACTGCAAGATTCTGCAGAGCATCAACTCTGAGAGAACAAGACTCTACAAGACATCATCATTTGTCCTACAGTAGCGAAATTCCAGAACTTTAAAATTATACGGAGAGCTACAACTTCAAGCGTCACCCGACCAGCAGAAACAAGAGTTGCGCCAACTTCTAAGGATTGCCGAACAGGACCACCACTGAAACAGCGGGATCGAAGCCAGCTTGAACACGCCAGGATTCACAATCCACGTGAATATGAACTCACATTTCTCATAATTTTTCATGTATAATTGTTATGTACAGCAAGGTCAGTAATATTTTAGCACAGATTTAATAACATTTAATATAACATCATTAATAATTTTTACATAAACAGATATTAGTGTCAAGTGGCCATAAACTTGTATTTTTATCTAAATTTCTGTACAATAATGCAATAAGAAACTTAAGTGATGTGATAAGGCTATATGTGTAGTCATTTTCAATGATTCATATTTGCAGTAACTTTCATAACTATTTTTTAAACAAATGAAGTACCTATTACAGTAAGTAATATATTCAGGTGTATACCGATCACTGGCTCCCGCATCATATCAGGATTTAGCAAATTATTCAAATTACAACAATTGTTCACCTGCTCTATATTGAACTATCGTTTTCGAATCACATTTTACATTTCGGTCATGGCTGATGTGAAGGCATTAATTAAAAAACGGGGCACAATTAAGGCGTCTATATCCTGTGTAAATACTTTCGCTGACAATTTCGATCCAGACACAAGCGATCATCATGCCTTAAAAATTAAGCTCCGCCACTTGATGGAATTGTCCGCGAAGTATGATGAAATTCAAACTCAAATTGAGGATGACGATTCCGATTTCACATCAATCAGTGACAGAGTTCAAACAGAGGATGATCTCTGTACTATTGAGTGCAAACTACACCATTTATTAGAGCAAGTAGAGGAGGTGAACAAGAAGCCATTGTTTCAAGCTGAAGTTACGCCAATTAAAACCCCGCCTATACAGTTAGAGCCAATTAAATTGCCCTGCTTCTCAGGCAACATTATCGATTGGCAACACTATTATAATATGTTTGTGGAACTAGTACACGTCAGAACTGACCTGACGGACATTCAGAAATTACACTATTTACACTCTTCATTAAGAGACGAAGCTTTAAACGTAATAAAATCTCTCCCAATAACTCATGACAATTATGCGGTAGCCATTGATCTATTAAGGGCCAGGTATGACAGTAAATTAATTGCCTCAGCCTATCACATAGGGAATGTCTTTGGCGTGAAGTCCATTCATCAAGAGTCCATGGTTGGCATCTCCAAATTCGTTGACGAGATCACCGCCCACGAATATAAATGCTTTAAATTCATTAAATTTACCGGTAAATACCTTTGAAATCATTTACGTTCAATACTTAACGCAAAAACTCGATAAACAAACATGTCGGCTCTGGAAAGAAAGCTTGTCTGATGAGCGATTTCCTAATTTCAATAACTTTATTAAATTTTTAAATAGTAGAAGACAATTATTGCAAAAGTCGGCGGCGCGACCAGCTCAGTAAGCAAAATACACGTTAGCGATAAGACTCCCTATCGCAAAACTATTAAACCGGTTGATATTACTAGGTCGACATTCCATTCTCATATCAGCAACAACATCTGTCAGCTGTGCAGAGGTAGACACCGCCTATCTGAATGCCCACAATTCGTGGCCATATCTCCCCTGGAATGAAAAAATATTTTAATTAAACATAAACTCTGCTTAAATTGCATACATCCAGGCCATGATCTCGCACACTGTCCTTCCAAATTTGCTTGCAGGACATGCGCTAAACGCCACCACACAATGATCCACATATCAGGCAATAACGCTTCGTGTAGGAACAATCAGTTTTCACTGAAACTGCAAACGAACAAATCTATCTTATTATCCACCGCGGTCTGCATGACAACTGACCATGCCGGTAGGAAGCACCCAGTAAGGATTTTATTGGACTCAGGATCGCAAGCTAACTGCTGCACCATGAGTTTCGCACGTCGCATGGGTCTAAAACTAACTAAATCTCAATTACCCATCACCGGTATAAACAATTCCTTATCTCAAGCTGACTTCAGTATTAGGGTAAGGTTGCATTCTCGTTATAAGAATTTTAGTTTGAACGTACATTGCGCTGTGCTTTTCAGCATTACGAATAATCTCCCTGCGGAATCATTTGATATCTCATCCCTAAATATACCAAAAGGCATGTTCCTAGCTGACCCGCAACTGAACTTCTCTTCGCAAATCGACCTATTGCTTGGTGCTTAGTATTATTTACAATTAATTTAACCTGTCAAATTCATCCGTAGCCCACATTTTCCCATAATACAGGAGACAAAATTGGGATTCATTCTCGCGGGTAACTTGCCCTTTAATGTCGACATGATAAAACCCGTCTCATCATTCATAGCATGTGAAGATAATAATGCTATTTCCTCGCAACTAAAGGACTTCTGGAATTTAGAGGACGTTGCTGTTCGTACCCCATCCGTTGAGGACTCGGAATGCGAAAGTCATTTTGTCGCTAACACTTTCCGTAATAATGATGGCAGATTTGTGGTATCCCTACCATGCAGGTTATACAATTCTCATTTGGGCGATTCTCTTCATGGAGCTATTTGCAGGTTTCTATCACTGGAACTCAAGTTCAAACAGAACCCTGCCCTTCACAAAGACTATAGCGCATTCATGCATGAATATTTAACTCTTGGTCATATGTCTTTGCTTGATGCTTACGATTTGTCAGTTGACAAGTCAGGCACCTTTTACTTGCCACACCACTCAGTTTTTAAAGGCTCTAGTATAACTACCAAATTGCGAGTTGTGTTCGACGGCTCTGCCAAAACAACAAACAATTTGTCCTTGAACGACACATTGATGGTTGGTCCCACGGTCCAGCAGGATCTGTTCTCTATTATGTCTCGGTTTCGCACTCACCGATATGTCCTTATTTCGGACATTGAGAAGATGTACCGTCAAATATTAGTTAATCCCAAGGATTCTAATTTGCAACGAATTGCCTGGCGCGACGCCCCCATAGGGAACTTCAACATTACGCCTTGAGGACAGTCACATATGGGACTGCAAGTGCGTCTTTTTTTGCCACAAGATGTCTGGCACAAATAGCCCAGGAAAACAAAACTAAACACCCTACAGCTTGTTCAGCCATCGCAAACGATTTTTATGTGGACGATCTCATGACCGGTTCAGATAACCCGCACATTCTATCTAAAATGAAATCCGACATTACAGATTTATTAAGCCAATACGGTTTTACCTTGCACAAATGGTTTTCCAATGATCAGACCATTATAGCTTCGCACGTCCATTCTTCCCTCGACTTTAGCAAAAATCAAACTGTGCGTACTTTGGGTATTCAACGGGACATTGACGAAGATAGTTTCGTATATAGTGTCCAAAGACATGTCAATGTAGAGGTATTCAACAAGAGAAGGGTATTATCAGTTATCGCAGGAATTTACAACCCTTTGGGACTCATTGGCCCGGTTACATTCTGGTGTAAGCATTTTATGCAGATATTGTGGTTAACAGGTACAATTTGGGACGAACCCTTATCCGACTCATTATCTAATCAGTGGGTAGAGCTTTATTCTCAGCTGATTTCAGACACTTACTTTAAAATTCCAAGGTCTGTAAAGAGTTTAAATAATTCGCAAATCATTTCATTCCAGCTACATGGATTTGCCGACGCGTCAGCAAAAGGTTATGCGTGTTGTATTTATGTGCGTACGGTCTATTCAAACTGCGTCATCTCATCAAACTTGTTATGTTCTAAATCTCTAAATCTAGAGTCGCTCCCTTGAAGCAGATAACATTACCCAGACTTGAACTTTGCGTCTGTCTCTTGTTGGCTCAGTTGTCTTCCAAGGTTATGGACGCCGTAAGT
The DNA here is from genome assembly GCA_034769895.1 of Magicicada septendecula. Lineage (NCBI taxonomy): Eukaryota > Metazoa > Arthropoda > Insecta > Hemiptera > Cicadidae > Magicicada > Magicicada septendecula. Next base: position 893,011,905 of record CM068368.1, read on the forward strand.
TACAAATTCGACGACTTATATTTTTACTCTGACACTGGATCCACCAGCAATCTTCCAGATGGAAGGTATTTGTCGCCAACCGTGTTGCGGAAATACAGCGTCTCACTGTAAAGGGTACCTGGCATCATGTCTCGTCACTGGACAACCCTGCCGATATTTTATCGCGTGGTTGTCTCCCTCGGGTTTTACACGGTCACCCCCAATGGTGGTATGGTCCATCCTGGTTGTCCCAAGAGTCATCATCATGGCCCATCTGTGCCTTCGATGCCCATTCACCATGCACTCATCCCGATCTTAAGCAGGAACAAAGAAAACAGGTCCAAACCTCATTGATTGTCGTTTCATCTACATCTAGTTATTTTGAAAACTACTCTTCGCTTTCAAAACTCCTTCGTGTATTTTCGTATTGCCGTCGATTCATTCGGAACTCTAGGCTCCCCATAGCTGATAGGGACACTTCCTCTTTAACTTCCCATGAGTTACATGGTACACTTTTGGTTTTTATTCGCCAGTCCCAGCAATCGCACTTTAGCATCGAAATTAAGGAACTTGAGGCACAACGCTGCATCCCTAATAATATTAAAATTCTTTCACTTAACCCCTTTCTGGACAATGCGGGGTTATTACGCGTGGGCGGACGTCTTCAGCACTCCCAGCTTACCTATGACAGCAAACATCAAATCATACTCCACCCACATTCTCACCTCAGCAAATTAATCATAGAAGGCGAGCATCTTCGTTTACTACACGCTGGGGTACAATTGACTCAGCACTCTCTGTGACAGTAATATTGGATAATTAATGATAAATCTTATATACGTTCAGTAATACACAAATGTATCACTTGTTTTCGATTCCGTGCTAGGGGCGCAAGCCAATTATTAGGACAATTACCCCCTTCCCGGGTTACGCCTGCTAAGCCATTTTCTCAATCTGCAGTCGACTATGCCGGTCCCGTATTTATACGTCATGACGGGCAGCGTTCAAAAGCGACGTCAAAGGCTTATATTGCTTTATTTATATGCATGGTCACTAAAGCTATTCACCTGGAACTAGTCTCAGATCTTACCTCGGACGCCTTCATAGCAGCATTAAAACGGTTTATAGCGCGTAGAGGTATCCCTGATCAGATATTCTCCGACAATGGTACAAATTTTCGTCGTGCTAGTAGCACACTTCACGAATTATACAAACTTTTTCAATCTAACGGATTTGAACAGACCACCCAGGATTTTACCAGTGCCCAAGGCATCAAATGGTCCTTTATCCCCCCCTCAGCACCTCATTACGGTGGCTTGTGGGAAAGCAGAGTTAAGAGCGTCGTTTCATTTGCGGCGCGTTGTCAGCGGAACCATCCTTACGTTCGAGGAGTACTACACTATCCTAACTCAAATAGAGTCCTGCCTTAACTCACGCCCCTTGTTCGCTATATCAAATGACTCCAGGGACCCCGAACCTTTAACTCCAGCTCACTTCCTGGTTGGTTCTCCGCTCACTGCTCTCCCGGAACCTGACTATTCCCAAGTCAATATTAGTCGTCTGGGCAGATGGCAGCTGCTCCAAAGATTCACCCAGTCTATATGGAACAGGTGGTCGAAGGATTATTTACACCAGTTGCAACAACGCAACAAATGGTGCATCCCGTCAAAAAATTTGATTCCCGGACAACTCGTCCTTATTCTAGAAGACAATTCCCCCCCACTGCAGTGGAAACGCGGGGTAGTCACTAATGTTTATTCGGGGCAGGTTTCAATAGTGCGCGTCGCGGAGGTTCGCACTGCAAACGGTATCCTACGTCGACCCATTCATAAATTATGTCCATTTCCAGTGGCCTCAGACTAATCGCATGAGCGTTCATGCGACACGCACCAGTAATGTGAACTTTATCGCATTATCGTGCTTCATGCCCGGGACATTCCCCGGGCGATCACATGCTTTACATTGTTATGATTATTACATTATTTTTTATGTCTATTGTATTATTATGTATCACTATCATGTTATTGGCGACTTTTGAATTTTTTGGGGATTATTAATCTAATATTTTTGTATCAATTATTATGTTTTTTACTATTGTATTATTCTATGGTTACATATTTTTGAATTTTTTGGGATCATTATCCTATTATTGTGTAATGCCAACTATTATGTCTGTCTGATTATTGTATTATAATTTATCATTATCATATTGTTATGTGTTATGGAATTTTTAGTATCATTATTCTATTAATATGTAACGTAAATCATTATGTATTATGTATCCTTACATGAATTTTGGTATGTCAATCATATTGTTATGTACTATTAATTTCCTTGGGTGTCATTGCTTGATCGTTATGCATGTCAATTGTTATGTCTTTATTATTGTATTACTATAATTCAATCAGTTTTTGAGGATGTTTTCTTTTATATAAATTAAGGGTTATTACTTACGTTTTGTTAAAAATTAAATGTATGTATTTACTTGACATATGTTAATGCTTCAAGAAAGGATCATGTTAGTTATATAAGCACTTTTATTTTTATCATGAGTTTTTATTTTGTACATTTTTTAGCACAGAAATTGTTTGTTTTGCTTTTGAGTTTTTGATAGCTTTAATTAATTTTATTATTTACAGATTTTTATGTCAGGGATGATTTACTTTAAACAAAGGTCAATTTAATGTATAAAGCTTTCAAGTATATTATGTATTGCCTTTGTATATAACATTTGATAATAATTTGTGATGCACTGTTCACACAATGAATTAAGTTGCAAAATCGCCCCGATTTTGTGCGGGCAGTATGGTTAAACTTTGTATTTATGTAAACTTTGTACTGAAAAATACCGCATTGCGGTCGTGTGCAGCGACGTCATTTTTTCTCCCGCTATCTGCTGCCTGCTTGGATTCAGGCTAGCAGCAGTCAAAATTAATTAGTTACTTGCAAGACTCCGAGCGGGCACCTCGCTCAGTTCGCCAGCCGCGGCTACATTATTCTCATTATTCTAAATTTTAGCATGATCATCATGCGATAGTTACTTAGGCTATCCAATCCATTTTACGCATAATTATGTCCTTCAGTATTTAATTTCTATCTCAATTATCAGGCATTTATGCCGTGTTAAACTGCACGTCCCAGCAACTATTTCTTATTAATTTTCAATAAACAATAAGCTCAAGAACATATACAGTCCACTTCATTATTTCACTTATTTACCAGCTATCACAACAACTAGCGTTCTAAGACCAACTTAAGATTTCATCGAGAGCGTCTAAGATGCAACAGTATTTATATTGTTATAATTTTGTCGCCCGTTAACATGGGGCACGATACGCCTACATTTAAATAAATAAATGTATGCTCTATTGTTAAATGTATGCATTGGATTTATGTATAATAATTGATGTTTATTAATGAATATTTTTATGTGTTTAATTTTGTTGTGTGTATTGTATTGTATTGTAATAACGCAACTGGCGCCCACCCCAACAAACAGGTGTAATTGTAATATAAGTAGATAAGAATAAATAAATAATAATAATAATTAAACAATAAATAAATAAAATTAATAAGTAGGTTCCATAAGAATAATATTCTAAAACATAATAAATAAATATAATATTCAACATGGCAATATCGGGAAGTTTAAGAATGGAAGAGGCAATTCAAGCTATGGTGCAAGCCATATTTGGAGAAGTAGAGAGACAAACAAACAGAAAAATTAAAAGAAAATAATATTAGAACACAAATAGAAGAGTTAACAGATTTTTTTTCAAAACAAACAGAAAAATTAAGAGAAGAAAGAAAATCAAAAGAGAAGTTAGTAGAAAGAATTGAAGACTCTAACACGCACATAGCAACAGTAGAATGTGAACAAACCATAAGAATTAAAAATACGAAAGAAAATACGTTCATAATTAGTGACGATAATTCTAATACAATAATTAACATTAAAGAAGAGAACAAAATAAAGATTAGTAAAGCGTACCTTATTGATCGAAATATCCCAATTGCAAGTTACACACACACTAGTAAGTCACATAAGATGACACATGGGGTAGTAAATTATCTATACGAAACACTACGCAAAATTGTGGCAAGTATGATGTTAAATATACACACGAGAAGTATAAAGCAAACGATAATTATAACTGTAATTATAAAAACTATGGTGAGTATTATCATAAATGACGAATGAAAAACCTGTCGACAGCTGTTCAGGTAGGTTCACTCAACCAAACTAGTGACGAGAGAATTGAGAAAGACAGAAGCATTTGTAAAGAGAGACGAAAGAGGGGAAATTCTGTGTGGCCGACAGGCAAGATGAAAATGTTACCCTATAAACAGGTGAAGTCCACATCAAAACAACAAACGTTGCAGCGATACAATGGAATTTTAACGAGGCAGGAATGCAAGACAGAAATTGTTATATGGCGGCTACTATACTATGCTACAAAGAAACAATATATGTCCGGGAGACGACAAACAACGTGTTGTTAAACAAAGAAGGGTGGAAATCAAATGACACACCGAACTCAATGCTCTATTGAATTAAGAATTATTTTTAAATAAAAAAAAATAATATTGCTGATTATTAATAAGAATGTTATGCTAAATGAAAATAAGAAACATAAAGAATGTTATGTTTGTAATTAATGGTAAGGCATGTAAATGTGTAAAGAAATATGTAAGAAATGATTGTAAGGAATGTTATTATCGATGTGTTATTAATATGAAGAAAGGGTTAGAAATGAGAAATAAATGTATATTTGTTAGAACAGCTGATCAAGCGAAAACTTCATACCTTAGTGGAAATGCAAGGACACAGAAGAAAGCGATAGTGAAAAGTCAAAGAGGGCAGAGACTACTTAGAATTAAGGACTACGAGTAAAATATCGTTATGTTTTCTAAGGCAGTTCATCTGTAACCAATCATATGACACACTACAAAGCTAAAAGAGTATTCTGTTACTGAAGTGTATTTCAGAAAGTAATAGTAAAAAAAAAATGAAGAAAATTATTAGCGATCAGAAAGGTAATGTTAAAGAAATGTAATAAAAGATAATGAAAGTTAATGTATTTTATAAGTAATGTAAGGAATAGTAAGGAAGTGTAAGAATAAAGATTGGAATAATAGGCTAAGAAAAGGGTTAAGGAAAGTATGGTAAGAAGGTATGATTAAGATAATGTAAAATTACAGATTGGAGAATGGCATAATATGTTAAGATGCAAAATGTTTACCAGTGCAAGAACACAAATTCATGTAGGAAGTTCTACACATAAAAAAATATAATAAATAGGTCAATGGGACCAGATTAAAGGAGAACAATGAAACACGCATTGTTAGCAACTCGTAAGGGGGGAGCAGGAAACTTAACTTGTTTTACCCTCCAACTAAGGGAATTTGAACAATTAATATTCATTATCATGGATTGTAGTGTATAAATACAAATAAAAAAATAAGTAATATGAAATATATAAATATAATGTGTCTAATGATAAGAAAAAAAAATTTTAATAAATAAATTTATTAAACATTTTTTTTTTACCAAGCAGAGGAATAATGTGACAATACAAGCATAGGCTGTAATGCGCATATATGAAATAAATAAATATTTAATTTAATTTTAATAATATGTAACAGACTAGCAGGTGTGAAATTGGAAGCTGGCTTTCAAACAGGAATCAACAAGAAATATCACGTGATTACCGCTGTAAGCATGTACACAAGTAAATAGAGTGTGTGCGTGAAGCCTGTTTGAGCCTGAAAGTTTGCAACATCACCACAAGTAAATGCTAAATTAAGAGTATATTTAATTTTAAGCAAACCATTAATGTTAGAAAGAATGTAAAAACTTCTAAAAATGCGTAAAAATCGGGCACATGTGCAGTGCGAATTCTACGTAATTCAGACAATCAGTGCGAATTCTGTGCGATTTTTAAAGCATAATAATTACACTAATGATGCGATCATTGTGATAATTACATATCATGTGTGTAATTAAATTAGACATTATTAGATCACCTTGAAATCTGCATTAAACAGTGCAATTGGCAAAAAAGTGCAAATATATGAAATGAGACGAGAGTGGGGAAACTCGCGCCATGGACAATTTTTGACATGTTTATTCCTGAGCCAGCAGGTGTGGTTTTCTTGGTGGATATAAATACGAGCCCAGGAGAGCCAAACTCGCTCTTCTAACATTCTTCAGTCGTGGCGGTACGCTATGTCCGTCTGAGACGCGAATTTTTTAATTACTTTGGACACAGTTAGACGCTATGTCTAACATCAACAAGATTTTTATATCGTAACTATAAAGTATTATGGGAAGTGTTTTGATTTCAGTAGTAATGAAACACAATAAATAAAAAGTACCGTAACAATAAAATCGTCGGACATCTACGAGCAGTCTACAACTAAGAACATCAACTCTGGACAGATGGCGACAGAACTTCTAGCAGAGGAACGAGACACAGAGCACTAGAGATGGTTCTATCACAACAGCAACCGATCCAGAGCAAAACGTCATTACAATCTACAGCAGCCGATGTACCATGAAGGACGAGAGACGGGTGAACGAGCAGTGAGACCAGGAAGGACAAGAGGACCCGGAGAAGCGGACCGATGGATCACTGGAGGACATGGGACAATCTGCAGAATTTAAGGTGACGAAAAACCAATTTGTAATTATCAAAGAATAAAGACATTGAAAGACTTTAAATAAAACATTTTTAAAATTAAAGAATAACTATGTAGATAGAGATAAGAGAATGTAATTTACGTGTACTCAGAATATTTTTAATTATTTTTCTTTAACGAATGAACAGGCAATGTAAGAATAGTTTAAATCCTTGTTTGAATAATTAACAAGTAATTAATTCATTTAAATCTTTTTATTGAAAACACATAAAGTAAAGAAATTGGAAATAAGCAATTAGTTGTGTTAAAATGATTATAAAGCCGCAAAAGGTATGTCAAATATAGAATAAGAATGTATTAACAAATTTAAAAAGCACACAGTCTGACTGAGTAGTTGAGAAATTATAATATGACGAAGAAATGTTTTACTTCGAATTGGTAATATAATATCTAAGCTATAAAATCTATTTTTGTGATGAGAATACAGCAAGCAAAGAAACACTGAAAACATAGATAATGAATATCTTTTGGCGAATCAAGTATTACTATAATATTATTATTTTTATTATGTGTTTGCATTAATAAATGAAAACATATTACGATTCATAAAAGGACTACTCTTATTATCATTACGCCTGAACCCCAATTATACATACACGTTGTTAGTAATGTTATATATAAATGTTATACAAGTATTAACACAGCACCAATTAAAATTACATTAAATACAGCAATGTGTACCGTTGTATAATTTTGGCGTCCCAAAGAACGTGGGGCTCCACAAAATTAAATTATATTAAACAATTGTATTTATTTGTATTGTTATAATTATGGCGTCCCAAAGAACGTGGGGCTCCTCAAAATTAAATTATATTACACAATTGTATTTCGTAGTCCTTCAGTCTTTCGACTGATTTGTACCCTCCCCGCATATACCCGTGGTGCATGTGGTACTGAGTCTCTCACAGGTATATGGGACCTACAGTTTAACGCCGGATCCGAACGGCATAGTTGGGGAAGGTTTATACTAAGCAGGATACCTCTCGCTGGTTTGCCATTGCCTTGCGAGGGGGAACGGTCGTATCTAAATCAGATGGCCCCCGGCGGGAATTGAACCCGCGCCGACAGCGTAGCAGCGCCACACGCTAGCCACTACGCCACGACCGCTACAATTGTATTTGTATTGTTATAATATATTTAAATCGGCGTCTACCTCCACTAAACGGGAATGGACCACATATATCAATAAAAACCTTTTCGAGTCTATGATTGGAAGTTATTGTGATCATAGCTCCTTCCCTTCGTTCGTTATTAACTTTCACTAGCTGGCAGATCTTGCAACTCTGGAGAGTTTGTCTTACCTTCTTATTAATCCCCTTGATATATAAATGTTCAAGGTCTTTCACTACCTTGAGTGGTCCCATATGTCAATATCTGATGTGATAATCCAATATAATTGATGACTCGGCCGTTCTTGGTACACATAGTTTCCACACGTTGTCTCTTGATGTAGGGCGAGTAAATATCACTCCATCATGGACACAGTAAAAATGTATAATGGTGGAGTCATTCCTTTCGATTCTCTCTCTGACGTTTCTTAATTTGGGGTCGGTGGTTTGGTCTTCTTTTACTTTATCCAGAACTTTCTCTAACTCTTCTCTTGATTTCATGATGTGTAAACCCTTCCTATATTTTCTTGGTGTACATCGAATGTTCCTCTCTCGATGTTGACTCGAGATAGTCCATCCGCCACTACATTCTTCTTACCAGGTACATACTCCCAATCTAGGTTATACTCTTGTAGAATGAGTGTCCATCTCATAAGTCGACCATGGTTGAGTTTACAATTTTTTAAGAATGATATTGATTTATGATCTGTTCTTACTGTGACTGGATAACCCAAGATAAATGTGCAGAATTTTAAGCATGCGAAAACCACACTAAGCAGTTCTTTTTCAGTTACTGTGTAATTTCTCTCGCAACTGCTTAAAACTCGGCTGGCGAAACTGACTACCAGATGATTCCCTGCGTTGTCTTCTTGATGTAATTCCGTTCCTAGACTGATGTTATTGGCATCGCAGTTCAGGTAGAATCGTTTATTAAAATTGGGGTGATGTAACATTACACTATTTAAGAATTTGTTTTTAATTAAACTGAAATTGTTGTCTTCGCCTTCACCCCACTTCGATTTGTTTTTCTTCGACAGTAAGTATTGAAAGTTTGATGTCAATTCTGAGTAATTCTGCTGAAATTTTTGGTAGTAATTATATATCCCTAAAAACGATTGCAACTGTCTCAGGTTTTTAGGTTTCAGGAAATTCTGAATTGCTTCTACCTTTTCGGGTGATGGTGTGATCCCTGTTTCTGAAAGAATGAATCCTAGGAATTGTAGTTCATGGGTAATAAATTTTGACTTATCAATTTTCAAGGTAATGTTGTTTTGTTGTAATTTTCTGAGTACCAATCCAATCCTACTACAATGTTCCTCCCAGGTTGTAGAGGTGATTAAGATGTCGTCTACATATACTGTTGCAAATTCCAAAGCTTCCTTACCCAAAATTTGATCCATACATTGGATGAATATGGGCACTGAATTGACCAGTCCAAATGGTAGACGTTTAAACTGATAATTCCTCCCTTCCAATATGAAGGCGACGTACTGTCGGCTATGCGGATGTAATTCAATTTGCCAATAACCGCATACAGCATCCCAGGTACTCATGTATTTACATCCATGAAATCGTTTCATTATCTCTTCGATTTCGCCTGGAGATGTGCGGTCATTGATGATCATTTTATTTAGTTCACGAGCATCGAGGCATAGACGTACTTGACCATCCTTCTTTGGTATCGCTACAATGGGGCTAGTATATGGGGAGTTACTTTTTTCAATTATATCTTCATCGACCATTCTCTGTATTTCTTTTCGAGCCGCTTCCTTCAAAGCTTGCGCTATGGGATATGACTTTCGGTTGAAGCTTACAGTATCTTTGAATTTTAGCTTACATAAAAAATTCTTGGCTTTGCCAGGTGAATCTGAGAATACATGATGATATCTATTGTAGATGTTGACTAATCTTCTTTTTTCTTCCACACTGATAACTTCATTTGAGCTCCCACCTTGAAATGCCATTATTTCCTCTAATTTCTCTAACCATAAATTGGATTCCGTTACAACATTTTGATCTCCTATGGGTATCCTATGACATTTCCTAATATATGACTTTCGATACTGAGGGGCACGTATGCTTCCAATTATCTCAGCCGATAATTCACAATCTTCTGTGCGCAGTGTCACTTTACCACTTGGCCAGATTAATAATTGCAGAGTGGCGCCGTAGCATGTCACACCCTATTAAAACTCTGAAGGGCAGCCCTTGGGCTACAAGAAACACCATAGGAATCCCTGTTCCCTTGTTTGTAATGCCCAGGCTCACTTGTTGTTGGATGGTCTTGTTTTGTTTACCGGTTGCTCCACTGATGGTAATATTGTTGACTGACAGTGTAGGTATCTTCTCAGTATTATTTTCTTGTATTCTGTTCAACTTGATTCTGTCAATTAAAGAAACATTTGCTCCGTGTCGACCATGACTTCAGTTGGTACCCCATGTAGGTCCACTCGGATATACACGATGTCGTTATTCAGTCGTGCCTCTTCAACTGTTTTTTCTTCTAACAAGTCTAACTGTATGTTTTTTAAATAATAATTTCAGATTACTGTAATGGGTGTCTTAATTGCGTGATATTTTTCTCAGTATCTTTGCTGCCTGATGTTGGTTTGCAGTGACGGGCTGTCCAGTATTCTCACTGCGGGTTGCCGTTTCCCCTATTCCCGTCATCATTGCTAGATTGGTCCAGATTATTCCTGGGTTGGTTTTCGAATGATTGTCTTCCATCTTCATCCCAGCTTCGTGACCTAAATTGTTCGACAGTACGACTCCACTGTGGACGCCGATTATCATTGTCTCTTTGGTACTGGTTCCCATAAGTTAGTCCATTATTAAAGATACATCGTCGTCCTCTAAATCTGTTATTCGTCGTGTTTCGATTACCTGGTTCTCACATGGTTCACCCTATGTCTGTTGTCAGATGGTTGATCATTCCGTCGTTCATTCAGATTCTCTGGTCGACGTCGATTTCTGCGGTAGTACGCCTCCTGTTCATAACTCTCCAAGAGAGCCTCCATACGTCCGATGGTCTTGACCTGCCCACATAGACGAGCACACACTATTCCTTCCTCGAAGTGATAAGATATTTTAGTGACGAGGCACTCCTCTGGGATCTTGGGTTCCAAATGCCTGGCGATACATATTTTCCCAAGGAAGTAGGCCGTTGACGTCTGTCCTCTGGTTGCGTCGTATTTACTGTTACAAAGATTGTCTCTGACGATGTTCTGGATGGACTCCGACCAATTTGAACAGCTGTTTGAATTGTTTGTAACTGTTGACTTCATTGCATATTGCTGTCCACCAGTTATCTGCGACGTTTTTAAAACCTTCATCCAGGATACTTTTCACCATGTGCCATCTCGTCTCTCGGTTCCTGTTTAACAGTTCTTCCAGTCGTTCTAGGAATTCTAACAGATTTCTACGGTAGTCCTTACATTGATTACTTCTCGGTTGTCTCCCCACAGTATAGGTGTATATTGCATCGGTCTGTTCCGTATCATTTCAAGTTCCTTTCGATGTTAATGAGTTCCCGTTTCCGAATTTCTTCTATTTTTTCTCGGTTGTAATTCACTTGACCTTATACTTGCCCTAAATTGGTTTCAATTTGATGGTATTCTTCATCTACTTTATCGTGTACTTTCTCAAGTTTTTCTTGAGTATCTTGTTGAAGTATTTCTATTCTCGTCTTATATTATCTTCAACGTCAAGGATTTTGTTTATAATCTCCTCCCATAATTGAACCAAATTTTCATTCACTCTCTCAATCTTCTCATTGGTTTCCATGATCTTTTGTTTTATTTATTCTCGGTACTCTTCTAGCTGTACTTTTAACAACACACAACAAAACAAATACATCACACTCACATACTACAACTCTAACACACACAAAATTGCCAACACATTCAGAAAACACAATTACAAAATAGCATACAGAACTAACAATACCATCAAGAGACACATATACGGCACAAACAAAGACATAGACATATACAACAAAACAGGCGTATATAAATTAAACTGTAACGATTGCAATAAATTCTATATAGGCCAGACAGGAAGATCTTTTCCTCCAGATTTTCTGAACACACAAAAGCATTATCCAATAACAACATACAATCCACATTTGCCACACACATCCAGACAGAAAACCACAGTTACACCAATATAAAAAACAATCTTGAAATTTTACACTACCTACCCAAAAGTCGCAAACTCAACACTGCAGAACAATACGAAATATACAAACACAACAAAACAACATACTCAATGAACATTTACAATTTAAATCCAACACACTACTCGACATAATAATACACAACACATACAATTCAGAATCCCATGCCGACCCCCCTCCATCTCCACACCCCCACACACAACCAGTCACCTAAAAAACCGTTACAGATTACCAACTACTTGATGCATTCCGCATTTAAACCTCACTGAGGAAGGAGAATACAACTCCGAAACAACGTCTGAGGAAATAACAACAAATAAGTTTTTCACAAGTGAAAGTGCCTTAAATAATAATTGTTACGTGCTGTGAAAGAAGTGATGAACATTCAAGATAATACTTTATAGTTTAGTTTAATTTATATAAGTTAGATGATTTACTAAGTTTCACTTCAGCATGTACACGCCGCCCGTTGGTTGCGTGAATTTTGTAAAATAAACAATTAATGTGTAACACTGGTTAAAAAGTTATAACCATAACATAATTCTTCTTCTTGCTGATGTATGCAGCTTCGCTTTGGAAGTGTCAATTGGTTATATAATAATGATGATGAACCTCTATATTGTAGTAGTACTGTGGTAGTAATATGCCGTCGACCTACCTGGTTTACCTCTTCTGTTAATTATGTAAAGTGAATAACTAAAGTTAATAGTAATTTTAACTCTTCAAATAGTACATATAACCCAGTGTGGCTCTATGTGGATGTATAAAAAGGTTAATGTGTTCGATATTGGTAATTAGCAGTTCAATCAAATCAATTAAAGTTAAAGTTCTTGAAGTATGAAGAGTTGGAAAATGACTGATTCATTATTTAACTAAGGTAGTGCAATTCAAACGGTATCTTGCTGGTTAATGTAAATAAATATGACCTTTAGTTAAATTAATTACCATTCACATAACATTAAGTAACATACTGGAATGTGCGGCTGGCTTCACAAGATTAACTCTTCTTACTCATTTAAACTTTTGAATTGTTGCGAATAAATTATCAAAAGAACTGCCGCCAACATAACCTGTGAAGATCGAATAACACGAATTTCCAAGTAAGGCAAGACGGTCGCTATGAGAGTTCATACACCAGTATTTTCCTTTAACAAGCTTTTATTTTTCTTTTGGTATTCATTTATCTTCCTTCTAACTTCGATAAACATAATAATTCTCATAACAGAAACTGATTGACCCGGCTAAAGACAATCAATGGTTTCACAGTTGGTAACATTAGATTTGCTGGCTAACGTGAACAGTAGCATTAATTAATTATTATACAATTATTAAATTACTGGGTTCTTTTGACCATGATATAGAAATAAAAATGTCTTATATGAAGAACAAAACATCACAAAAGAGTAATAACAATGGAATTATTCGAAATAAGTACTTAAATCTACGGTTGTGAACAAAAGTGTCGAACTAAGTCCGTGTGCTAAAGTAACCAAGTTTCGTTACATTGTTCATTAAAAAGTAAATAATATTGAAACAATAAGTAATTTAAGTTAAATAAACATGAAAATTACTAGTGAAAGTGGTTAAATAGTGTTACAGTTGCAGTTTCGTTAGAATGTATGGCTTGTGAACTTTATATATACGTAGTACTGTAAACTAATGTTTAGTCTTGTTTTGTAGACTAAACATGAACACAACACTTGCCATTGTTTTGTAATTTTGTAACCAGTGACTTATCGAGTTGTATCTGTTGCAATGTTTCTCCACAGTCGAGCCTAGACATCAACAATCGTATATTTTGGAATGTCTACACTTTGTGTACATGTTACGATTCACGAAAAAGCGTAGTAGTATATGTTTGACATTGCTCTGGCATCATAACAATACTAACACGTGTAAGAGCCAGACAGTACCATTGAGTGGACAATAGAATACAATTTACTCTAATTACTGTGACTTTTTTCATTGAATTTAGATTTTCTATTCATTTTTTATTTTTTGCATAATGGCTTTTAACAAAATATTGTACACTGCTGAAGAAATATTAGCAGAGTTTCAAAGGCAAGAAGACTCAGACTCAGACTTAGAAGAAGAAGATTTTGACAAAGAAGTTTCCGAGACTGAAGATAACATTCTTGTAGACAGCGATAACGAAGATGATGAGTTCGACTTAGCTGAAGGGACACAGGATTGTAGCAGTGCTGATGATCGAAATGCCTATGAAAACACTGATGACAGGATTTTTGAATTGGGGAAAGACGAAGAAACCATCTGGACGAACAAACCGGTATGCTCCAAATTTTCACGAACCTCATCTTTAAATGTTATCATACACCTGCCCGGACCAGAAGGCGATGCTCGAGGGATCGTTGATGAGGTACAATTGTTTTCTTTATTTGTAACCGATGAGATGCTGGAAAAAACTGTTCTCCACACTAACAGTGAAATAGAAAGATCGACGACCAAATACCAATCTGTACAGTGGTTTATATCTCCCACAAACCTGATAGAGATAAGAGCTCTTATTGGGCTGTTGTATATGAGCGGTGTTTTGAAGAACTCTGGTTTATGTCTTGATATGTTTTCTGTAATCTATGTGCCGGCTGTGTTTCGCTGTTCAATGTCACAGAAAAGATTCTCTTTTCTAATCCAGAACTTACGATTTGACGACAAAACTACGAGAGATCCAAGGAAGGATAAATTTGCGGCGCTTCGAGAAATATGGGGTGATTTCGAAAGCAATAATTGCTCTACACATTACAGTCCTTCTGAATACGTAACTGTGGACGAGACACTGCTTAATTTCCGGGGACGTTGCCCTTTCAAAGTATATATAAAGGCAAAACCCGATAAATAAGGACTAAAAATTGTTTCATTGTGACGCAAGAACATTTTATTTTTTTCGAGGCATACCATACATTGGTAAACAACAAAAGAAGAGTAAGGGTGATCTGCCGCTACCAGCTCCAGTATGTTTTACGCCTCACCGATAGTGTTGTAAATAGTAACCGAAACGTCACAGCTGACAATTGGTTTTCATCGTTCGAGTTGACAGATGCACTTCTTAATAGGAAACTGACATATGTAGGTACGCTACGGAAAAACAAGCGCCAAATTCCACCATCACTATTGTCAGCAGCCCCCATTGGAACATCGAACTTCATGTATCAAGACAACAAAACGTTAGTTTCTTTTGTTCCTAAGAAAAACAGGAAGGTACTGCTCATCTCTTCAATGCACTATGATGGGACAGTAATTGACAACAAACCGGAAATAATAGTTTTATAATATTACAAAAGGCGGCGTAGACGTGTTAGATAAACTGTGCCATGATAAAACTACTAAGAGGAAAAGCAGAAGGTGGCCCATGAGGTACTTCTATGGTATCCTTGACATCGCCACCATTAACAGTTTTATACTTTTCAAGTGTAATTCAAAAAAAGACTTTCCCCAATAATGCTCGCTCCATTTTTCTGAAAAATTTAGCATTTAGTTTGACCAAGCCATTTATGGAGCAAAGAAGTGAAAATAAACGTATTTCAAAAGAACTGCGCTTCTCAATATTCAAGATGTTGGGAAAAAACAAGGAAACATGTAAGAGCACAACCAAAGACAATCCAACAAGGAAAAGAAGAAGATGTGATTTTTGTGACTTGTCAAAGGATAGAAAAGGGAATGAATTTTGTCGAAAGTGCAGCAGTTGCTTATATGGCGAGCACAAATCAGTACTGTGCCCTGATTGTGATGTCAACAGTGATAACAAAATGGACATGTGGTAGCTATGACTTGAAGCATATTATTTCGTGATAATAAATCTTTACTTTTTGTGTATTCACTAGTCTTATCTAGTTCTACTAACAAAATTTATTTCTTTACGTAGAATTTTATTTTCATGTTGTATCGAGTCAATTTACTAAAAGTGAATTTTTTTAAATGTCATAAGCGTTGCTATAAAGGATAAATAAACTGTTGTTTGTGTTATTATGCTTTGTATTTAATTTATCATCCCAAAATCAAGTTAAAAATAGGCTGGGTCGGATCCGACCCGACCTTACCTTGCATGCGTAAAAGTCCACCTTACCGTTAGAGGGTTAAAACTGTTCTTTTTACATACAATTATTGACAAGTTTCAGTGTCTCATATTTCTTCTTCTTTATGTTATAATTCATATTATAACCATTATTATCTAGTTATTATATTAT
This sequence comes from Magicicada septendecula, assembly GCA_034769895.1. Classification (NCBI taxonomy): domain Eukaryota; kingdom Metazoa; phylum Arthropoda; class Insecta; order Hemiptera; family Cicadidae; genus Magicicada; species Magicicada septendecula. Next base: position 893,028,071 of record CM068368.1, read on the forward strand.
TTACTACTTTATAAATAGTGTTCTTTCTGTTGTTTAAAACATTATAATGGTACATAACCTTACATGTAGGCTTGCATTTAGTTTCACTGTTAATTATTACATTTTTATCTCACTAGTTTTATACTCTTCTTGATTTACATTATTTTATTCATAATCATAAATAAAATTTATTATCTGATTTATTCTTTTAGTACTTAGAAACTAATTATTGTATTATTAATTTTCTTTATTGAGCATCCAGTTTATTACTGCAGTATGGAGTATACGTTTTATCTTTTTTACCATTTTTTAATGCAGTTTACTGGAGTAAAATCTTATTATTGTTAATGTAAACAGGTATAGTATTCTAGTTCTTATTGATTTCATTACATTATTCTTATTTTTTTTTTTAATTATCTCAGACAATATTTATGATATACAATTTAGTTAACGACTTAGTATTTTGTTCTTCATGTATGATGTTCATAAAATGGTTTTAAGTTGGGGCCTATTTTTAAGGTTTTAAGGGTAAAACATAACGTTACAATGTACATTGATAGACGGTATTTATAGAGACATTATTCACTGAATACACTAGAATGTTCTGTATCAATGTACAGTACATTTATAGATTGGGCATAGTTTGTTCTACAACATTCTAATTAAAACGCCACAAACGATATTTGTGGAGTTAATACGTGCCATATCACACTTGTGGATTAATATTATATTTATGTGTTAATGTTTTGTTTGTATAAATTACGGCTGCGTTAATATTTTATATCACAGTTGTGGATCAAAATTGTATTTTGTTTTACCATTTTTTATTTGTGGAAAAATTGTTTGTGATAATGGTAAATAAACAGGGGTTTGACAGTGATACAAGTGTTTTATTTCAATTGGTGATCTAGAAAACGACAAGATGTACTTAATGTAATTCAGCGAGATATGGTAATTATAGAAATAACGTATTGTGTTTATTAAATATAGGAGTTGGTCTCTTGTATTAAGAGCTTTCCTGTTTTATTATATTTTTGTTGGCGTTTTCTTGATGCACACATTAATCCTTAAAATTGAGTAAAAACCACCACACATTTTTAGCTCTTTTTTGTCACTTATAGAAGTCAGGAAGTCACTTATTTCATACAGGAAATAAAGATCTATCAGAACAAACTGGATTTTGCAAAGGATTCTTTTGTATTTCATAATGCAATCCAACAAATAATGGGAAAATAGATAATTTAATAGACCAACACATGTATTACGGTTTTCACTTATTATGTAACAGCTTTTGACAGAGTTAACAGAGTAAATTATTAGAAATAATAAATAAGATATCGGTATGGAGAACCATACATGACTTCCATGTTCTAAGATTTATATTTAAAATCATTTTCGAAATGAAATATTTCTATAGAAACTACTTCTTTCTTCACCCTTAACCACAGTACTGTGGTCACTAACGTATACCACCTCGCCTTAGCACACTCGATTTTCAGATGATGGCACTCCCGAAACGTCTGGTTTTGCAGAAAACATTGGACTACGGCCAAACAGCCCGGGAGGAATTTTAACAATAAACTAGTTCTTTGTTGCCGATAATGTAGTACACATATAAAAAATTATCCCCTCCCCCTTCAACTAGAATTTTCATTTATAGAAAAAATTACCCTTGTGCTGGTCGTTTTACGAGCCGGCGATTAAAAATGCAAAATAAACCTAATACGGTATATTTTTTCTATTATAGAAATTTATAATAAATAACGCACAATTAGTTTAGTGGATACTGCGTTTAACGTTTAGCGAAACGGCGAAATACAGTTCGCCGAGGGCCATGCCAGCGCATTCTGGTGATCGCCTTGTACCGGGTTGCCGTACTGCATTGTAACTTACGTCTGGTGCTGTCTCGCTTGTTCATCCACTTAAGTAACATCAAGTACCTCTTCGACAGAGCGAAGTTTATTTTGTATGGAATTCTATCATCTACCATGAGTAGATAAACACGCACAAAACTGCGGGCCCCTGGTCTTAGACGTGGACGCTGCCCCAGGATGACCATCTCAGCCTGGACGAATAATAAAGACTTTCGACTTCGCCTGTCGTAGAGGACAACAATATGACCTAGTCCAACCAACACTCACCCTGGAACTGGTAACCTCAACATCACCAGGTGACCTCAAACCATTATTATAATTAATTAAATCTACATAGACACCCGGATCTGTGCTGTTAATAACTTATAGCTTTTGTGGAGCACGAGTGATACATTGTCAAATTTTGATCATCTTTAAAACGTTTTAATCAGGCCCCACTTTAACTGGACAGAATTGTGCGCGGATTTTTTTGATAATGTAATAACTTGGTATTAAGTGTAAGCCCGGGGGCTGGCAGGTATCCAAGGCCTATCAAATTTATTTCAATCATTATTTTCTTTCTAGTTTCCCGTAAAGGGGGGGGGTATTTCCATCTATGTAAGGGGGAGTTCTGTGTGTGACAGGATGAAACCTCACCGGCTGGTAGGGTTTAGCTGTAATTCCTGTCAACATAGTTCAGTCTACCACTGTCAGTTAACAAATTTAATTTACATTTTTTTGGGGGTTTATGTAAGGGTTATAAGCGTCTAATTCAGTAACAGTCCGGCCTCTGCTTAATCCTGTATAGGCAGCCTTGTATGCAGACACAGGCTTGCTCCAGGCTGAGGAACATGTTGGTTCCCGGGCCAATCCAGTTTTCTTAACATATTACATAACTGATCAGGACATTTTATTATTGTAAATTTCTTTGAAACGCTATCGTTAAATTATTAATCATTATTGAAATTATAAATCATTATCTCAGCCAATTCACAATTACAGTTCCGGCCGAAGGAAAGATGGTGGCTCACCGTCTTTCCTATGTAACATCCTCAGTTAAATTTTCTGACTCGTTTCTTATATTACCAAATTTAAGACTTCTTTAATGTTACATCTGGCATTTTGGGCAGTCCAGATTCGTGGGAGAACTAGTGACACTTTTATACTTTCAGATGTCTGCAGAGAAATGTCAATAAAAATAAAAGGAGGGTATATAGGCGAGTGCCTCTGTATTTTTTTAAACTTATAAGCGTGTTGGGTATCGATATAGTGAGACTTAGAATGTGGATGTGACGGAGATATATATTTATACTTTTGTGATTTATGTTTGTGTCATTTTTGTGGGGTATGTATGGGGAAGATTTATCTACACCAAAAATAATTGCATTATAAAAAAGAAAACAATTGTTTTATAGATATATATTTATACTTTTGTGAATTATGTTTGTGTCACTTTTGTGGGGTATGTACGGGGAAGATTTATTTACACCAAAAATAATTGCATTATAAAATAGTTATTTGGGATTTATGTTTGTGTTATTTTTGTGGGGCATGTACGGGGAAGATTTATTTACACAAAAAATATTTGCATTAAAAAAAAAAATTGTTTTATATATATATATATATATATAATTTGTGATTTATGTTTGTGTCACTTTTGTGGGGTATGCTCGGGAAAATTTATACACAAATTTTGAAATTATAAAAAACAAGGAAAACAATTGGTACACGATATGTTACACACTCAAGACTCAATAAATGTTATTGTTAAGTATAACAGAGAGTTTAATTGCAAGTCCCGTCCCACTGGACCCAGCGCCTTTTTAGCTTCTCTAGGCTTTAGCCTAGTTTTAAATAACTAGTGGCCCCTCTTCAAAAAAAAAAAAAAAAAATTAAAAAAAAAATTTTTTATAAGGCATAAAACAAATGTAAACCCCTCTTTGGATTTTTTATGCCTTATAAAAAAAATTGTTTTTTTTTTTTTTTTTTTTTACCAGCCGGTGAGGTTTCATCCTGTCACACAGAGAACTCCCCCTTACACAGATGGAAATACCCCCCCCTTTACGGGAAACTAGAAAGAAAATGATTGAAATAAATTTGATAGGCCTTGGATACCTGCCAGCCCCCGGGCTTACACTTAATACCAAGTTATTACATTATCAAAAAAATCCGCGCACAATTCTGTCCAGTTAAAGTGGGGCCTGATTAAAACGTTTTAAAGATGATCAAAATTTGACAATGTATCACTCGTGCTCCACAAAAGCTATAAGTTATTAACAGCACAGATCCGGGTGTCTATGTAGATTTAATTAATTATAATAATGGTTTGAGGTCACCTGGTGATGTTGAGGTTACCAGTTCCAGGGTGAGTGTTGGTTGGACTAGGTCATATTGTTGTCCTCTACGACAGGCGAAGTCGAAAGTCTTTATTATTCGTCCAGGCTGAGATGGTCATCCTGGGGCAGCGTCCACGTCTAAGACCAGGGGCCCGCAGTTTTGTGCGTGTTTATCTACTCATGGTAGATGATAGAATTCCATACAAAATAAACTTCGCTCTGTCGAAGAGGTACTTGATGTTACTTAAGTGGATGAACAAGCGAGACAGCACCAGACGTAAGTTACAATGCAGTACGGCAACCCGGTACAAGGCGATCACCAGAATGCGCTGGCATGGCCCTCGGCGAACTGTATTTCGCTAAACGTTAAACGCAGTATCCACTAAACTAATTGTGCGTTATTTATTATAAATTTCTATAATAGAAAAAATATACTGTATTAGGTTTATTTTGCGTTTTTAATCGCCAGCTCGTAAAACGACCGGCACACCCTTGTTAAAACATAAAACGTTTCCGGTAAACTACCCGTTTTCCTTAACCGATCTTCACCAAAATCAATAGGCCTTGAGTCCTCTACAATTCAGGAATATATGCAAAAATTATTTGATTATGTTTGAATTTACGGTAGTTATCGTTTGTCATAGAAAAACTTACCCTTGTTAAAACATAAAACATTGCAGGTAAACTACCCCTTTCTCTTAACTGATCTTCACCAAAATCAACAGACCTTGGGTCCTCTATAATTCAGTAATGTATGCAAAAAATTGGTTGATTCTGTTTGAATTTGCGGCTGTTATCATTTGTCATAGAAAAAATTCTACACAGGCAGACACACACACACACACTTTTCAAAAAATGACTTTTCTTCATGTTTTTAGGGTAGTACAATCAGAATCAGCCATTATCTCAATCACGATTTTTCTTACCACGACCATACTTCCATTTCCTTATGGAACATGGAAGTAAACTTACTCTTGTTAAAATATAAAACCTTTCCCTTAACCGATCTTCACCAAAATCAATAGGCCTTGAATCCTCTACAATTCAGGGACGTGTGCAAAAAATTATTTGATCCACTTTGAATGTGCGGCAGGTATCGTTCGTCATAGAAAAAATTACCCTTGTTAAAACATAAAATGTTGCAGGTAAACTACCCCTTCCCTTAACCGATCTTCACCAAAATCAATAGACCTTGAGTACTCTACAATTCAGGCATGTATGCAAAAAATGATTTGATTCTGTTTGAATTTGCGGCTGTTATCATTTGCCATAGAAAAAATTCTACACACAGACACAAAAACAGAGAGACACACACAGACACTTTTTGAAAAAAGACTTTTCTTCATGTTTTGAGGGTAGTACAATCAGAATTAGCCATTATCTCGAACACAATTCTTTTCGCCATCACCATACTTCCATTTCTTTATTGAACATGGAAGTAAAAAGGGATACCTTTACATTTAGTAAATTTGATTCAAAACTGATATACTGGGTCCAATATTAGAATCAAAAAGGATGATAAGATAAGTGAAGGAATGATGTTTATCAGTGACAATGATAAGTGAAAAAATAAGGTTAACTAGGCCTTTCAAAGGCGTTCACCAATATTATTTTTATTTTAGAAATAACAAGCTTGAAATTTCTTTCTGAGAGAGAGAGAGAGAGTCTGTGTGTGTGTATGAGCATACGCGTGTGCGTGTGTGGAAATTCCTTTTTGTGACAACTCTTTTTACATGTTTCTGTACTTTTATAGTTCGATATATTTTCAGAATAATAATAAGTTTCTATAAAATGAAAGTGTGTAGAAGTGACTTCCTGGGATAACACCATGGGGTAATAATGAGCAGGTTGGTAGTACACTACCATAGTGTTGGAGATACTACCTGTATTGTATATCCAAGGGCTACGTAACCTGCAGGTACCTCATCTCACACCCCCTAGTTATTTCTGCAGTACAATAAGGAGCCATTATTATTATTATTGTTGTTGTTGTTGTCAATGTTACTATAATTATCATATGTTTAATGATAATAAATTTTGTACACTGTGTGTGTGTGTGCGTGCGCGCGCGCGCCCGCGCGCATAAATAAAAATTATATATATTATTATACACCGGGTACGTACGTCTCGTTCGTGCCCCGCGATGGAAGCCAATTTATAATGCCTACTGCGTTCGGGTCAAATCCCACTGTTGTTTTCACCAATTTATTATGTATCTTAATTTAGTAGATGTCGTGATGTTGTTAATTATATCTCCTTCATCTCTCTATTTAATATAAGGGTGTTGATGTGAGTGAAAATTATGTAGGTAGGGTGTTATTCGAAAATTCCGCTCAAGCCTATTCTGTTTTGAAGAGAATGAGAGACATTTTTTTATTTGAATTCTCCTCTCTTTAATACCTGAGAAGTCCGCGAATAGCGCTGTGGTTCCCAGACAAGGGAATTTTCTAGGTTAACCCACCGCGTACGGTGATTATTGGTTATACTCTCTACCTATCTTATTTCTTATTCACACTCCATTAAATCATACATCAATGAGAAGATATTGAAATTCTGAAATGATTCTTTATTAGTTTTTAATATTTAATATTCAACAAAATTGTTCTCTTACTTTAGATACGAAAAGGCTATAAGTCAGAATTAATCGATTATCGACGATCGGATCAAGGTTTTATATTAAATTCAGTTATGGTTTTTATACTTCTTTTAAATACAGGGCGTGAAGGTTCTTTCAACTGTTGGGAAGATCAGAAAATACATAAATAGGAATACAAGGTATTACAATATAGAGTTAAATTTTATTAAATAATATTTAAATAATTGTTGCTTTACCGTCCGCTGGACCTCGCAACTCGATGAGGCTGTGTACGGCTAACCTCTGGTAGTGTTTGTTCAGTAGCGAATGCAGATGAAATGATCTTCGTCTGTCTTGTCTCCAAAGTTGAAATAAAAGTGGAATTCTTGGTCCTTGGGTGATGCAGAAATACCGCTCCTTTTGTTCACCAATGTCCAAGTTTGTGGTTACGTGCTTCGACGAACTTCGAATCCAAATACGTTTTTCTATTGGATTGTGTAAACTGCAAGTTCCAATGTAATTTGGTGGTTTATTTTAGTTTCGTTTGTTTTAGAGGATTATATCTTTATGCAGGTAGTTATTTCTCTGGTTTTATTACTTCGTTAATTTAACATTCTGTTCATGATCAGGAATTTGGAAATCCGAGTTCTTCCTTTAATTTTAGTTACTTAGTATATCGTTTTATATTATCCAATTATACAATATGGTTAACGGTTATTTGACCAAAATATTGCAATTTATTATTCATTTATTGTAGCTTTTTTCTGTACTCGGTACTTTAAATTAAATTAGTTTTTTTTTTATTGAGCATCTCTCTTAGTTAAACTCTCCTCGTTCATGTCAAAAAATTCAATAATACAAATCAACAAATTCTATCTATTTTGTCGTCCATAGCAACCCTCTTTTTTATTCTTATTCGATATTGTGTTATATTATAATCATTTCATACAATATTCTTCCACTCATCAAAATAATTCCTTTCTAAACTTCCATTATATCCGAATATAATCTTATTTATAGCTTGTTTACTAATTCATATATATTTTGCAGTTTTTTCACTCTTAGTCTGTTTCTTTTAATAAATATTATTTTTCCGTTACCAAACATTATCTATCGGTATCATTGCGCTATGGCATTATCATAATTTGTTTAGTTTGAGTTTGTTTATTATTTATTATTAATTATTATTAATTTCTACTAACTCATTAGATTATATTTAGTATTTGTTACTGATTTCTTTACCTAACCTTTCTGATCTGATTTATTATATAATGTTATTGGTTGTTAGGCCTATTATTAAACCTTGATCTACTTCTGAATTTCACTTGTAACTATCTGTAATATTATAGAACCTTTTATCTTTTTATGATATGGTGGTATTAAACTCCTTTGGTACACTGTTAACAATTATAGCCTTTTTATCCAAGTTTACAATTATTATCATATATTATTATCTACGTTGTTACAACACAAATAAGCCAAACCCCAGCACCAGGGATAAAAAAGATAATTCTTAATATAAAAATACTTCATATAAAATAAAATGTTTAAAAATGAATAAAATATAAATATTATGACACGACGAACAACGATATTACCCAACCCAAGTGATTGACCCAACAACAGAAACACAAAGAAGGGAACCACGAAACATACACAGAGACAAAAGGTGACTGACCAAACAATTAGGAACTAACAAAAGAAGGTAAGAAACCAGAACTAAAGAAGAATCAAAGGAAGTGAACAAATTCCTACAACTATATAGAAATTAAACCAGATGAGAAGAGGAGAACCGAACCAAGATGAAGACAATTGAAGTCGAAGAAGATAAAGAAGAAGAAGAAGAGGAAGAATGAAGAGGAGACAGGTTAAACCCAAAGAGATTCTAACACCACATATAAAGGGGAGAAATAGTAGACTCAAAGATAGAATACTGTCAATAAACCCCAAATAATTATCCACTAATGAAACAAATAGTATTGTTGTATTTGAAACAACTTATATATCTATCTTAAGGACAAAAGACAATTATAAAGTAACGTAGTGTAGAAAAGTACACTAACACAATTATTAATGTTAGATTTAATGAAAGATAAATAACCCAATATTATTAATAATAAGAAATATGTTGTAAAGAAATAGTGAGAAATAATAGGAGAAAAGTATAGGGATTACCCATTAAGTAACACTTAATACAAACAGTGAACCAAAGTAAAGTGCAATAGTGAAAGTGTAAATACCCTAAAAATAGTGAGAGTGTGTGCCGAGTCTAGGAGAATCGGCGCATGTTCAGTAATTAACGTCAGGTAAACGTTAAATGCAGTACAGTATTTAAAGCGGTTTAATTAGTGCTGCACCCTAGCACAAGATACTGATGACGGGCGAACCGTAGCCGGTACTGCTTTCTAAACTTGTCTCTTGCTGGAATTCTAAGTGTTTGCCTCGTGGCATATTTCTCTTCGGCGGAGAAGAATTTCTTGTACCATTCTACCATCTATGACTGGCTAAAATCTAAATAGAACTGCGGTAAGTCTCGCCAATATTTTTATAATTATGTATTTAAAGTTTTACTAAAGAAAAATTTGTTTAATAGGCCACAGTATGTGAATTTCTGATAACCTTTTTGAGTCACCTCATGGTCATTGTGCAATACGTAATTTAAAGGTAATATTTTCAAAACATAGTTATACCATAGTAAATTCACATGTCCTAATTAAGGCACCAAAAGTGAGAGTCATATCAATACAAAAGGTATTAATTTATATAGTAGAAATGATGTAATAAGATATAACCTATCTCCACCACGTGGCACAAAATATTCAGACTACGTATAAAGTTTATTAAAAGTGTAACAAGCCATAATTAGCTATCAAAGTTCAATCATGTTAACCCGCATGGGTGAAGTTATTATTATAAATGTTAACTGTACTAAATGTTTTCAAATAGGGCCTGTTGGCCATATAACCGTGTCAAGTATTATATTTAGATAGCCCTAAAGCTGTGTTAAGATTATATATGGGTTTTGGGGGTGTGTGAACTTTCTGGGGGCATTGTTTTGTGTACTCTGGCTGATATAATGTTGTGTAATCAGGGTTCCCCGAGGGAGTCGAGGAAACAGCCCAACAACCTGAACATGTAACAACTAGAACCTCTCTCTTTTCATCTGCCGGGGAGGAATTGCCATGACGAAGCACCAACACCTATAATGTAGGCCACGAGAGTGCCACTTCACCCCCATGGACAAAAATAAGGTGATCTCAACCCATTATATTCTTTACACGTAGTGATGCACTCAATAAGAGCCAGTGAACCAATTCAATCAGTCAACAACATGACTTTCAAGTTTTAAATATTTTAATTGGATCCCCAATTAACGGGACAGTATAGGGTGTGAACTGGGAGGGAAATCTTTTATAAATTTTATTCATTTGTTTGTATAATTGTGAGCTCAGAGGCTGACATACATCTTTGGCAGCTCAACATTTAAACGTACAATTCCTTCTTATTTTCAGTATAAGGGTTTCATTACTGCTATTAAGTCATTCATTCAATTTGTAATTTCTCTGTTTCAATTTAGTGTTCATTTCATATATATATTTTCTCATTTTTAAATTCAGTTTGGTTTATATAGGGATAGAAATTTCTGGGGTAATTAAGTAGATTCACAAGTTTAATCCTGCACTGGTGCCTGTTCATGCAGTGTTAAACATGTTGTTGAGACAGGTTGAATTATGCACTGACTGGCAAATGAACATGTCGGTCTCTGGGCCAAAATTACTTTTTAAAGGGGTTATAAGATTCATGACATATTTCTATTTTCACAACTTAACAATATTTCTATATATATAAATTCTATTAATTAATTATGATAACTGGGGTGTTCATTGTTTTCTAAATTTTATTCCAGTATAAGTGCCCAGTGTGGCCGTATTTTATAATAGTATTAGGCACTTGGCCAAATTTTTGAATTTATTATGTCCTGGGGACTATTGGAGTTGCCTATGTATAATCTAATACACATGTAATGTGTTATGCAAATATTAAGAATTGTAATCCTAACATGGATTTCCATAAAATAATTAATAATGTACCTCATGGGGGTAAGAAAAGGGCGTGGCAAGAGATCTCTGTAATAATTGTCTTGTATTGTGGAACATGTGGTGTATTGTATATTTGTGTGTGTATTTTGTGGGGTTTTATATGTATTGTACATTTGGGTGTATTTTTGGGGGAGTTAGATATAGGGCTCTTATAAAAGAAAAGATGAAACATAGGGTTATATATCCATTTAATTTTTGATGACATTACTTTATTCTATCTCAATTAAATTTGGATGAATATTTCTTCTAAGAAAGTAATTTATTTTAATTAACTTTAATAAAGAGTATAAATTATTTTAATTAACAATTTAAGGGGAAAATACATTCTGACTGTTATATTTGTTGATTTTGTTGTTAATATTGTTTTTAAAAAGGAGATAGAATAATAAAAGGGATTTTATTAGTTGTTAATTTTATGAGTTTTCATTGCAAGTTCCGTCTCACTGGATCCAGCGCATTTTTGGCTTCTCTAGGCTTTGGTCTAGTTCTAATTATCTTGTGGCCCCTCTTTTCAAAAAAAAAAAAACTTTTTGTTTACCAGTCTAAGTAAAGAGGGGTTACAAGTGTATCAGTGATAAACCTCTGTTAATTAAAGGTGAAGGTGATACATGGAAATAGATATTTTAAGCAATAAAAATGTGATAATAAATAAGAAAACACTTTAGAAAGCATTGATAAACAGTCAATGATTTGAGTGACCTTGTGAACATTAATATAATTAAAAGTAATATTTCAAATAAATATAAGTAAAGCATGTAATGTTATTCAGGGAGAAAGCCCAGACAAAAACAGTTTGTATTAACATGGTATGGAGGAGACAGTAGTATAGAAATAAGATTTTGTTTTGAAATTAAGAATACAATGATTAAAACACCCCATGTTAAAAGGGGAAATAACTTTAATAAGTTTGTAAGAAGTGATGATGTTTATCACTCAAAGTAGTAACGAAAGAATGAAGTTAATGGTAACACCAACAATAACTAATAACTTATAAAGAATAGTTTGTTTCAATGTTATGAAGAGGATATGGCTGAAAGAAACTTGCAGTCCATAAGCCTAATTGTTATATTTTAAAATATGTATAATGAAAATGTATATTGAATAGTAATTAAAACACAAACAAGATCAACACACAACACAAACAAATATGATAACTAAGTGAAGCCCATCAGGCTGAATAAAAATGTAATTTAAAAGAAATAAACCAAAAACCATCATGGCTACTCTTGGCTATGAAAGCATCTAACTGTCAGACACACACACAAATGTAAATTGTAACAATTTCACAAGGAACTTTACTAATCTAAGACCAGTAAATGGCCAGTAATTATATGTGAATCATTTTAAAAGAGAGATGTTATTCTAAAAGTTTAATTTAAGAAAGATATGTAATTTATCAAATGTCACATATTTAGACTAAAGTTAATGTATAACAGAATATGACCTTATGAGGTATCATTTTCATTGCAAGTCCCGTCTCACTGGATCCAGCGCATTTTTGGCTTCTCTAGGCTTTGGTCTAGTTCTAATTATCTTGTGGCCCCTCTTTTCAAAAAAAAAAAAAAAAAAAAAAATCTTTTTTTTTACCAGTCTAAGTAAAGACGGGTTACATTTGGTAGCAGAGCGTGGGCGTGGTTGAGATTAGGGTCAACCCATGGGTCCTGTGGGTGTGACGGGGCTTGCAAACTCAGGAAACATTTTGGGAGTCCTAATGGAACTTAGAAAAATCCTTGAAAGGCCCTATATCTAAAAGTGAATATATTTTTGTTAGGTTTAAGGTTTTGTGTTATATATGTATATGTACTTGCCGCCTTGAATAGTTGAACCTACCGTTCAACCGTAGGTTGCCACGTGGTGAGAAATTTTAGAAGGGGACATTCCTTGGGAAACGCGACTTATCGCAGATCTGTGCCTAGGTGGAGATGCTTTGCGTATTACCTTGCCCATAATAGGGGAGGTGTTTTAATTATGCGGTATGGCCCGATCGGCAGTCGGTCTCCTCCGATATACGGGAGCCGAAGAAATATTAGAAATATTTTTGAAAATTGTCGTTGGTCGGTGATTTTGTCGTGTTGTGTGTTAGTGTGTGTGTCGCGTTCCATTTGTGTAGAGTTGTTGAGAGAGAGCAGTTCAGGTAAGTGGGCTGGGTCCTCGCAACAGTAGGGGGACCCGCAGTCTGCTTAATGGAAGAAACAGTACTTAAGATTTTCCTGTATTAATTGTTTTTAGTTTTCTAAGGTGTTGTGTTTTGTTTTGTGTGCCGACCGCAAAGCTCGATGATGAGTGTGTTAAACCCCGGGCTGTTTTTGCGGGATGAACTTGAGTTCGAGCTACGGGCCCGGGGCAAAGACCCTCGAGGGAATGTTCAGATTTTACGACGGCAACTCCGAGAAGCGCTGGCCGCGGGTGACGCGCTCTCGAAGGTCACCATTCCTGACCAAGAGAGCGAGTGGGAAAATTGTAATGAGAAGTGGGAGGAGCTGCGAGAGTTAGCTCGCTGCGTAGAAGTTTGGAGGCGGGGCCGGGGTGCTCTATCGGCGTCCGGCGAATCCGGCAAGTCTGCAGCATGTGATACTCAGGCTGCAGAATCTTCAAGCACAAGGCGGCGAACTTGAGCCGGCCCATAACATAAATGAACTAATACAGCTGATCACCTCGACCCTCCAGGGGTCTCAACCGGCTAGACCACCTACACCGGTTCCAGTTGCTGAGTCTGTGGTCTCAGCAGTAGACTCCTCTTATAGAGATATAGATCCGGTAGCAAGTACCCCGGTTCGCGCCGGTTTGGGGGCGACGTCTTATCATAAGCTGCCCAACCCACTGTCTCACATTATCCAACAACTACCAGTCGTAGATGGACTGGAGGCAGAGAAGCTTTTACCTTTTTTTAGGACCGTCTTCCAGTTGGTAGACTACCCGGGCATGTCCGATCGTACGGTGCTCGAACTCATATTCCCTTATTGTCGCGGAACAATGGCTGAGAGGGTGGCAGAGGTCATGCGTCGTAAAGGTGGAGTGGCGGAGTTCCACCGGGTGGTGTTGGGGACGTTCGTCCCCGGTAGATTGATGGAGCAGTTGCGACATCGACACTTTTATAGAGTGCAGGCGCGGGGCGAAAGTTTAGCCCAATACGTACAAAGAATCCGAGAGGTAGCTCGAATTCTGGGACTGGGCATGTCGGAGGAGGAAGTGGTCCAGAACATTCTCGACGGCGTCTCCTCCGAGGACCGATTGCGACTAGTTTTTGCAGAGAGGCCGCGGTGGTTTGCGGACCTGGACCGGCTGTGCGTCATGACCAAGGCCATCCAGATGAGCGACCACGCGAGGGGAGACGGTAGAGGAGAAGAACCAAGACCTCAGAGATCGGAAGGACCCAGGGAGCCTTTCTTCCCCCGACAGTCCCAGCCAGCTCAAAATCGCGAGCAAACGAAAGCGGTTGTTTGTTACAATTGTAACCGCCCGGGACACGTGGCTAGAAATTGCACTCGAGAGCGCGCACACCCAGCACCACCTTTGTCTAGACCAGCACCAAAAAACTAGATAGACAGGGGAAGATATTTCGGAGGATGTCTTCCCCCCGCTCTGAATCTATTCAACTTCCGACGACCTCCAGGCAATTGTTAGCATCCAACTCTTCCAACATCAAGATCCGGTCCACTACCTCACAACACCTTTCAGTATGCCCCTTTCTGTCGCTCGAGGTAAAAGGGGGTCAGCTCAGAGCCTTAGTTGACTCCGGTTCGGCCCGATCCATCATCTCATCTCGGGTATACGCGGTCCTTGAAAACCAGGGCTTGATTAAGGAGTCGAACCTGTCATCTGCAGTATGCTGGACTGCATCCCGGGAAATCTTGCCTATCTCCCGGGTTATCACCTTTAAATTTAAAATCGATGGGTTTTCGTGGGTGTGGCCTTTTCTGGTTTCTCCTGCTCTGGGAGTGGATTGTGTAATTGGTGCCGACTTCATCGCAAAAAGTGGTCTCGTGCTGGACATCCAAGCGCACCAATGTTTCTTTAAGTTTAATCGGGAAGTTCTAATTCCGTTCCTTGGGTACCAGGGCGCAAAGCCGGGTATCCAAGAAGTAGCTTGTCCCGATTCTGCACGAGATCATCTCACTCCATCCCAGCAGAAGGCCTTAGACCATTTGTGTGAGGAATTTCCCGAGGTGTTAACTCCTACCTTGGGACTCACACACCTGCTGGAATACAAGATACGCCTCACAGATTCCAAAATAGTAAGGTCACACCCTTACAAATTCGCTCCTCCGAAGATGACCATTCTGCGAGAGAAGGTTCAAGAATTGTTAGAACAAGGGGTAATTGAACCTTCTCATTCGAGCTATGCGAGTCCAGCATTTTTAGTACCAAAGCCTGGGGGCAAGCAAAGAATGGTAGTAGATTATCGGAAGTTGAATTCCAATATAGAGGTGGATTCTGTTCCCCTCCCAGATTTACATTCGGCCTTTGATTGGTTCAGTGGGGCCAGATATTTTACTATAATCGATCTTAACGCGGCCTATCATCAAATTCCTCTGGCCAAAGAGAGCAGACCATATACGGCCTTTTGTGTACCCTGGAATTTGTACCAGTACACAAGGGTTCCCATGGGTTTGGCTGTGGGGCCCCAGACACTCACTCGTCTACTCGATACGGTTTTTCACGATGTGAAATTCCGCTTCGTGTTTAACTATCTTGATGATTTATTAGTATATAGCGAGACCTTCGATGATCATCTGGGTCATCTCAGAAAAGTGATGGGTCGGTTAAGGAATTCTGGTCTCACTGTCAATCCCGAGAAGGTTCGTTTCGCCCAAGAGAGTATTTTTTTCTTGGGCCACTTAGTTTCACACCGGGGCGTTATGGTAGACCCCGAGAGGACACAGGGCATCCGTGACTTCCCTCCCCCTAGGGATGCGAAGGGCATAGCGAGATTCGTCGGTATGGTAAATTTTTACTGACGTTTCATACCGAACATCGCCGAAATTGCCGCACCCTTGAACGAACTGAGGAAGAAGGGCGCCAAATTTACATGGGGTGAAAATCAAAAAAAAAGCTTTCAACACCTTGAAGGAAGCCATCATCTCCCCACCGGTGTTACGGATGCCCGACTTTTCGAAGCCGTTTATACTGCAGACGGACGCGAGTTCGGTTGCGCTCGGGGCGGTTCTCTCCCAAGTTGTAGACGACACTAGGCAGCCTGTGGCTTTTATTTCCCGGACATTGACCCAGCAAGAACGAAAATCATCTGTCTATGAGCTAGAGTGTTTAGCTGTAGTATACGCTCTAGACAAGTTCAGACGTTTCCTGGAACATGCTGAGTTCCTGCTCGAGACCGACAATCAGGCTCTCTCATGGCTTCTGGCTCATCCCCGGCAACTGGGTAAAATTGGTAGATGGGTGGTAAAGATCTCATCCTTTAAGTTCACCGTGCAACACATTAGGGGATCTCAAAATGTGGTTGCAGATGCCTTGTCCCACATGTTTTCCCAGCCCAGTGATGCCCAATCTGAGCAACCCTGTTCCGTTCTTTTAGACTTTCCATTAGCCTTCACTGATGTGTTACCCCATCAGTTAAACGACGAAGTGCTGGGTCCAGTCATCCAAAATATCAAGGAGGGTAACGTACAGGCCCCTTATTTCTTGTCCAAGGGAGTCCTCTGTTGTAGAGAGAGAAAAGGACGTGCCCCTAAGATCGTGCTGCCTAGCAAGTTAGTGCCCATGGTCTTCAGTTATTACCATAATTCCCCAGTAGGAGGCCACAAGGGAATTTCTAAGACAATTTCCAGTATTAGGAAACATTTTATCTGGAAGGGCATGGATAGGGACATCGCGACAAGGGTTAAGAGCTGTCATCTTTGTGGCTTGAGCAAGCCTGCCCAGAACACCAAGCTAGGGTTGTTGTCATCTGAGGTGGCGAGCAGACCGATGGAGAAGTTGATCATCGACTACGTGGGGCCGTTCCCCCCGTAGCAAGTCAGGTAATGCTTACCTGCTTGTTTGTGTGGATGCTTTTTCTAAGTTTGCCTGGCTACTGCCCTTACGGCAGGCAACCGCTCGTTTAACCATTAACGCGCTACAGAACAATGTGTTTCAGCATTTCGGTCTTCCGACCATCATTGTTTCGGACAATGGCCCGCAGTTTATTTCAGGTGAATTCCGGCGTATGTGTTTCGCCAGTGGGATCAAACACGTAACCACTTCCCCTTATTACCCACAACCGTCCCATGCGGAGAGATTCAATCGGAATCTCCGGTCCGCCCTGATTGCTTATCACGCAGAGCAACAAACCACCTGGGATCAGAATCTGAAGTGGTTACAGTTAGCTTTCAACACGGCCCGACACGATAGTCATCAGGCCGTGCCCTTTGAAATCCTGTTTGGATTCTCGCCCGCACTCCCGTTGACCAATCTGTGGAACATCGAAGATCTTCTGCCACGGGAGCCCAATAATAAAACAGCGGAGAGGTGGAAGGAAGCTCGGAAGACTGCTGGGCCGACTTAATCACGATGACCACTGGGTTGTTTTGGGGAGGGGGTACACTGCAGGGTACCCTCCCGGCGTTTAACTGTGAGGCAACTATGTTGCCCTTTTGGGGTGAGGGTGTGCCGAGTCTAGGAGAATCGGCGCATGTTCAGTAATTAACGTCAGGCAAACGTTAAATGCAGTACAGTATTTAAAGCGGTTTAATTAGTGCTGCACCCTAGCAGTGGAGTTGTTATACTACTGCGTGAATTTAGAGCGCTTGATTAGTGCTGCACTCTAGTGCAAGATACTGATGACGGGCGAACCGTAGCCGGTACTGCGTTTCTAAACTTGTCTCTCGCTGGAATTCTAAGTGTTTGCCTCGTGGCATATTTCTCTTCGGCGGAGAAGAATTTCTTGTACCATTCTACCATCTATGACTGGCTAAAATCTAAATAGAACTGCGGTAAGTCTCGCCAATATTTTTATAATTATGTATTTAAAGTTTTACTAAAGAAAAATTTGTTTAATAGGCCACAGTATGTGAATTTCTGATAACCTTTTTGAGTCACCTCATGGTCATTGTGCAATACGTAATTTAAAGGTAATATTTTCAAAACATAGTTATACCATAGTAAATTCACATGTCCTAATTAAGGCACTAAAAGTGAGAGTCATATCAATACAAAAGGTATTAATTTATATAGTAGAAATGATGTAATCAGATATAACCTATCTTCACCACGTGGCACAAAATATTCAGACTATGGATAAAGTTTATTAAAAGTGTAACAAGCCATAATTAGCTATCAAAGTTCAATCATGTTAACCCGCATGGGTGAAGTTATTATTATAAAAGTTAACTGTACTAAATGTTTTCAAATAGGGCCTGTTGGCCATATAACCGTGTCAAGTATTATATTTAGATAGCCCTAAAGCTGTGTTAAGATTATATATGGGTTTTGGGGGTGTGTGAACTTTCTGGGGGCATTGTTTTGTGTACTCTGGCTGATATAATGTTGTGTAATCAGGGTTCCCCGAGGAAGTCGAGGAAACAGCCCAACAACCTGAACATGTAACAACTAGAACCTCTCTCTTTTCATCTGCCGGGGAGGAATTGCCATGACGAAGCACCAACACCTATAATGTAGGCCACGAGAGTGCCACTTCACCCCCATGGACAAAAATAAGGTGATCTCAACCCATTATATTCTTTACACGTAGTGATGCACTCAATAAGAGCCAGTGAACCAATTCAATCAGTCAACAACATGACTTTCAAGTTTTAAATATTTTAATTGGATCCCCAATTAACGGGACAGTATAGGGTGTGAACTGGGAGGGAAATCTTTTATAAATTTTATTCATTTGTTTGTATAATTGTGAGCTCAGAGGCTGACATACATCTTTGGCAGCTCAACATTTAAACGTACAATTCCTTCTTATTTTCAGTATAAGGGTTTCATTACTGCTATTAAGTCATTCATTCAATTTGTAATTTCTCTGTTTCAATTTAGTGTTCATTTCATATATATATTTTCTCATTTTTAAATTCAGTTTGGTTTATATAGGGATAGAAATTTCTGGGGTAATTAAGTAGATTCACAAGTTTAATCCTGCACTGGTGCCTGTTCATGCAGTGTTAAACATGTTGTTGAGACAGGTTGAATTATGCACTGACTGGCAAATGAACATGTCGGTCTCTGGGCCAAAATTACTTTTTAAAGGGGTTATAAGATTCATGACATATTTCTATTTTCACAACTTAACAATAATTCTATATATATAAATTCTATTAATTAATTATGATAACTGGGGTGTTCATTGTTTTCTAAATTTTATTCCAGTATAAGTGCCCAGTGTGGCCGTATTTTATAATAGTATTAGGCACTTGGCCAAATTTTTGAATTTATTATGTCCTGGGGACTATTGGAGTTGCCTATGTATAATCTAATACACATGTAATGTGTTATGCAAATATCAAGAATTGTAATCCTAACATGGATTTCCATAAAATAATTAATAATGTACCTCATGGGGGTAAGAAAAGGGCGTGGCAAGAGATCTCTGTAATAATTGTCTTGTATTGTGGAACATGTGGTGTATTGTATATTTGTGTGTGTATTTTGTGGGGTTTTATATGTATTGTACATTTGGGTGTATTTTGGGGGGAGTTAGATATAGGGCTCTTATAAAAGAAAAGATGAAACATAGGGTTATATAT
Source organism: Magicicada septendecula (assembly GCA_034769895.1). Lineage (NCBI taxonomy): Eukaryota > Metazoa > Arthropoda > Insecta > Hemiptera > Cicadidae > Magicicada > Magicicada septendecula. The sequence goes on from CM068368.1 coordinate 893,047,601, forward strand.
CCATTTAATTTTTGATGACATTACTTTATTCTATCTCAATTAAATTTTGATGAATATTTCTTCTAAGAAAGTAATTTATTTTAATTAACTTTAATAAAGAGTATAAATTATTTTAATTAACAATTTAAGGGGAAAATAGATTCTGACTGTTATATTTATTGATTTTGTTGTTAATATTGTTTTTAAAAAGGAGATTGAATAATAAAAGGGATTTTATTAGTTGTTAATTTTATGAGTTTTCATTGCAAGTCCCGTCTCACTGGATCCAGCGCATTTTTGGCTTCTCTAGGCTTTGGTCTAGTTCTAATTATCTTGTGGCCCCTCTTTTCAAAAAAAAAAAAACTTTTTGTTTACCAGTCTAAGTAAAGAGGGGTTACAAGTGTATCAGTGATAAACCTCTGTTAATTAAAGGTGAAGGTGATACATGGAAATAGTGATAATAAATAAGAAAACACTTTAGAAAGCATTGATAAACAGTCAATGATTTGAGTGACCTTGTGAACATTAATATAATTAAAAGTAATATTTCAAATAAATATAAGTAAAGCATGTAATGTTATTCAGGGAGAAAGCCCACACAAAAACAGTTTGTATTAACATGGTATGGAGGAGATAGTAGTATAGAAATAAGATTTTGTTTTGAAATTAAGAATACAATGATTAAAACACCCCATGTTAAAAGGGGAAATAACTTTAATAAGTTTGTAAGAAGTGATGATGTTTATCACTCAAAGTAGTAACGAAAGAATGAAGTTAATGTTAACACCAACAATAACTAATAACTTATAAAGAATAGTTTGTTTCAATGTTATGAAGAGGATATGGCTGAAAGAAACTTGCAGTCCATAAGCCTAATTGTTATATTTTAAAATATGTATAATGAAAATGTATATTGAATAGTAATTAAAACACAAACAGGATCAACACACAACACAAACAAATATGATAACTAAGTGAAGCCCATCAGGCTGAATAAAAATGTAATTTAAAAAAAATAAACCAAAAACCATCATGGCTACTCTTGGCTATGAAAGCATCTAACTGTCAGACAAACACACAAATGTAAATTGTAACAATTTCACAAGGAACTTTACTAATCTAAGACCAGTAAATGGCCAGTAATTATATGTGAATCATTTTAAAAGAGAGATGTTATTCTAAAAGTTTAATTTAAGAAAGATATGTAATTTATCAAATGTCACATATTTAGACTAAAGTTAATGTATAACAGAATATGACCTTATGAGGTATCATTTTCATTGCAAGTCCCGTCTCACTGGATCCAGCGCATTTTTGGCTTCTCTAGGCTTTGGTCTAGTTCTAATTATCTTGTGGCCCCTCTTTTCAAAAAAAAAAAAAAAAAAAATCTTTTTTTTTACCAGTCTAAGTAAAGACGGGTTACATTTGGTAGCAGAGCGTGGCGTGGTTGAGATTAGGATCAACCCGTGGGTCCTGTGGGTGTGACGGGGCTTGCAAACTCAGGAAACATTTTGGGAGTCCTAATGGAACTTAGAAAAATCCTTGAAAGGCCCTATATCTAAAAGTGAATATATTTTTGTTAGGTTTAAGGTTTTGTGTTATATATGTATATGTACTTGCCGCCTTGAATAGTTAAACCTACCATTCAACCGTAGGTTGCCACGTGGTGAGAAATTTTAGAAGGGGACATTCCTTGGGAAACGCGACTTATCGCAGATCTGTGCCTAGGTGGAGATGGTTTGCGTATTACCTTGCCCATAATAGGGGAGGTGTTTTAATTATGCGGTATGGCCCGATCGGCAGTCGGTCTCCTCCGATATATGGGAGCCGAAGAAATATTAGAAATATATTTGAAAATTGTCGTTGGTCGGTGATTTTGTCGTGTTGTGTGTTAGTGTGTGTGTCGCGTTCCATTTGTGTAGAGTTGTTGAGAGAGAGCAGTTCAGGTAAGTGGGCTGGGTCCTCGCAACGGTAGGGGGACCCGCAGTCTGCTTAATGGAAGAAACAGTACTTAAGATTTTCCTGTATTAATTGTTTTTAGTTTTCTAAGGTGTTGTGTTTTGTTTTGTGTGCCGACCGCAAAGCTCGACGATGAGTGTGTTAAACCCCGGGCTGTTTTTGCGGGATGAACTTGAGTTCGAGCTACGGGCCCGGGGCAAAGACCCTCGAGGGAATGTTCAGATTTTACGACGGCAACTCCGAGAAGCGCTGGCCGCGAATGACGCGCTCTCGAAGGTCACCATTCCTGACCAAGAGAGCGAATGGGAAAATTGTAATGAGAAGTGGGAGGAGCTGCGAGAGTTAGCTCGCTGCGTAGAAGTTTGGAGGCGGGGCCGGGGTGCTCTATCGGCGTCCGGCGAATCCGGCAAGTCTGCAGCATGTGATACTCAGGCTGCAGAATCTTCAAGCACAAGGCGGCGAACTTGAGCCGGCCCATAACATAAATGAACTAATACAGCTGATCACCTCGACCCTCCAGGGGTCTCAACCGGCTAGACCACCTACACCGGTTCCAGTTGCTGAGTCTGTGGTCTCAGCAGTAGACTCCTCTTATAGAGATATAGATCCGGTAGCAAGTACCCCGGTTCGCGCCGGTTTGGGGGCGACGTCTTATCATAAGCTGCCCAACCCACTGTCTCACATTATCCAACAACTACCAGTCGTAGATGGACTGGAGGCAGAGAAGCTTTTACCTTTTTTTAGGACCGTCTTCCAGTTGGTAGACTACCCGGGCATGTCCGATCGTACGGTGCTCGAACTCATATTCCCTTATTGTCGCGGAACAATGGCTGAGAGGGTGGCAGAGGTCATGCGTCGTAAAGGTGGAGTGGCGGAGTTCCACCGGGTGGTGTTGGGGACGTTCGTCCCCGGTAGATTGATGGAGCAGTTGCGACATCGACACTTTTATAGAGTGCAGGCGCGGGGCGAAAGTTTAGCCCAATACGTACAAAGAATCCGAGAGGTAGCTCGAATTCTGGGACTGGGCATGTCGGAGGAGGAAGTGGTCCAGAACATTCTCGACGGCGTCTCCTCCGAGGACCGATTGCGACTAGTTTTTGCAGAGAGGCCGCGGTGGTTTGCGGACCTGGACCGGCTGTGCGTCATGACCAAGGCCATCCAGATGAGCGACCACGCGAGGGGAGACGGTAGAGGAGAAGAACCAAGACCTCAGAGATCGGAAGGACCCAGGGAGCCTTTCTTCCCCCGACAGTCCCAGCCAGCTCAAAATCGCGAGCAAACGAAAGCGGTTGTTTGTTACAATTGTAACCGCCCGGGACACGTGGCTAGAAATTGCACTCGAGAGCGCGCGCACCCAGCACCACCTTTGTCTAGACCAGCACCAAAAAACTAGATAGACAGGGGAAGATATTTCGGAGGATGTCTTCCCCCCGCTCTGAATCTATTCAACTTCCGACGACCTCCAGGCAATTGTTAGCATCCAACTCTTCCAACATCAAGATCCGGTCCACTACCTCACAACACCTTTCAGTATGCCCCTTTCTGTCGCTCGAGGTAAAAGGGGGTCAGCTCAGAGCCTTAGTTGACTCCGGTTCGGCCCGATCCATCATCTCATCTCGGGTATACGCGGTCCTTGAAAACCAGGGCTTGATTAAGGAGTCGAACCTGTCATCTGCAGTATGCTGGACTGCATCCCGGGAAATCTTGCCTATCTCCCGGGTTATCACCTTTAAATTTAAAATCGATGGGTTTTCGTGGGTGTGGCCTTTTCTGGTTTCTCCTGCTCTGGGAGTGGATTGTGTAATTGGTGCCGACTTCATCGCAAAAAGTGGTCTCGTGCTGGACATCCAAGCGCACCAATGTTTCTTTAAGTTTAATCGGGAAGTTCTAATTCCGTTCCTTGGGTACCAGGGCGCAAAGCCGGGTATCCAAGAAGTAGCTTGTCCCGATTCTGCACGAGATCATCTCACTCCATCCCAGCAGAAGGCCTTAGACCATTTGTGTGAGGAATTTCCCGAGGTGTTAACTCCTACCTTGGGACTCACACACCTGCTGGAATACAAGATACGCCTCACAGATTCCAAAATAGTAAGGTCACACCCTTACAAATTCGCTCCTCCGAAGATGACCATTCTGCGAGAGAAGGTTCAAGAATTGTTAGAACAAGGGGTAATTGAACCTTCTCATTCGAGCTATGCGAGTCCAGCATTTTTAGTACCAAAGCCTGGGGGCAAGCAAAGAATGGTAGTAGATTATCGGAAGTTGAATTCCAATATAGAGGTGGATTCTGTTCCCCTCCCAGATTTACATTCGGCCTTTGATTGGTTCAGTGGGGCCAGATATTTTACTATAATCGATCTTAACGCGGCCTATCATCAAATTCCTCTGGCCAAAGAGAGCAGACCATATACGGCCTTTTGTGTACCCTGGAATTTGTACCAGTACACAAGGGTTCCCATGGGTTTGGCTGTGGGGCCCCAGACACTCACTCGTCTACTCGATACGGTTTTTCACGATGTGAAATTCCGCTTCGTGTTTAACTATCTTGATGATTTATTAGTATATAGCGAGACCTTCGATGATCATCTGGGTCATCTCAGAAAAGTGATGGGTCGGTTAAGGAATTCTGGTCTCACTGTCAATCCCGAGAAGGTTCGTTTCGCCCAAGAGAGTATTTTTTTCTTGGGCCACTTAGTTTCACACCGGGGCGTTATGGTAGACCCCGAGAGGACACAGGGCATCCGTGACTTCCCTCCCCCTAGGGATGCGAAGGGCATAGCGAGATTCGTCGGTATGGTAAATTTTTACTGACGTTTCATACCGAACATCGCCGAAATTGCCGCACCCTTGAACGAACTGAGGAAGAAGGGCGCCAAATTTACATGGGGTGAAAATAAAAAAAAAAGCTTTCAACACCTTGAAGGAAGCCATCATCTCCCCACCGGTGTTACGGATGCCCGACTTTTCGAAGCCGTTTATACTGCAGACGGACGCGAGTTCGGTTGCGCTCGGGGCGGTTCTCTCCCAAGTTGTAGACGACACTAGGCAGCCTGTGGCTTTTATTTCCCGGACATTGACCCAGCAAGAACGAAAATCATCTGTCTATGAGCTAGAGTGTTTAGCTGTAGTATACGCTCTAGACAAGTTCAGACGTTTCCTGGAACATGCTGAGTTCCTGCTCGAGACCGACAATCAGGCTCTCTCATGGCTTCTGGCTCATCCCCGGCAACTGGGTAAAATTGGTAGATGGGTGGTAAAGATCTCATCCTTTAAGTTCACCGTGCAACACATTAGGGGATCTCAAAATGTGGTTGCAGATGCCTTGTCCCACATGTTTTCCCAGCCCAGTGATGCCCAATCTGAGCAACCCTGTTCCGTTCTTTTAGACTTTCCATTAGCCTTCACTGATGTGTTACCCCATCAGTTAAACGACGAAGTGCTGGGTCCAGTCATCCAAAATATCAAGGAGGGTAACGTACAGGCCCCTTATTTCTTGTCCAAGGGAGTCCTCTGTTGTAGAGAGAGAAAAGGACGTGCCACTAAGATCGTGCTGCCTAGCAAGTTAGTGCCCATGGTCTTCAGTTATTACCATAATTCCCCAGTAGGAGGCCACAAGGGAATTTCTAAGACAATTTCCAGTATTAGGAAACATTTTATCTGGAAGGGCATGGATAGGGACATCGCGACAAGGGTTAAGAGCTGTCATCTTTGTGGCTTGAGCAAGCCTGCCCAGAACACCAAGCTAGGGTTGTTGTCATCTGAGGTGGCGAGCAGACCGATGGAGAAGTTGATCATCGACTACGTGGGGCCGTTCCCCCCGTAGCAAGTCAGGTAATGCTTACCTGCTTGTTTGTGTGGATGCTTTTTCTAAGTTTGCCTGGCTACTGCCCTTACGGCAGGCAACCGCTCGTTTAACCATTAACGCGCTACAGAACAATGTGTTTCAGCATTTCGGTCTTCCGACCATCATTGTTTCGGACAATGGCCCGCAGTTTATTTCAGGTGAATTCCGGCGTATGTGTTTCGCCAGTGGGATCAAACACGTAACCACTTCCCCTTATTACCCACAACCGTCCCATGCGGAGAGATTCAATCGGAATCTCCGGTCCGCCCTGATTGCTTATCACGCAGAGCAACAAACCACCTGGGATCAGAATCTGAAGTGGTTACAGTTAGCTTTCAACACGGCCCGACACGATAGTCATCAGGCCGTGCCCTTTGAAATCCTGTTTGGATTCTCGCCCGCACTCCCGTTGACCAATCTGTGGAACATCGAAGATCTTCTGCCACGGGAGCCCAATAATAAAACAGCGGAGAGGTGGAAGGAAGCTCGGAAGACTGCTGGGCCGACTTAATCACGATGACCACTGGGTTGTTTTGGGGAGGGGGTACACTGCAGGGTACCCTCCCGGCGTTTAACTGTGAGGCAACTATGTTGCCCTTTTGGGGTGAGGGTGTGCCGAGTCTAGGAGAATCGGCGCATGTTCAGTAATTAACGTCAGGCAAACGTTAAATGCAGTACAGTATTTAAAGCGGTTTAATTAGTGCTGCACCCTAGCAGTGGAGTTGTTATACTACTGCGTGAATTTAGAGCGCTTGATTAGTGCTGCACTCTAGTGCAAGATACTGATGACGGGCGAACCGTAGCCAGTACTGCGTTTCTAAACTTGTCTCTCGCTGGAATTCTAAGTGTTTGCCTCGTGGCATATTTCTCTTCGGCGGAGAAGAATTTCTTGTACCATTCTACCATCTATGACTGGCTAAAATCTAAATAGAACTGCGGTAAGTCTCGCCAATATTTTTATAATTATGTATTTAAAGTTTTACTAAAGAAAAATTTGTTTAATAGGCCACAGTATGTGAATTTCTGATAACCTTTTTGAGTCACCTCATGGTCATTGTGCAATACGTAATTTAAAGGTAATATTTTCAAAACATAGTTATACCATAGTAAATTCACATGTCCTAATTAAGGCACTAAAAGTGAGAGTCATATCAATACAAAAGGTATTAATTTATATAGTAGAAATGATGTAATCAGATATAACCTATCTTCACCACGTGGCACAAAATATTCAGACTATGGATAAAGTTTATTAAAAGTGTAACAAGCCATAATTAGCTATCAAAGTTCAATCATGTTAACCCGCATGGGTGAAGTTATTATTATAAAAGTTAACTGTACTAAATGTTTTCAAATAGGGCCTGTTGGCCATATAACCGTGTCAAGTATTATATTTAGATAGCCCTAAAGCTGTGTTAAGATTATATATGGGTTTTGGGGGTGTGTGAACTTTCTGGGGGCATTGTTTTGTGTACTCTGGCTGATATAATGTTGTGTAATCAGGGTTCCCCGAGGAAGTCGAGGAAACAGCCCAACAACCTGAACATGTAACAACTAGAACCTCTCTCTTTTCATCTGCCGGGGAGGAATTGCCATGACGAAGCACCAACACCTATAATGTAGGCCACGAGAGTGCCACTTCACCCCCATGGACAAAAATAAGGTGATCTCAACCCATTATATTCTTTACACGTAGTGATGCACTCAATAAGAGCCAGTGAACCAATTCAATCAGTCAACAACATGACTTTCAAGTTTTAAATATTTTAATTGGATCCCCAATTAACGGGACAGTATAGGGTGTGAACTGGGAGGGAAATCTTTTATAAATTTTATTCATTTGTTTGTATAATTGTGAGCTCAGAGGCTGACATACATCTTTGGCAGCTCAACATTTAAACGTACAATTCCTTCTTATTTTCAGTATAAGGGTTTCATTACTGCTATTAAGTCATTCATTCAATTTGTAATTTCTCTGTTTCAATTTAGTGTTCATTTCATATATATATTTTCTCATTTTTAAATTCAGTTTGGTTTATATAGGGATAGAAATTTCTGGGGTAATTAAGTAGATTCACAAGTTTAATCCTGCACTGGTGCCTGTTCATGCAGTGTTAAACATGTTGTTGAGACAGGTTGAATTATGCACTGACTGGCAAATGAACATGTCGGTCTCTGGGCCAAAATTACTTTTTAAAGGGGTTATAAGATTCATGACATATTTCTATTTTCACAACTTAACAATAATTCTATATATATAAATTCTATTAATTAATTATGATAACTGGGGTGTTCATTGTTTTCTAAATTTTATTCCAGTATAAGTGCCCAGTGTGGCCGTATTTTATAATAGTATTAGGCACTTGGCCAAATTTTTGAATTTATTATGTCCTGGGGACTATTGGAGTTGCCTATGTATAATCTAATACACATGTAATGTGTTATGCAAATATCAAGAATTGTAATCCTAACATGGATTTCCATAAAATAATTAATAATGTACCTCATGGGGGTAAGAAAAGGGCGTGGCAAGAGATCTCTGTAATAATTGTCTTGTATTGTGGAACATGTGGTGTATTGTATATTTGTGTGTGTATTTTGTGGGGTTTTATATGTATTGTACATTTGGGTGTATTTTGGGGGGAGTTAGATATAGGGCTCTTATAAAAGAAAAGATGAAACATAGGGTTATATATCCATTTAATTTTTGATGACATTACTTTATTCTATCTCAATTAAATTTTGATGAATATTTCTTCTAAGAAAGTAATTTATTTTAATTATCTTTAATAAAGAGTATAAATTATTTTAATTAACAATTTAAGGGGAAAATAGATTCTGACTGTTATATTTATTGATTTTGTTGTTAATATTGTTTTTAAAAAGGAGATTGAATAATAAAAGGGATTTTATTAGTTGTTAATTTTATGAGTTTTCATTGCAAGTCCCGTCTCACTGGATCCAGCGCATTTTTGGCTTCTCTAGGCTTTGGTCTAGTTCTAATTATCTTGTGGCCCCTCTTTTCAAAAAAAAAAAAACTTTTTGTTTACCAGTCTAAGTAAAGAGGGGTTACAAGTGTATCAGTGATAAACCTCTGTTAATTAAAGGTGAAGGTGATACATGGAAATAGTGATAATAAATAAGAAAACACTTTAGAAAGCATTGATAAACAGTCAATGATTTGAGTGACCTTGTGAACATTAATATAATTAAAAGTAATATTTCAAATAAATATAAGTAAAGCATGTAATGTTATTCAGGGAGAAAGCCCAGACAAAAACAGTTTGTATTAACATGGTATGGAGGAGATAGTAGTATAGAAATAAGATTTTGTTTTGAAATTAAGAATACAATGATTAAAACACCCCATGTTAAAAGGGGAAATAACTTTAATAAGTTTGTAAGAAGTGATGATGTTTATCACTCAAAGTAGTAACGAAAGAATGAAGTTAATGTTAACACCAACAATAACTAATAACTTATAAAGAATAGTTTGTTTCAATGTTATGAAGAGGATATGGCTGAAAGAAACTTGCAGTCCATAAGCCTAATTGTTATATTTTAAAATATGTATAATGAAAATGTATATTGAATAGTAATTAAAACACAAACAGGATCAACACACAACACAAACAAATATGATAACTAAGTGAAGCCCATCAGGCTGAATAAAAATGTAATTTAAAAAAAATAAACCAAAAACCATCATGGCTACTCTTGGCTATGAAAGCATCTAACTGTCAGACAAACACACAAATGTAAATTGTAACAATTTCACAAGGAACTTTACTAATCTAAGACCAGTAAATGGCCAGTAATTATATGTGAATCATTTTAAAAGAGAGATGTTATTCTAAAAGTTTAATTTAAGAAAGATATGTAATTTATCAAATGTCACATATTTAGACTAAAGTTAATGTATAACAGAATATGACCTTATGAGGTATCATTTTCATTGCAAGTCCCGTCTCACTGGATCCAGCGCATTTTTGGCTTCTCTAGGCTTTGGTCTAGTTCTAATTATCTTGTGGCCCCTCTTTTCAAAAAAAAAAAAAAAAATCTTTTTTTTTACCAGTCTAAGTAAAGACGGGTTACATTTGGTAGCAGAGCGTGGCGTGGTTGAGATTAGGATCAACCCGTGGGTCCTGTGGGTGTGACGGGGCTTGCAAACTCAGGAAACATTTTGGGAGTCCTAATGGAACTTAGAAAAATCCTTGAAAGGCCCTATATCTAAAAGTGAATATATTTTTGTTAGGTTTAAGGTTTTGTGTTATATATGTATATGTACTTGCCGCCTTGAATAGTTAAACCTACCATTCAACCGTATGTTGCCACGTGGTGAGAAATTTTAGAAGGGGACATTCCTTGGGAAACGCGACTTATCGCAGATCTGTGCCTAGGTGGAGATGGTTTGCGTATTACCTTGCCCATAATAGGGGAGGTGTTTTAATTATGCGGTATGGCCCGATCGGCAGTCGGTCTCCTCCGATATATGGGAGCCGAAGAAATATTAGAAATATATTTGAAAATTGTCGTTGGTCGGTGATTTTGTCGTGTTGTGTGTTAGTGTGTGTGTCGCGTTCCATTTGTGTAGAGTTGTTGAGAGAGAGCAGTTCAGGTAAGTGGGCTGGGTCCTCGCAACGGTAGGGGGACCCGCAGTCTGCTTAATGGAAGAAACAGTACTTAAGATTTTCCTGTATTAATTGTTTTTAGTTTTCTAAGGTGTTGTGTTTTGTTTTGTGTGCCGACCGCAAAGCTCGACGATGAGTGTGTTAAACCCCGGGCTGTTTTTGCGGGATGAACTTGAGTTCGAGCTACGGGCCCGGGGCAAAGACCCTCGAGGGAATGTTCAGATTTTACGACGGCAACTCCGAGAAGCGCTGGCCGCGGGTGACGCGCTCTCGAAGGTCACCATTTCTGACCAAGAGAGCGAGTGGGAAAATTGTAATGAGAAGTGGGAGGAGCTGCGAGAGTTAGCTCGCTGCGTAGAAGTTTGGAGGCGGGGCCGGGGTGCTCTATCGGCGTCCGGCGAATCCGGCAAGTCTGCAGCATGTGATACTCAGGCTGCAGAATCTTCAAGCACAAGGCGGCGAACTTGAGCCGGCCCATAACGTAAATGAACTAATACAGCTGATCACCTCGACCCTCCAGGGGTCTCAACCGGCTAGACCACCTACACCGGTTCCAGTTGCTGAGTCTGTGGTCTCAGCAGTAGACTCCTCTTATAGAGATATAGATCCGGTAGCAAGTACCCCGGTTCGCGCCGGTTTGGGGGCGACGTCTTATCATAAGCTGCCCAACCCACTGTCTCACATTATCCAACAACTACCAGTCGTAGATGGACTGGAGGCAGAGAAGCTTTTACCTTTTTTTAGGACCGTCTTCCAGTTGGTAGACTACCCGGGCATGTCCGATCGTACGGTGCTCGAACTCATATTCCCTTATTGTCGCGGAACAATGGCTGAGAGGGTGGCAGAGGTCATGCGTCGTAAAGGTGGAGTGGCGGAGTTCCACCGGGTGGTGTTGGGGACGTTCGTCCCCGGTAGATTGATGGAGCAGTTGCGACATCGACACTTTTATAGAGTGCAGGCGCGGGGCGAAAGTTTAGCCCAATACGTACAAAGAATCCGAGAGGTAGCTCGAATTCTGGGACTGGGCATGTCGGAGGAGGAAGTGGTCCAGAACATTCTCGACGGCGTCTCCTCCGAGGACCGATTGCGACTAGTTTTTGCAGAGAGGCCGCGGTGGTTTGCGGACCTGGACCGGCTGTGCGTCATGACCAAGGCCATCCAGATGAGCGACCACGCGAGGGGAGACGGTAGAGGAGAAGAACCAAGACCTCAGAGATCGGAAGGACCCAGGGAGCCTTTCTTCCCCCGACAGTCCCAGCCAGCTCAAAATCGCGAGCAAACGAAAGCGGTTGTTTGTTACAATTGTAACCGCCCGGGACACGTGGCTAGAAATTGCACTCGAGAGCGCGCGCACCCAGCACCACCTTTGTCTAGACCAGCACCAAAAAACTAGATAGACAGGGGAAGATATTTCGGAGGATGTCTTCCCCCCGCTCTGAATCTATTCAACTTCCGACGACCTCCAGGCAATTGTTAGCATCCAACTCTTCCAACATCAAGATCCGGTCCACTACCTCACAACACCTTTCAGTATGCCCCTTTCTGTCGCTCGAGGTAAAAGGGGGTCAGCTCAGAGCCTTAGTTGACTCCGGTTCGGCCCGATCCATCATCTCATCTCGGGTATACGCGGTCCTTGAAAACCAGGGCTTGATTAAGGAGTCGAACCTGTCATCTGCAGTATGCTGGACTGCATCCCGGGAAATCTTGCCTATCTCCCGGGTTATCACCTTTAAATTTAAAATCGATGGGTTTTCGTGGGTGTGGCCTTTTCTGGTTTCTCCTGCTCTGGGAGTGGATTGTGTAATTGGTGCCGACTTCATCGCAAAAAGTGGTCTCGTGCTGGACATCCAAGCGCACCAATGTTTCTTTAAGTTTAATCGGGAAGTTCTAATTCCGTTCCTTGGGTACCAGGGCGCAAAGCCGGGTATCCAAGAAGTAGCTTGTCCCGATTCTGCACGAGATCATCTCACTCCATCCCAGCAGAAGGCCTTAGACCATTTGTGTGAGGAATTTCCCGAGGTGTTAACTCCTACCTTGGGACTCACACACCTGCTGGAATACAAGATACGCCTCACAGATTCCAAAATAGTAAGGTCACACCCTTACAAATTCGCTCCTCCGAAGATGACCATTCTGCGAGAGAAGGTTCAAGAATTGTTAGAACAAGGGGTAATTGAACCTTCTCATTCGAGCTATGCGAGTCCAGCATTTTTAGTACCAAAGCCTGGGGGCAAGCAAAGAATGGTAGTAGATTATCGGAAGTTGAATTCCAATATAGAGGTGGATTCTGTTCCCCTCCCAGATTTACATTCGGCCTTTGATTGGTTCAGTGGGGCCAGATATTTTACTATAATCGATCTTAACGCGGCCTATCATCAAATTCCTCTGGCCAAAGAGAGCAGACCATATACGGCCTTTTGTGTACCCTGGAATTTGTACCAGTACACAAGGGTTCCCATGGGTTTGGCTGTGGGGCCCCAGACACTCACTCGTCTACTCGATACGGTTTTTCACGATGTGAAATTCCGCTTCGTGTTTAACTATCTTGATGATTTATTAGTATATAGCGAGACCTTCGATGATCATCTGGGTCATCTCAGAAAAGTGATGGGTCGGTTAAGGAATTCTGGTCTCACTGTCAATCCCGAGAAGGTTCGTTTCGCCCAAGAGAGTATTTTTTTCTTGGGCCACTTAGTTTCACACCGGGGCGTTATGGTAGACCCCGAGAGGACACAGGGCATCCGTGACTTCCCTCCCCCTAGGGATGCGAAGGGCATAGCGAGATTCGTCGGTATGGTAAATTTTTACTGACGTTTCATACCGAACATCGCCGAAATTGCCGCACCCTTGAACGAACTGAGGAAGAAGGGCGCCAAATTTACATGGGGTGAAAATCAAAAAAAAAGCTTTCAACACCTTGAAGGAAGCCATCATCTCCCCACCGGTGTTACGGATGCCCGACTTTTCGAAGCCGTTTATACTGCAGACGGACGCGAGTTCGGTTGCGCTCGGGGCGGTTCTCTCCCAAGTTGTAGACGACACTAGGCAGCCTGTGGCTTTTATTTCCCGGACATTGACCCAGCAAGAACGAAAATCATCTGTCTATGAGCTAGAGTGTTTAGCTGTAGTATACGCTCTAGACAAGTTCAGACGTTTCCTGGAACATGCTGAGTTCCTGCTCGAGACCGACAATCAGGCTCTCTCATGGCTTCTGGCTCATCCCCGGCAACTGGGTAAAATTGGTAGATGGGTGGTAAAGATCTCATCCTTTAAGTTCACCGTGCAACACATTAGGGGATCTCAAAATGTGGTTGCAGATGCCTTGTCCCACATGTTTTCCCAGCCCAGTGATGCCCAATCTGAGCAACCCTGTTCCGTTCTTTTAGACTTTCCATTAGCCTTCACTGATGTGTTACCCCATCAGTTAAACGACGAAGTGCTGGGTCCAGTCATCCAAAATATCAAGGAGGGTAACGTACAGGCCCCTTATTTCTTGTCCAAGGGAGTCCTCTGTTGTAGAGAGAGAAAAGGACGTGCCCCTAAGATCGTGCTGCCTAGCAAGTTAGTGCCCATGGTCTTCAGTTATTACCATAATTCCCCAGTAGGAGGCCACAAGGGAATTTCTAAGACAATTTCCAGTATTAGGAAACATTTTATCTGGAAGGGCATGGATAGGGACATCGCGACAAGGGTTAAGAGCTGTCATCTTTGTGGCTTGAGCAAGCCTGCCCAGAACACCAAGCTAGGGTTGTTGTCATCTGAGGTGGCGAGCAGACCGATGGAGAAGTTGATCATCGACTACGTGGGGCCGTTCCCCCCGTAGCAAGTCAGGTAATGCTTACCTGCTTGTTTGTGTGGATGCTTTTTCTAAGTTTGCCTGGCTACTGCCCTTACGGCAGGCAACCGCTCGTTTAACCATTAACGCGCTACAGAACAATGTGTTTCAGCATTTCGGTCTTCCGACCATCATTGTTTCGGACAATGGCCCGCAGTTTATTTCAGGTGAATTCCGGCGTATGTGTTTCGCCAGTGGGATCAAACACGTAACCACTTCCCCTTATTACCCACAACCGTCCCATGCGGAGAGATTCAATCGGAATCTCCGGTCCGCCCTGATTGCTTATCACGCAGAGCAACAAACCACCTGGGATCAGAATCTGAAGTGGTTACAGTTAGCTTTCAACACGGCCCGACACGATAGTCATCAGGCCGTGCCCTTTGAAATCCTGTTTGGATTCTCGCCCGCACTCCCGTTGACCAATCTGTGGAACATCGAAGATCTTCTGCCACGGGAGCCCAATAATAAAACAGCGGAGAGGTGGAAGGAAGCTCGGAAGACTGCTGGGCCGACTTAATCACGATGACCACTGGGTTGTTTTGGGGAGGGGGTACACTGCAGGGTACCCTCCCGGCGTTTAACTGTGAGGCAACTATGTTGCCCTTTTGGGGTGAGGGTGTGCCGAGTCTAGGAGAATCGGCGCATGTTCAGTAATTAACGTCAGGCAAACGTTAAATGCAGTACAGTATTTAAAGCGGTTTAATTAGTGCTGCACCCTAGCAGTGGAGTTGTTATACTACTGCGTGAATTTAGAGCGCTTGATTAGTGCTGCACTCTAGTGCAAGATACTGATGACGGGCGAACCGTAGCCGGTACTGCGTTTCTAAACTTGTCTCTCGCTGGAATTCTAAGTGTTTGCCTCGTGGCATATTTCTCTTCGGCGGAGAAGAATTTCTTGTACCATTCTACCATCTATGACTGGCTAAAATCTAAATAGAACTGCGGTAAGTCTCGCCAATATTTTTATAATTATGTATTTAAAGTTTTACTAAAGAAAAATTTGTTTAATAGGCCACAGTATGTGAATTTCTGATAACCTTTTTGAGTCACCTCATGGTCATTGTGCAATACGTAATTTAAAGGTAATATTTTCAAAACATAGTTATACCATAGTAAATTCACATGTCCTAATTAAGGCACTAAAAGTGAGAGTCATATCAATACAAAAGGTATTAATTTATATAGTAGAAATGATGTAATCAGATATAACCTATCTTCACCACGTGGCACAAAATATTCAGACTATGGATAAAGTTTATTAAAAGTGTAACAAGCCATAATTAGCTATCAAAGTTCAATCATGTTAACCCGCATGGGTGAAGTTATTATTATAAAAGTTAACTGTACTAAATGTTTTCAAATAGGGCCTGTTGGCCATATAACCGTGTCAAGTATTATATTTAGATAGCCCTAAAGCTGTGTTAAGATTATATATGGGTTTTGGGGGTGTGTGAACTTTCTGGGGGCATTGTTTTGTGTACTCTGGCTGATATAATGTTGTGTAATCAGGGTTCCCCGAGGAAGTCGAGGAAACAGCCCAACAACCTGAACATGTAACAACTAGAACCTCTCTCTTTTCATCTGCCGGGGAGGAATTGCCATGACGAAGCACCAACACCTATAATGTAGGCCACGAGAGTGCCACTTCACCCCCATGGACAAAAATAAGGTGATCTCAACCCATTATATTCTTTACACGTAGTGATGCACTCAATAAGAGCCAGTGAACCAATTCAATCAGTCAACAACATGACTTTCAAGTTTTAAATATTTTAATTGGATCCCCAATTAACGGGACAGTATAGGGTGTGAACTGGGAGGGAAATCTTTTATAAATTTTATTCATTTGTTTGTATAATTGTGAGCTCAGAGGCTGACATACATCTTTGGCAGCTCAACATTTAAACGTACAATTCCTTCTTATTTTCAGTATAAGGGTTTCATTACTGCTATTAAGTCATTCATTCAATTTGTAATTTCTCTGTTTCAATTTAGTGTTCATTTCATATATATATTTTCTCATTTTTAAATTCAGTTTGGTTTATATAGGGATAGAAATTTCTGGGGTAATTAAGTAGATTCACAAGTTTAATCCTGCACTGGTGCCTGTTCATGCAGTGTTAAACATGTTGTTGAGACAGGTTGAATTATGCACTGACTGGCAAATGAACATGTCGGTCTCTGGGCCAAAATTACTTTTTAAAGGGGTTATAAGATTCATGACATATTTCTATTTTCACAACTTAACAATAATTCTATATATATAAATTCTATTAATTAATTATGATAACTGGGGTGTTCATTGTTTTCTAAATTTTATTCCAGTATAAGTGCCCAGTGTGGCCGTATTTTATAATAGTATTAGGCACTTGGCCAAATTTTTGAATTTATTATGTCCTGGGGACTATTGGAGTTGCCTATGTATAATCTAATACACATGTAATGTGTTATGCAAATATCAAGAATTGTAATCCTAACATGGATTTCCATAAAATAATTAATAATGTACCTCATGGGGGTAAGAAAAGGGCGTGGCAAGAGATCTCTGTAATAATTGTCTTGTATTGTGGAACATGTGGTGTATTGTATATTTGTGTGTGTATTTTGTGGGGTTTTATATGTATTGTACATTTGGGTGTATTTTGGGGGGAGTTAGATATAGGGCTCTTATAAAAGAAAAGATGAAACATAGGGTTATATATCCATTTAATTTTTGATGACATTACTTTATTCTATCTCAATTAAATTTTGATGAATATTTCTTCTAAGAAAGTAATTTATTTTAATTAACTTTAATAAAGAGTATAAATTATTTTAATTAACAATTTAAGGGGAAAATAGATTCTGACTGTTATATTTATTGATTTTGTTGTTAATATTGTTTTTAAAAAGGAGATTGAATAATAAAAGGGATTTTATTAGTTGTTAATTTTATGAGTTTTCATTGCAAGTCCCGTCTCACTGGATCCAGCGCATTTTTGGCTTCTCTAGGCTTTGGTCTAGTTCTAATTATCTTGTGGCCCCTCTTTTCAAAAAAAAAAAAACTTTTTGTTTACCAGTCTAAGTAAAGAGGGGTTACAAGTGTATCAGTGATAAACCTCTGTTAATTAAAGGTGAAGGTGATACATGGAAATAGTGATAATAAATAAGAAAACACTTTAGAAAGCATTGATAAACAGTCAATGATTTGAGTGACCTTGTGAACATTAATATAATTAAAAGTAATATTTCAAATAAATATAAGTAAAGCATGTAATGTTATTCAGGGAGAAAGCCCGGACAAAAACAGTTTGTATTAACATGGTATGGAGGAGATAGTAGTATAGAAATAAGATTTTGTTTTGAAATTAAGAATACAATGATTAAAACACCCCATGTTAAAAGGGGAAATAACTTTAATAAGTTTGTAAGAAGTGATGATGTTTATCACTCAAAGTAGTAACGAAAGAATGCAGTTAGTGTTAACACCAACAATAACTAATAACTTATAAAGAATAGTTTGTTTCAATGTTATGAAGAGGATATGGCTGAAAGAAACTTGCAGTCCATAAGCCTAATTGTTATATTTTAAAATATGTATAATGAAAATGTATATTGAATAGTAATTAAAACACAAAGAGGATCAACACACAACACAAACAAATATGATAACTAAGTGAAGCCCATCAGGCTGAATAAAAATGTAATTTAAAAAAAATAAACCAAAAACCATCATGGCTACTCTTGGCTATGAAAGCATCTAACTGTCAGACACACACACAAATGTAAATTGTAACAATTTCACAAGGAACTTTACTAATCTAAGACCAGTAAATAGCCAGTAATTATATGTGAATCATTTTAAAAGAGAGATGTTATTCTAAAAGTTTAATTTAAGAAAGATATGTAATTTATCAAATGTCACATATTTAGACTAAAGTTAATGTATAACAGAATATGACCTTATGAGGTATCATTTTCATTGCAAGTCCCGTCTCACTGGATCCAGCGCATTTTTGGCTTCTCTAGGCTTTGGTCTAGTTCTAATTATCTTGTGGCCCCTCTTTTCAAAAAAAAAAAAAAAAAATCTTTTTTTTTACCAGTCTAAGTAAAGACGGGTTACATTTGGTAGCAGAGCGTGGCGTGGTTGAGATTAGGGTCAACCCGTGGGTCCTGTGGGTGTGACGGGGCTTGCAAACTCAGGAAACATTTTGGGAGTCCTAATGGAACTTAGAAAAATCCTTGAAAGGCCCTATATCTAAAAGTGAATATATTTTTGTTAGGTTTAAGGTTTTGTGTTATATATGTATATGTACTTGCCGCCTTGAATAGTTAAACCTACCATTCAACCGTAGGTTGCCACGTGGTGAGAAATTTTAGAAGGGGACATTCCTTGGGAAACGCGACTTATCGCAGATCTGTGCCTAGGTGGAGATGGTTTGCGTATTACCTTGCCCATAATAGGGGAGGTGTTTTAATTATGCGGTATGGCCCGATCGGCAGTCGGTCTCCTCCGATATATGGGAGCCGAAGAAATATTAGAAATATATTTGAAAATTGTCGTTGGTCGGTGATTTTGTCGTGTTGTGTGTTAGTGTGTGTGTCGCGTTCCATTTGTGTAGAGTTGTTGAGAGAGAGCAGTTCAGGTAAGTGGGCTGGGTCCTCGCAACGGTAGGGGGACCCGCAGTCTGCTTAATGGAAGAAACAGTACTTAAGATTTTCCTGTATTAATTGTTTTTAGTTTTCTAAGGTGTTGTGTTTTGTTTTGTGTGCCGACCGCAAAGCTCGACGATGAGTGTGTTAAACCCCGGGCTGTTTTTGCGGGATGAACTTGAGTTCGAGCTACGGGCCCGGGGCAAAGACCCTCGAGGGAATGTTCAGATTTTACGATGGCAACTCCGAGAAGCGCTGGCCGCGGGTGACGCGCTCTCGAAGGTCACCATTCCTGACCAAGAGAGCGAGTGGGAAAATTGTAATGAGAAGTGGGAGGAGCTGCGAGAGTTAGCTCGCTGCGTAGAAGTTTGGAGGCGGGGCCGGGGTGCTCTATCGGCGTCCGGCGAATCCGGCAAGTCTGCAGCATGTGATACTCAGGCTGCAGAATCTTCAAGCACAAGGCGGCGAACTTGAGCCGGCCCATAACATAAATGAACTAATACAGCTGATCACCTCGACCCTCCAGGGGTCTCAACCGGCTAGACCACCTACACCGGTTCCAGTTGCTGAGTCTGTGGTCTCAGCAGTAGACTCCTCTTATAGAGATATAGATCCGGTAGCAAGTACCCCGGTTCGCGCCGGTTTGGGGGCGACGTCTTATCATAAGCTGCCCAACCCACTGTCTCACATTATCCAACAACTACCAGTCGTAGATGGACTGGAGGCAGAGAAGCTTTTACCTTTTTTTAGGACCGTCTTCCAGTTGGTAGACTACCCGGGCATGTCCGATCGTACGGTGCTCGAACTCATATTCCCTTATTGTCGCGGAACAATGGCTGAGAGGGTGGCAGAGGTCATGCGTCGTAAAGGTGGAGTGGCGGAGTTCCACCGGGTGGTGTTGGGGACGTTCGTCCCCGGTAGATTGATGGAGCAGTTGCGACATCGACACTTTTATAGAGTGCAGGCGCGGGGCGAAAGTTTAGCCCAATACGTACAAAGAATCCGAGAGGTAGCTCGAATTCTGGGACTGGGCATGTCGGAGGAGGAAGTGGTCCAGAACATTCTCGACGCGTCTCCTCCGAGGACCGATTGCGACTAGTTTTTGCAGAGAGGCCGCGGTGGTTTGCGGACCTGGACCGGCTGTGCGTCATGACCAAGGCCATCCAGATGAGCGACCACGCGAGGGGAGACGGTAGAGGAGAAGAACCAAGACCTCAGAGATCGGAAGGACCCAGGGAGCCTTTCTTCCCCCGACAGTCCCAGCCAGCTCAAAATCGCGAGCAAACGAAAGCGGTTGTTTGTTACAATTGTAACCGCCCGGGACACGTGGCTAGAAATTGCACTCGAGAGCGCGCGCACCCAGCACCACCTTTGTCTAGACCAGCACCAAAAAACTAGATAGACAGGGGAAGATATTTCGGAGGATGTCTTCCCCCCGCTCTGAATCTATTCAACTTCCGACGACCTCCAGGCAATTGTTAGCATCCAACTCTTCCAACATCAAGATCCGGTCCACTACCTCACAACACCTTTCAGTATGCCCCTTTCTGTCGCTCGAGGTAAAAGGGGGTCAGCTCAGAGCCTTAGTTGACTCCGGTTCGGCCCGATCCATCATCTCATCTCGGGTATACGTGGTCCTTGAAAACCAGGGCTTGATTAAGGAGTCGAACCTGTCATCTGCAGTATGCTGGACTGCATCCCGGGAAATCTTGCCTATCTCCCGGGTTATCACCTTTAAATTTAAAATCGATGGGTTTTCGTGGGTGTGGCCTTTTCTGGTTTCTCCTGCTCTGGGAGTGGATTGTGTAATTGGTGCCGACTTCATCGCAAAAAGTGGTCTCGTGCTGGACATCCAAGCGCACCAATGTTTCTTTAAGTTTAATCGGGAAGTTCTAATTCCGTTCCTTGGGTACCAGGGCGCAAAGCCGGGTATCCAAGAAGTAGCTTGTCCCGATTCTGCACGAGATCATCTCACTCCATCCCAGCAGAAGGCCTTAGACCATTTGTGTGAGGAATTTCCCGAGGTGTTAACTCCTACCTTGGGACTCACACACCTGCTGGAATACAAGATACGCCTCACAGATTCCAAAATAGTAAGGTCACACCCTTACAAATTCGCTCCTCCGAAGATGACCATTCTGCGAGAGAAGGTTCAAGAATTGTTAGAACAAGGGGTAATTGAACCTTCTCATTCGAGCTATGCGAGTCCAGCATTTTTAGTACCAAAGCCTGGGGGCAAGCAAAGAATGGTAGTAGATTATCGGAAGTTGAATTCCAATATAGAGGTGGATTCTGTTCCCCTCCCAGATTTACATTCGGCCTTTGATTGGTTCAGTGGGGCCAGATATTTTACTATAATCGATCTTAACGCGGCCTATCATCAAATTCCTCTGGCCAAAGAGAGCAGACCATATACGGCCTTTTGTGTACCCTGGAATTTGTACCAGTACACAAGGGTTCCCATGGGTTTGGCTGTGGGGCCCCAGACACTCACTCGTCTACTCGATACGGTTTTTCACGATGTGAAATTCCGCTTCGTGTTTAACTATCTTGATGATTTATTAGTATATAGCGAGACCTTCGATGATCATCTGGGTCATCTCAGAAAAGTGATGGGTCGGTTAAGGAATTCTGGTCTCACTGTCAATCCCGAGAAGGTTCGTTTCGCCCAAGAGAGTATTTTTTTCTTGGGCCACTTAGTTTCACACCGGGGCGTTATGGTAGACCCCGAGAGGACACAGGGCATCCGTGACTTCCCTCCCCCTAGGGATGCGAAGGGCATAGCGAGATTCGTCGGTATGGTAAATTTTTACTGACGTTTCATACCGAACATCGCCGAAATTGCCGCACCCTTGAACGAACTGAGGAAGAAGGGCGCCAAATTTACATGGGGTGAAAATCAAAAAAAAAGCTTTCAACACCTTGAAGGAAGCCATCATCTCCCCACCGGTGTTACGGATGCCCGACTTTTCGAAGCCGTTTATACTGCAGACGGACGCGAGTTCGGTTGCGCTCGGGGCGGTTCTCTCCCAAGTTGTAGACGACACTAGGCAGCCTGTGGCTTTTATTTCCCGGACATTGACCCAGCAAGAACGAAAATCATCTGTCTATGAGCTAGAGTGTTTAGCTGTAGTATACGCTCTAGACAAGTTCAGACGTTTCCTGGAACATGCTGAGTTCCTGCTCGAGACCGACAATCAGGCTCTCTCATGGCTTCTGGCTCATCCCCGGCAACTGGGTAAAATTGGTAGATGGGTGGTAAAGATCTCATCCTTTAAGTTCACCGTGCAACACATTAGGGGATCTCAAAATGTGGTTGCAGATGCCTTGTCCCACATGTTTTCCCAGCCCAGTGATGCCCAATCTGAGCAACCCTGTTCCGTTCTTTTAGACTTTCCATTAGCCTTCACTGATGTGTTACCCCATCAGTTAAACGACGAAGTGCTGGGTCCAGTCATCCAAAATATCAAGGAGGGTAACGTACAGGCCCCTTATTTCTTGTCCAAGGGAGTCCTCTGTTGTAGAGAGAGAAAAGGACGTGCCCCTAAGATCGTGCTGCCTAGCAAGTTAGTGCCCATGGTCTTCAGTTATTACCATAATTCCCCAGTAGGAGGCCACAAGGGAATTTCTAAGACAATTTCCAGTATTAGGAAACATTTTATCTGGAAGGGCATGGATAGGGACATCGCGACAAGGGTTAAGAGCTGTCATCTTTGTGGCTTGAGCAAGCCTGCCCAGAACACCAAGCTAGGGTTGTTGTCATCTGAGGTGGCGAGCAGACCGATGGAGAAGTTGATCATCGACTACGTGGGGCCGTTCCCCCCGTAGCAAGTCAGGTAATGCTTACCTGCTTGTTTGTGTGGATGCTTTTTCTAAGTTTGCCTGGCTACTGCCCTTACGGCAGGCAACCGCTCGTTTAACCATTAACGCGCTACAGAACAATGTGTTTCAGCATTTCGGTCTTCCGACCATCATTGTTTCGGACAATGGCCCGCAGTTTATTTCAGGTGAATTCCGGCGTATGTGTTTCGCCAGTGGGATCAAACACGTAACCACTTCCCCTTATTACCCACAACCGTCCCATGCGGAGAGATTCAATCGGAATCTCCGGTCCGCCCTGATTGCTTATCACGCAGAGCAACAAACCACCTGGGATCAGAATCTGAAGTGGTTACAGTTAGCTTTCAACACGGCCCGACACGATAGTCATCAGGCCGTGCCCTTTGAAATCCTGTTTGGATTCTCGCCCGCACTCCCGTTGACCAATCTGTGGAACATCGAAGATCTTCTGCCACGGGAGCCCAATAATAAAACAGCGGAGAGGTGGAAGGAAGCTCGGAAGACTGCTGGGCCGACTTAATCACGATGACCACTGGGTTGTTTTGGGGAGGGGGTACACTGCAGGGTACCCTCCCGGCGTTTAACTGTGAGGCAACTATGTTGCCCTTTTGGGGTGAGGGTGTGCCGAGTCTAGGAGAATCGGCGCATGTTCAGTAATTAACGTCAGGCAAACGTTAAATGCAGTACAGTATTTAAAGCGGTTTAATTAGTGCTGCACCCTAGCAGTGGAGTTGTTATACTACTGCGTGAATTTAGAGCGCTTGATTAGTGCTGCACTCTAGTGCAAGATACTGATGACGGGCGAACCGTAGCCGGTACTGCGTTTCTAAACTTGTCTCTCGCTGGAATTCTAAGTGTTTGCCTCGTGGCATATTTCTCTTCGGCGGAGAAGAATTTCTTGTACCATTCTACCATCTATGACTGGCTAAAATCTAAATAGAACTGCGGTAAGTCTCGCCAATATTTTTATAATTATGTATTTAAAGTTTTACTAAAGAAAAATTTGTTTAATAGGCCACAGTATGTGAATTTCTGATAACCTTTTTGAGTCACCTCATGGTCATTGTGCAATACGTAATTTAAAGGTAATATTTTCAAAACATAGTTATACCATAGTAAATTCACATGTCCTAATTAAGGCACTAAAAGTGAGAGTCATATCAATACAAAAGGTATTAATTTATATAGTAGAAATGATGTAATCAGATATAACCTATCTTCACCACGTGGCACAAAATATTCAGACTATGGATAAAGTTTATTAAAAGTGTAACAAGCCATAATTAGCTATCAAAGTTCAATCATGTTAACCCGCATGGGTGAAGTTATTATTATAAAAGTTAACTGTACTAAATGTTTTCAAATAGGGCCTGTTGGCCATATAACCGTGTCAAGTATTATATTTAGATAGCCCTAAAGCTGTGTTAAGATTATATATGGGTTTTGGGGGTGTGTGAACTTTCTGGGGGCATTGTTTTGTGTACTCTGGCTGATATAATGTTGTGTAATCAGGGTTCCCCGAGGAAGTCGAGGAAACAGCCCAACAACCTGAACATGTAACAACTAGAACCTCTCTCTTTTCATCTGCCGGGGAGGAATTGCCATGACGAAGCACCAACACCTATAATGTAGGCCACGAGAGTGCCACTTCACCCCCATGGACAAAAATAAGGTGATCTCAACCCATTATATTCTTTACACGTAGTGATGCACTCAATAAGAGCCAGTGAACCAATTCAATCAGTCAACAACATGACTTTCAAGTTTTAAATATTTTAATTGGATCCCCAATTAACGGGACAGTATAGGGTGTGAACTGGGAGGGAAATCTTTTATAAATTTTATTCATTTGTTTGTATAATTGTGAGCTCAGAGGCTGACATACATCTTTGGCAGCTCAACATTTAAACGTACAATTCCTTCTTATTTTCAGTATAAGGGTTTCATTACTGCTATTAAGTCATTCATTCAATTTGTAATTTCTCTGTTTCAATTTAGTGTTCATTTCATATATATATTTTCTCATTTTTAAATTCAGTTTGGTTTATATAGGGATAGAAATTTCTGGGGTAATTAAGTAGATTCACAAGTTTAATCCTGCACTGGTGCCTGTTCATGCAGTGTTAAACATGTTGTTGAGACAGGTTGAATTATGCACTGACTGGCAAATGAACATGTCGGTCTCTGGGCCAAAATTACTTTTTAAAGGGGTTATAAGATTCATGACATATTTCTATTTTCACAACTTAACAATAATTCTATATATATAAATTCTATTAATTAATTATGATAACTGGGGTGTTCATTGTTTTCTAAATTTTATTCCAGTATAAGTGCCCAGTGTGGCCGTATTTTATAATAGTATTAGGCACTTGGCCAAATTTTTGAATTTATTATGTCCTGGGGACTATTGGAGTTGCCTATGTATAATCTAATACACATGTAATGTGTTATGCAAATATCAAGAATTGTAATCCTAACATGGATTTCCATAAAATAATTAATAATGTACCTCATGGGGGTAAGAAAAGGGCGTGGCAAGAGATCTCTGTAATAATTGTCTTGTATTGTGGAACATGTGGTGTATTGTATATTTGTGTGTGTATTTTGTGGGGTTTTATATGTATTGTACATTTGGGTGTATTTTGGGGGGAGTTAGATATAGGGCTCTTATAAAAGAAAAGATGAAACATAGGGTTATATATCCATTTAATTTTTGATGACATTACTTTATTCTATCTCAATTAAATTTTGATGAATATTTCTTCTAAGAAAGTAATTTATTTTAATTAACTTTAATAAAGAGTATAAATTATTTTAATTAACAATTTAAGGGGAAAATAGATTCTGACTGTTATATTTATTGATTTTGTTGTTAATATTGTTTTTAAAAAGGAGATTGAATAATAAAAGGGATTTTATTAGTTGTTAATTTTATGAGTTTTCATTGCAAGTCCCGTCTCACTGGATCCAGCGCATTTTTGGCTTCTCTAGGCTTTGGTCTAGTTCTAATTATCTTGTGGCCCCTCTTTTCAAAAAAAAAAAAACTTTTTGTTTACCAGTCTAAGTAAAGAGGGGTTACAAGTGTATCAGTGATAAACCTCTGTTAATTAAAGGTGAAGGTGATACATGGAAATAGTGATAATAAATAAGAAAACACTTTAGAAAGCATTGATAAACAGTCAATGATTTGAGTGACCTTGTGAACATTAATATAATTAAAAGTAATATTTCAAATAAATATAAGTAAAGCATGTAATGTTATTCAGGGAGAAAGCCCAGACAAAAACAGTTTGTATTAACATGGTATGGAGGAGATAGTAGTATAGAAATAAGATTTTGTTTTGAAATTAAGAATACAATGATTAAAACACCCCATGTTAAAAGGGGAAATAACTTTAATAAGTTTGTAAGAAGTGATGATGTTTATCACTCAAAGTAGTAACGAAAGAATGAAGTTAATGTTAACACCAACAATAACTAATAACTTATAAAGAATAGTTTGTTTCAATGTTATGAAGAGGATATGGCTGAAAGAAACTTGCAGTCCATAAGCCTAATTGTTATATTTTAAAATATGTATAATGAAAATGTATATTGAATAGTAATTAAAACACAAACAGGATCAACACACAACACAAACAAATATGATAACTAAGTGAAGCCCATCAGGCTGAATAAAAATGTAATTTAAAAGAAATAAACCAAAAACCATCATGGCTACTCTTGGCTATGAAAGCATCTAACTGTCAGACACACACACAAATGTAAATTGTAACAATTTCACAAGGAACTTTACTAATCTAAGACCAGTAAATAGCCAGTAATTATGTGTGAATCATTTTAAAAGAGAGATGTTATTCTAAAAGTTTAATTTAAGAAAGATATGTAATTTATCAAATGTCACATATTTAGACTAAAGTTAATGTATAACAGAATATGACCTTATGAGGTATCATTTTCATTGCAAGTCCCGTCTCACTGGATCCAGCGCATTTTTGGCTTCTCTAGGCTTTGGTCTAGTTCTAATTATCTTGTGGCCCCTCTTTTCAAAAAAAAAAAAAAAAAAAAATCTTTTTTTTTACCAGTCTAAGTAAAGACGGGTTACATTTGGTAGCAGAGCGTGGGCGTGGTTGAGATTAGGGTCAACCCGTGGGTCCTGTGGGTGTGACGGGGCTTGCAAACTCAGGAAACATTTTGGGAGTCCTAATGGAACTTAGAAAAATCCTTGAAAGGCCCTATATCTAAAAGTGAATATATTTTTGTTAGGTTTAAGGTTTTGTGTTATATATGTATATGTACTTGCCGCCTTGAATAGTTAAACCTACCGTTCAACCGTAGGTTGCCACGTGGTGAGAAATTTTAGAAGGGGACATTCCTTGGGAAACGCGACTTATCGCAGATCTGTGCCTAGGTGGAGATGGTTTGCGTATTACCTTGCCCATAATAGGGGAGGTGTTTTAATTATGCGGTATGGCCCGATCGGCAGTCGGTCTCCTCCGATATATGGGAGCCGAAGAAATATTAGAAATATATTTGAAAATTGTCGTTGGTCGGTGATTTTGTCGTGTTGTGTGTTAGTGTGTGTGTCGCGTTCCATTTGTGTAGAGTTGTTGAGAGAGAGCAGTTCAGGTAAGTGGGCTGGGTCCTCGCAACGGTAGGGGGACCCGCAGTCTGCTTAATGGAAGAAACAGTACTTAAGATTTTCCTGTATTAATTGTTTTTAGTTTTCTAAGGTGTTGTGTTTTGTTTTGTGTGCCGACCGCAAAGCTCGACGATGAGTGTGTTAAACCCCGGGCTGTTTTTGCGGGATGAACTTGAGTTCGAGCTACGGGCCCGGGGCAAAGACCCTCGAGGGAATGTTCAGATTTTACGACGGCAACTCCGAGAAGCGCTGGCCGCGGGTGACGCGCTCTCGAAGGTCACCATTCCTGACCAAGAGAGCGAGTGGGAAAATTGTAATGAGAAGTGGGAGGAGCTGCGAGAGTTAGCTCGCTGCGTAGAAGTTTGGAGGCGGGGCCGGGGTGCTCTATCGGCGTCCGGCGAATCCGGCAACGTCTGCAGCATGTGATACTCAGGCTGCAGAATCTTCAAGCACAAGGCGGCGAACTTGAGCCGGCCCATAACATAAATGAACTAATACAGCTGATCACCTCGACCCTCCAGGGGTCTCAACCGGCTAGACCACCTACACCGGTTCCAGTTGCTGAGTCTGTGGTCTCAGCAGTAGACTCCTCTTATAGAGATATAGATCCGGTAGCAAGTACCCCGGTTCGCGCCGGTTTGGGGGCGACGTCTTATCATAAGCTGCCCAACCCACTGTCTCACATTATCCAACAACTACCAGTCGTAGATGGACTGGAGGCAGAGAAGCTTTTACCTTTTTTTAGGACCGTCTTCCAGTTGGTAGACTACCCGGGCATGTCCGATCGTACGGTGCTCGAACTCATATTCCCTTATTGTCGCGGAACAATGGCTGAGAGGGTGGCAGAGGTCATGCGTCGTAAAGGTGGAGTGGCGGAGTTCCACCGGGTGGTGTTGGGGACGTTCGTCCCCGGTAGATTGATGGAGCAGTTGCGACATCGACACTTTTATAGAGTGCAGGCGCGGGGCGAAAGTTTAGCCCAATACGTACAAAGAATCCGAGAGGTAGCTCGAATTCTGGGACTGGGCATGTCGGAGGAGGAAGTGGTCCAGAACATTCTCGACGGCGTCTCCTCCGAGGACCGATTGCGACTAGTTTTTGCAGAGAGGCCGCGGTGGTTTGCGGACCTAGACCGGCTGTGCGTCATGACCAAGGCCATCCAGATGAGCGACCACGCGAGGGGAGACGGTAGAGGAGAAGAACCAAGACCTCAGAGATCGGAAGGACCCAGGGAGCCTTTCTTCCCCCGACAGGCCCAGCCAGCTCAAAATCGCGAGCAAACGAAAGCGGTTGTTTGTTACAATTGTAACCGCCTGGGACACGTGGCTAGAAATTGCACTCGAGAGCGCGCGCACCCAGCACCACCTTTGTCTAGACCAGCACCAAAAAACTAGATAGACAGGGGAAGATATTTCGGAGGATGTCTTCCCCCCGCTCTGAATCTATTCAACTTCCGACGACCTCCAGGCAATTGTTAGCATCCAACTCTTCCAACATCAAGATCCGGTCCACTACCTCACAACACCTTTCAGTATGCCCCTTTCTGTCGCTCGAGGTAAAAGGGGGTCAGCTCAGAGCCTTAGTTGACTCCGGTTCGGCCCGATCCATCATCTCATCTCGGGTATACGCGGTCCTTGAAAACCAGGGCTTGATTAAGGAGTCGAACCTGTCATCTGCAGTATGCTGGACTGCATCCCGGGAAATCTTGCCTATCTCCCGGGTTATCACCTTTAAATTTAAAATCGATGGGTTTTCGTGGGTGTGGCCTTTTCTGGTTTCTCCTGCTCTGGGAGTGGATTGTGTAATTGGTGCCGACTTCATCGCAAAAAGTGGTCTCGTGCTGGACATCCAAGCGCACCAATGTTTCTTTAAGTTTAATCGGGAAGTTCTAATTCCGTTCCTTGGGTACCAGGGCGCAAAGCCGGGTATCCAAGAAGTAGCTTGTCCCGATTCTGCACGAGATCATCTCACTCCATCCCAGCAGAAGGCCTTAGACCATTTGTGTGAGGAATTTCCCGAGGTGTTAACTCCTACCTTGGGACTCACACACCTGCTGGAATACAAGATACGCCTCACAGATTCCAAAATAGTAAGGTCACACCCTTACAAATTCGCTCCTCCGAAGATGACCATTCTGCGAGAGAAGGTTCAAGAATTGTTAGAACAAGGGGTAATTGAACCTTCTCATTCGAGCTATGCGAGTCCAGCATTTTTAGTACCAAAGCCTGGGGGCAAGCAAAGAATGGTAGTAGATTATCGGAAGTTGAATTCCAATATAGAGGTGGATTCTGTTCCCCTCCCAGATTTACATTCGGCCTTTGATTGGTTCAGTGGGGCCAGATATTTTACTATAATCGATCTTAACGCGGCCTATCATCAAATTCCTCTGGCCAAAGAGAGCAGACCATATACGGCCTTTTGTGTACCCTGGAATTTGTACCAGTACACAAGGGTTCCCATGGGTTTGGCTGTGGGGCCCCAGACACTCACTCGTCTACTCGATACGGTTTTTCACGATGTGAAATTCCGCTTCGTGTTTAACTATCTTGATGATTTATTAGTATATAGCGAGACCTTCGATGATCATCTCAGAAAAGTGATGGGTCGGTTAAGGAATTCTGGTCTCACTGTCAATCCCGAGAAGGTTCGTTTCGCCCAAGAGAGTATTTCTTTCTTGGGCCACTTAGTTTCACACCGGGGCGTTATGGTAGACCCCGAGAGGACACAGGGCATCCGTGACTTCCCTCCCCCTAGGGATGCGAAGGGCATAGCGAGATTCGTCGGTATGGTAAATTTTTACTGACGTTTCATACCGAACATCGCCGAAATTGCCGCACCCTTGAACGAACTGAGGAAGAAGGGCGCCAAATTTACATGGGGTGAAAATAAAAAAAAAAAGCTTTCAACACCTTGAAGGAAGCCATCATCTCCACACCGGTGTTACGGATGCCCGACTTTTCGAAGCCGTTTATACTGCAGACGGACGCGAGTTCGGTTGTGCTCGGGGCGGTTCTCTCCCAAGTTGTAGACGACACTAGGCAGCCTGTGGCTTTTATTTCCCGGACATTGACCCAGCAAGAACGAAAATCATCTGTCTATGAGCTAGAGTGTTTAGCTGTAGTATACGCTCTAGACAAGTTCAGACGTTTCCTGGAACATGCTGAGTTCCTGCTCGAGACTGACAATCAGGCTCTCTCATGGCTTCTGGCTCATCCCCGGCAACTGGGTAAAATTGGTAGATGGGTGGTAAAGATCTCATCCTTTAAGTTCACCGTGCAACACATTAGGGGATCTCAAAATGTGGTTGCAGATGCCTTGTCCCACATGTTTTCCCAGCCCAGTGATGCCCAATCTGAGCAACCCTGTTCCGTTCTTTTAGACTTTCCATTAGCCTTCACTGATGTGTTACCCCATCAGTTAAACGACGAAGTGCTGGGTCCAGTCATCCAAAATATCAAGGAGGGTAACGTACAGGCCCCTTATTTCTTGTCCAAGGGAGTCCTCTGTTGTAGAGAGAGAAAAGGACGTGCCCCTAAGATCGTGCTGCCTAGCAAGTTAGTGCCCATGGTCTTCAGTTATTACCATAATTCCCCAGTAGGAGGCCACAAGGGAATTTCTAAGACCATTTCCAGTATTAGGAAACATTTTATCTGGAAGGGCATGGATAGGGACATCGCGACAAGGGTTAAGAGCTGTCATCTTTGTGGCTTGAGCAAGCCTGCCCAGAACACCAAGCTAGGGTTGTTGTCATCTGAGGTGGCGAGCAGACCGATGGAGAAGTTGATCATCGACTACGTGGGGCCGTTCCCCCCGTAGCAAGTCAGGTAATGCTTACCTGCTTGTTTGTGTGGATGCTTTTTCTAAGTTTGCCTGGCTACTGCCCTTACGGCAGGCAACCGCTCGTTTAACCATTAACGCGCTACAGAACAATGTGTTTCAGCATTTCGGTCTTCCGACCATCATTGTTTCGGACAATGGCCCGCAGTTTATTTCAGGTGAATTCCGGCGTATGTGTTTCGCCAGTGGGATCAAACACGTAACCACTTCCCCTTATTACCCACAACCGTCCCATGCGGAGAGATTCAATCGGAATCTCCGGTCCGCCCTGATTGCTTATCACGCAGAGCAACAAACCACCTGGGATCAGAATCTGAAGTGGTTACAGTTAGCTTTCAACACGGCCCGACACGATAGTCATCAGGCCGTGCCCTTTGAAATCCTGTTTGGATTCTCGCCCGCACTCCCGTTGACCAATCTGTGGAACATCGAAGATCTTCTGCCACGGGAGCCCAATAATAAAACAGCGGAGAGGTGGAAGGAAGCTCGGAAGACTGCTGGGCCGACTTAATCACGATGACCACTGGGTTGTTTTGGGGAGGGGGTACACTGCAGGGTACCCTCCCGGCGTTTAACTGTGAGGCAACTATGTTGCCCTTTTGGGGTGAGGGTGTGCCGAGTCTAGGAGAATCGGCGCATGTTCAGTAATTAACGTCAGGCAAACGTTAAATGCAGTACAGTATTTAAAGCGGTTTAATTAGTGCTGCACCCTAGCAGTGGAGTTGTTATACTACTGCGTGAATTTAGAGCGCTTGATTAGTGCTGCACTCTAGTGCAAGATACTGATGACGGGCGAACCGTAGCCGGTACTGCGTTTCTAAACTTGTCTCTCGCTGGAATTCTAAGTGTTTGCCTCGTGGCATATTTCTCTTCGGCGGAGAAGAATTTCTTGTACCATTCTACCATCTATGACTGGCTAAAATCTAAATAGAACTGCGGTAAGTCTCGCCAATATTTTTATAATTATGTATTTAAAGTTTTACTAAAGAAAAATTTGTTTAATAGGCCACAGTATGTGAATTTCTGATAACCTTTTTGAGTCACCTCATGGTCATTGTGCAATACGTAATTTAAAGGTAATATTTTCAAAACATAGTTATACCATAGTAAATTCACATGTCCTAATTAAGGCACTAAAAGTGAGAGTCATATCAATACAAAAGGTATTAATTTATATAGTAGAAATGATGTAATCAGATATAACCTATCTTCACCACGTGGCACAAAATATTCAGACTATGTATAAAGTTTATTAAAAGTGTAACAAGCCATAATTAGCTATCAAAGTTCAATCATGTTAACCCGCATGGGTGAAGTTATTATTATAAAAGTTAACTGTACTAAATGTTTTCAAATAGGGCCTGTTGGCCATATAACCGTGTCAAGTATTATATTTAGATAGCCCTAAAGCTGTGATAAGATTATATGTGTTTTGGGGGTGTGTGAACTTTCTGGGGGCATTGTTTTGTGTACTCTGGCTGATATAATGTTGTGTAATCAGGGTTCCCCGAGGAAGTCGAGGAAACAGCCCAACAACCTGAACATGTAACAACTAGAACCTCTCTCTTTTCATCTGCCGGGGAGGAATTGCCATGACGAAGCACCAACACCTATAATGTAGGCCACGAGAGTGCCACTTCACCCCCATGGACAAAAATAAGGTGATCTCAACCCATTATATTCTTTACACGTAGTGATGCACTCAATAAGAGCCAGTGAACCAATTCAATCAGTCAACAACATGACTTTCAAGTTTTAAATATTTTAATTGGATCCCCAATTAACGGGACAGTATAGGGTGTGAACTGGGAGGGAAATCTTTTATAAATTTTATTCATTTGTTTGTATAATTGTGAGCTCAGAGGCTGACATACATCTTTGGCAGCTCAACATTTAAACGTACAATTCCTTCTTATTTTCAGTATAAGGGTTTCATTACTGCTATTAAGTCATTCATTCAATTTGTAATTTCTCTGTTTCAATTTAGTGTTCATTTCATATATATATTTTCTCATTTTTAAATTCAGTTTGGTTTATATAGGGATAGAAATTTCTGGGGTAATTAAGTAGATTCACAAGTTTAATCCTGCACTGGTGCCTGTTCATGCAGTGTTAAACATGTTGTTGAGACAGGTTGAATTATGCACTGACTGGCAAATGAACATGTCGGTCTCTGGGCCAAAATTACTTTTTAAAGGGGTTATAAGATTCATGACATATTTCTATTTTCACAACTTAACAATAATTCTATATATATAAATTCTATTAATTAATTATGATAACTGGGGTGTTCATTGTTTTCTAAATTTTATTCCAGTATAAGTGCCCAGTGTGGCCGTATTTTATAATAGTATTAGGCACTTGGCCAAATTTTTGAATTTATTATGTCCTGGGGACTATTGGAGTTGCCTATGTATAATCTAATACACATGTAATGTGTTATGCAAATATCAAGAATTGTAATCCTAACATGGATTTCCATAAAATAATTAATAATGTACCTCATGGGGGTAAGAAAAGGGCGTGGCAAGAGATCTCTGTAATAATTGTCTTGTATTGTGGAACATGTGGTGTATTGTATATTTGTGTGTGTATTTTGTGGGGTTTTATATGTATTGTACATTTGGGTGTATTTTGGGGGGAGTTAGATATAGGGCTCTTATAAAAGAAAAGATGAAACATAGGGTTATATATCCATTTAATTTTTGATGACATTACTTTATTCTATCTCAATTAAATTTTGATGAATATTTCTTCTAAGAAAGTAATTTATTTTAATTAACTTTAATAAAGAGTATAAATTATTTTAATTAACAATTTAAGGGGAAAATAGATTCTGACTGTTATATTTATTGATTTTGTTGTTAATATTGTTTTTAAAAAGGAGATTGAATAATAAAAGGGATTTTATTAGTTGTTAATTTTATGAGTTTTCATTGCAAGTCCCGTCTCACTGGATCCAGCGCATTTTTGGCTTCTCTAGGCTTTGGTCTAGTTCTAATTATCTTGTGGCCCCTCTTTTCAAAAAAAAAAAAACTTTTTGTTTACCAGTCTAAGTAAAGAGGGGTTACAAGTGTATCAGTGATAAACCTCTGTTAATTAAAGGTGAAGGTGATACATGGAAATAGATATTTTAAGCAATAAAAATGTGATAATAAATAAGAAAACACTTTAGAAAGCATTGATAAACAGTCAATGATTTGAGTGACCTTGTGAACATTAATATAATTAAAAGTAATATTTCAAATAAATATAAGTAAAGCACGTAATGTTATTCAGGGAGAAAGCCCAGACAAAAACAGTTTGTATTAACATGGTATGGAGGAGATAGTAGTATAGAAATAAGATTTTGTTTTGAAATTAAGAATACAATGATTAAAACACCCCATGTTAAAAGGGGAAATAACTTTAATAAGTTTGTAAGAAGTGATGATGTTTATCACTCAAAGTAGTAACGAAAGAATGAAGTTAATGTTAACACCAACAATAACTAATAACTTATAAAGAATAGTTTGTTTCAATGTTATGAAGAGGATATGGCTGAAAGAAACTTGCAGTCCATAAGCCTAATTGTTATATTTTAAAATATGTATAATGAAAATGTATATTGAATAGTAATTAAAACACAAACAGGATCAACACACAACACAAACAAATATGATAACTAAGTGAAGCCCATCAGGCTGAATAAAAATGTAATTTAAAAGAAATAAACCAAAAACCATCATGGCTACTCTTGGCTATGAAAGCATCTAACTGTCAGACACACACACAAATGTAAATTGTAACAATTTCACAAGGAACTTTACTAATCTAAGACCAGTAAATGGCCAGTAATTATATGTGAATCATTTTAAAAGAGAGATGTTATTCTAAAAGTTTAATTTAAGAAAGATATGTAATTTATCAAATGTCACATATTTAGACTAAAGTTAATGTATAACAGAATATGATCTTATGAGGTATCATTTTAAACTTTGAAAGGAAAGAAAGATAATAGTGATATTATTTATTACCCCAAAGGAACTATAAAGGAATAAAACCATTAATAAAATACTTAATAAATTTGAATAAAAATTCAAATCTCTTAACAATGCTTTTGAAAGAGGCCTTAACCAATCAAAGGGTTACTGTTGCCATAGTAACGGGCCGTCGAAGGCTAATTTTCCATTAAATAGTTAAATAGACGTTCGGAAGTTAACCACTGAAACCAAAGACGAATAGATGCAGAACTACTAAGATTTAACGATGTCCTGGAACCAAATACCAATAAATGAGTTAACAGAAATCCCAAGACAAGATTGAAAAAGATGTCCGAAGCCTAAAGCCAGTCCAAATTTGCAGAATTTCCACTACCCCAGATGACCACATATCAACACTATCTGAACTGATGAGTATCAAATAAATTCCTTTCTCCCAAAAAACCAAATTACTAAAAATATTTCTCAAACAATCAAATTTCTCACTATTGAACAAATATAATTTTCTTTCAAAGGTTTTAATGCATAATTAACTTACGTAAAAACATTTTGTTAACCAAAATATAACCTCGCATTAGAGTGCAACTTTGTAACAAACGATACGACACTACCGAACAATTTGTAAAAACACATTATACTCTCTAAGTACGTATAAGGTATGGTAGTGTACTTTTTTAATGTAACCAACGTTTATGTCTTATTTTATAATCCAAAGGACCCCAGATTTGGGAACAGATTAATATATTGTATGTAAACAGTAGCCATCACGACAACGAAATAATTTGTTTTCAGACCGATTTGCCAACCTTGAAATATTGGCGTCTCATGTTCTAAGCCGGAGCAATTTGTTATCAAACCATTTATAATCCTTTTGTCATATTAATTAATGACTGAATTTGTATTAAAATTACAGTACAGAGTCTTACTATCGTTTTATTTCATAGGACGTTGTAGAATATATGTGTGTTAGCAAGTTTTATTCAGTAACCAACTAGCGCTCGTCACGAGTGGACAATACGGCAACCTGTATAGCGGCGGGAACCATTTGAACGCTCCAGCTGTCAACGCTAATAACACTTATCAACTTGTAATTTGACTATTTTAATTGTTTTGATAGAAACAATTTGGCGCCACCCGGGATTCGCAACCCCTATGAATTAACAGGTAGGTTGTACTGGTAATTTTGACAACGCTACAGACTCCAGTAGTGACTACGATTATTGTAACGACCAGTGTGAGGCAAACACACTACATTAACACTAATACACATAATAAACAAGTGTAAACACATTTTAACAGGTACGACCACATTATCTAGCTACATATTGACGACTCCAACGTGAAGACTAATCTAATTAAGAAGGATGCACCCGTTTACTCGTTACATATTGACGAACCCAACGCGGGGCTTTAAATAAAAAGGAAGCCTCCGATTACTCGTTACAACGTACATGTATACAAATAATTATCTTTATAATATCTCACAACAACT
Source organism: Magicicada septendecula (assembly GCA_034769895.1). Taxonomy (NCBI): domain Eukaryota; kingdom Metazoa; phylum Arthropoda; class Insecta; order Hemiptera; family Cicadidae; genus Magicicada; species Magicicada septendecula. The sequence continues at coordinate 893,084,278 of CM068368.1, forward strand.
TTATCTTGACCTATAGATAACACATAAAAATGAAAGTTCAACCACAGTTCTACAACGGTAAATGAATAATACATATTACTTAATTACCTGATATTCTATCAACAGGAAATCTTTCACATGATAACACAAAATACAACATCACGGTCATAATAACAACATAACATCATACAATTCAGAACAAGTATTTTTGAGTAACTTAGGTCGTACACTATTTACTCATTCTTATCTATTTTAAAAACCTAAATTATTCCGAAATAGTCAACATTAGTTTTTCTTTTTACAATATTTGTCAATGTCTGTTATTTACCTCTCACTGAACCTTGAGGTTTATTACTATTATCATTATTATATGCTTATCTTTTATTATTATTATTACCTTGCATTCTTATTACCTTTAAACAATTATGGGTTTATTTTCTGACCTTTTTATAAGTGTGGAAAATTAAAATATTTTCTTCCCTATTCTAATTTTATTATTTTATTTATGTAATGTCGAGGACCGCATTTCTGTTACGTTACAATATTCATATACACTCATATTATTTTAGTTCTTCAAATTGATAATGAATAATAATAATTTATATATTTTTAAACAAGAAAATATTTTGATTGTTTTTATTCAATGTTTCGATAGTTCTTTAATTTACTGTCTTTATCATAAGTATAAGGTTATTAAGGATATACAGTAGAACCTCGTTAAAACGGACCCCGTTACTACGGACTTCTTTTACAACGGACAAGTCTTTTACGTCGTACCCCCACCCCCTAGAAACTAAGTCAATGCACCGGAATGACTCACGTCCGCCCGCCAGTGCCGAATGACAGTTTTCAGAGACAAACACCCTTGTCAGGTATAAATCGTTGAAAGTTAAAACCCAACCCCAATCCACCATTGAATTAACTGGTTTGAGAATTAACTGTTGAGATAATAACAACAAATACAGGAAACTGTTTGAATGGTAAGGGTAAGGGAGTTGAAAACAAAGAAAGGTTAACGCCTTAGCCAGGTATATTTTCACTCCCACCACTACTGGTTCAGTTGTTTGTCGCGCACAGTCACACGTCCTGCCTATAACTTTTTTTAATTTATTCACATCATGTCGTTAAGTAAGCCAAGTGTAGGACAGAAACGGAAGCGTAAGGCACTCAGTCTTCAAGATAAACTCTCCATTATAGAAAAATTAGAAAAAGGAGCGTCTGTTTCTAGCATTTGTCGTGAGTATGAAATCGCAAAACAAACCGTATTGGACATTAAAAAATCAAAAAATGACATTCGTAACTTTGTTCTCAAGTTCAATGTAGAAAAGGAGAAGAGTACAGCTAAGCGTATGTGGCTGCCTTCTATGGCAACACTGGATGATGCAGTCTACAAGTGATTCTCTCAGCTTCGTTCATGTGGAATGGCTGTTAGAGGAATTGAAATTCAAGCGGCTGCCGAAACACTCTCCAAATAGATGGGACTTGAACAGTTTAAAGCGAGCTCTGGTTGGCTATTTAGGTTTCGTCGACGTCACAATATTTCAAACAAGAAGATTAGTGGGGAAATTCTTAGCGCAGACTTTGAAGCTGTTGAGCCTTTTATTAAAGAATTAGACGATTTGATTAAAAAAGGTTTTCAATTGAGCCAAATTTATAACTTTGATGAGACAGGTTTGTTTTGGAGAACTCTACCTGACAATACACAAGCTTCAAAAGCCGAAAAAACTACGCCTGGTAGAAAAGTCAGCAAGGAGCGTGTGTCAGTTTTGTTGTGTGCAAATGCAGACAGCACTCGTATGCTTAAACCTGCTATCGTTGGTAAAAGCAAAAAACCAAGGGCACTTAAAAATGTGATGGACAATTTACCAGTTCACTATTATAGTTCCCGAAATGCGTGGTTTACAACTGAAATAACAAGTGATTGTGATTGATTTCATAAGAAAGCTGTGCCAGCAATTATAAACCACCAAATGGAAATTTTGAACATTTCAAAAGAAAAAATAAAAGCTTTGGTTCTTTTGGATAACGCACCAACCCACCCTGATGTTGACAAACTCTGCAGTCCAGACAAGAAGATAAAGTGTAAGTTCCTGCCTCCAAACACAACATCCGTGTTTCAGCCCATGGAACAAGGAGTAATTTATACTGCCAAGCGGCTTTATAGAAAAAAATTTCTCAATGAAATCTTAGAAGTTGATGAGCCATCCGCTGCTGAAGAAGATAGAAGGGGCCAAAAGACTCTTCAAAACTTGAAGGCCTACAACATTCGATCTATGATTCACAACTTTGCTGATGCTGTAAAAGAAATTAAACCAACTAATTTGGTGAACTCATGGAAAAAACTGTTAAAGAATGAAGAAGCATGTTTAGAAATAGAAAATTGTGAGACAGAAGATTTCCGTGAAACTTTGCAAAGAGGAGGGGAGGAAGAAGTTTTATTGGAAGATGTGGAGACTTGGCTTGAAGAAGATGAAGATGACCCTGGATTCCACTTGTTGACGGAAGAGGAGATTGTTGGCAGTGTCACTGAGAAAGAAGACCCTTCGGAGGACGAGGAGGAAGACAATACTCAGGCAACAATAAAAGTGAGTGAAGTGAAAGATCATTTAAATTTTGTCACTGAATATGTTGAACAATCAAAAAATGAAAATGTGTTTGCTTACTATGAACACTTGCGGCATCTTCGTCAGTTACTGACCAACGAAATAAATAATAAACAAACACAACAAAAAATCAATACTTTTTTCAAACCAGTTAATGTTAGTAGTAATAACCTAATAAATAATAATGAACCAGGCCCTTCTTGTTTAAGAGAATAAAACAATAGAATGTATATAAAGTTTCAGTTCTGGTCTATAATGTAAATATGAACAGTATGATCTCATTTGTCATGTATGCTACGTAAAAATGTCGTCAAGTAAAAATAAACATGTTTAATACTAATTTACCGAGTTTTATTGATGTAAATACGACCTAACAAGACTTATTTGTTATATAACGGACTTTCATTACAACAGACAACCTTTAGCCCCAGTTAGTCCGTTATAATGAGGTTCTACTGTACAACTAATCACATGTACTTCTGATGATGGCAGTAAATTAACAAAATTTTTACTGTCAGTAATAAACCAAAACATAATTCAGAATCCTTAACGATGCCATAGATAAGACGTAAATTAAATATTAATGTCCATAAGATAATAGTTCGATTACAATCATAGATATCATAACAAAACTTCAGTCCGAAAATGAGTGGATCAACATTGATACAATATAACACTGAATATGCATGAATTCATTTACATATTACAAAACAGTCATTGATCGAACAAATGAATATTCCGCGCATGTTGTATACACAAGTTTGCCAGTAAACAAATCGTTTTCAGTGTATTGAAACATTACATACATACTTCTAATTGTGAATTAGCTTTTACGCGACGTCCAGCTAAGCAAAAATAAATAAATAAAATTAAAGATGGATCCTGGGATCAATAAAAGTTGGAGAACAGTACACAAGACGCCACAATAACGAGTTGTACACACGTGTTGAGAAAATCACAGACATAATTAGAAAAAGAATTACTCTCTACGGACATGTTCAAAGAACGAATCCTGACAGACTAACAGGGAAGCTTTTTAACTATTTCAAAAAGCTCAAAATGTCCAATACTTGGTTCAAAGAAACAGAAAAGACATAGAAGAACTCCCAGATTACTCAAGAAGACATTGAAGAATGCTTGCGAAAAAAAAAACCCAAGGTCTTCAGGAGGAAAAACCCGAGAAGAGGACTGGTGCCATCTGGACTGACGAAAGGAGGGAGAGACATCGATCAAGAATGAAGATGTGGGAGAGGAGGAAGAGAGAGGAGAAGAAGGGAGGGACCAGTTGAACCAAACGTAGTCCGCAGTGGTTCATACGCAAAAATAAATAAATAAATACAATAAAACTAGAACTGCTATAATATATCACTTGTATTCTTATTGATTTCACAGTATTGCTTATAAAACATTCACAGAACCGTAACTACTGTCACTGTAAAAACTTCAGTGCAATTAATTACGAATTAAAGTACCGAGGTGGATGATAAACGCTTGGTTATAAAATGAGTTATTATTTACAACGGTTCCGGTCAAGAATTTTCCTGTAATCGGTCGATTCTATAAAAATAGATAAAAATTTTGGAAAAATACAATGTCTAATTACTTCTGTACCTTTAACGTGCTTCCGTTGATCGGTTCGCGACTTTTCCCCAACCGTTGCTGTTCTGATACTGAATCACGTGGTGGGTGAGACCTTGTAGTAGTAGTATAGTAACCTTGATAGACGGTAACTGTTAAGCGTTAGGCTCTACATTAATCAAACAGATAAGTCGTTGTTTTCAAGCTTTCCTTTTTACTTTTTAACCTGGCAATTTTTTCTCAGATCGATTACTCGTGAAATGTCCGGATTATAAAGGCTTTAAAAAAAAGTTAGCCGTCACTACAACAGTATCAGCCAAATTGTTACGTTTTGTCCCCACTCTGTTCGATTGTGTAGCTGAACTCTACAGCCAGTTGGTTCTACAAAAACATTGTTTTTTATTAGAATGACTTTGCTCTTTGTAACTAGCAATTACCGTCTTCTCGTCCTTCACGTTTGATCATTTTGTTACTGTCATAACACGCCTTTTTTGTGTCACACATACTCTACCTTTTTTGTGCTCTTTCTGACTCTACATGTCTCTCTCCCGCGCTCTATCTCTCTGTCTCTATAGCATACTCTAATATACATATTACTTTTATTTTTTAGAGTACTTATAATTACATCACACATTTTTTTTAAATATGGATTATTTCCTTTTCCATGTTACAATTATCTATTTCATTTTATATATATATTAAGAACACAGCTGAATGCAATAACGGAAACCATACTTTCAGAGGCCCAGAACGGTTTCAGGAAGGGCAGATTGTGTTTAGATTGTCCATTTACAATAGCCCAGCTCGTTGAAAACCGTAGAGAGTATCAGTTGGCCACATACATAGCTTTCATCGACTTCGAGAAGGCACTTTGCAGAGTGAATCAGTGCAAACTATGAGCAGTAATGGAAAGGAAATGGATCCCACAACATCTAATTAGAGCAATACAGTCTTTATGTGGAGAATAAAATCTTAATAGAACCAGGGAAACCGAGAAGAGTTCCTAGAGTTGGACTGATCAATTGTGGCGTATCACAAGGGTGCCCATTATCACCTTCCCTTTTTAATTTATATATACTGACGATTTCACACAAAACTGGCAGATGTGTCTTCCAGAACATTTTATGATTGGTCACTCTACAATTGACACTTTGTTGTTTCTGGACGATCAGGCTATTCTGTCGGACTCTGAAAACAGATTCCGGATGGGTATACATTTGTTAAATCGAATCTGCAGACACTGTCCTGGAACAAGTTAGCAATTTTAAACACCTAGGCTACAGTGTGTCTTATAATGCAAGCAACGACGTTATGAATAATTTGCATAAGTTCAACCTTATGTGCGGTACCGTTAGGCGAACCCTTAAACCAGCAAGTATAGGAACATGCCTAAAATTCTACAAGATGATGCCTCTTCCCACATTTCTTTATGGGTCTGAGAATTGGACTTTAATGAAAGGCCAGGCCAGTCACAGGGTATACTCTCCATGACCATAGAAGAAACACAGATATACGGCAGGAACTGAATATCATGAGTATACTCAGCAAGATCGCCCAGTATTGGCTGAATTGGTGGGGAACATCTTTGACGAATGGATGACTGCCGCATCCCCAAATAACTATGGCACTATAAGCCGAGGGGACGGAGAGGTGTGGGACGCCCAAGGAAGCGCTGGAGTGACCAGCTCTAATCTTTGCCTATTTGAGACCAGAACAAACCACCCTTGGTTTAATCCTTGAAGATGATGATGATGATGTTATAATTAATAACTAGACCAGAGAATCTAGATAATTAAAAATACATTTACTTGTTTAAATTGATTTATTTCCCTCTTATTGCATATTTTTCCCATAAAGCTAGTAAACTGGTTTTTCTCAGTTGAAGTTTTTAGATTGTACAACACAGTAATGTTTCCCAAATTATGAAATGCTTACAGTAATTGACTCTCTGAGCCTGGTATCAGGACTAGGTCGTCAACATATAAAATAGTGGAACAATTAGAATGATTCAAATTGAAATCTACATTACTATGTTTATGTTATGAACGAATGATATAAGTTAAACGAGACCGGGGATAGAGAGCATTCTTGCTGCGACTTCTGATTTCTCAGCATTTCTCTCTCACTAAAGATATTGACCCAGCATATAAACTGCTAGTTACTTCAAACAATTGTGAAGGTATCAATGTATATGGCAACAAATTCATTTAAATGTGAATTTATTCAGAGAAGGTGTAAATATTAATGGTGAAGGCCGTTATCTTTCCTTAAAAATATATATTTTTGAACATTATACATTTTTTTTTAACATGGTTAAGTAATACAAAAATAATAATTAACTAACAAGTCTGACAATAAAGTTTGGAAACTTATCGCAATGTGTTTGTCTGTTGGGGATCAGGCCTACTGCTGGAAATATTAGACAAAAAAACGCTGTACTTTGTCACTAACTTGTAGGACAAGACACCTGATTCATATGGCACTGTCTGTAAGAGAGAGTTCCTTGTGTTGTAACCAAGTGAAAGATCCATACTAAAAACCAATACCAAATGGCATCAACTGGTAGACAAAACACTGAAAGCAATGACACAACTTGAACTACTCATACATCTGAAGCTGTCTGAAAGGGCAAACTAGGTACTACAATTAATTGGTGTAGTGTTCCAAGGAGCTTAATCTGATATTCATCAATAAGGTTTGCATTAAGTTAAGTTCCCAAACTTTACTGTCAGACTTTGTGTGCACACACAAAATAATAGAGTAGCACGGAAGACATAAATAAATGTTAATTGTAGATTCCATCAAATCCTTATAATTCCTATACGTGTATATATATATATATATATATATATATATATATATATATATATATTTCTGTTCATTACACACTAACAAAAATCTAAAAAATACTGATTAACATACAATATAATAATTCATAGCTAACTTATTACTTTCTAATTCATTGTGTTAAATAGTTTTTTTTTTTTAAAACGATGATTAGAAATTATTTTAAAATTTCTTATACAAGGAAATACACTACACTCTCATTTATCTGGCCTTCATTTATCCAGAATTCTGTCTTATCAGGAATACGTTTTCAAAAATTTTTTTTAAACGACTTTACCGGTGAATTTTAAGATACAATATGTACTAAAAACAACCTGTGTTGTTATAAATTCAACGTTATACCCGTTCAGAGCTCATCAACGTAAACGTAATTAATCTAAACTGCAAGGTTAAAAATAATACAGTGCAGTGTATAGTTCCCTTGGCGATCTGGTTAATGTCGGCATTCAAAGAGAAATTTATCAGTCGCAACTGACTAGAAAACTCCACATCTCAAAAAGATAATGAGTAGAAAAAAAGAAGATATTATGACCATTTAAAAAAAAATTAACATAAAAGATGTAATTTATGTGTGGGAAGATCTTTCTCAAAAAACATTAAGAAATTCTTGGAAAAAGCTGTGGCCAGAAATGGTGGAAAATTGCGACGCTGAAACTACAGAAAGTGCCAAAAATGATAATATTTCTGGAAATAAAGACATTATTGAATTGTTAAAAGATACTGAAGGTTGTGAAAACGTTCAAGAGGAAGAAGTATCTGAGTGATTAAATGTAGGTGTAGACCAATATGATCCCAGGCATCAATTCCTTTCTGAGGACAAGATCGTCGATGAGTGTTCTAAAAAATCAAACAACGAAGATACAAGTTCCAATGATAATGATGATGGGGAGGACATTGCAATGGCAATCAACCATTCAGAGGCTACTTGAATGCTGGACAAATTATTTTGAGCACCAAAGCGAGACAAACCCAGCAGAACTGTTACTTCTAAAAAGACTCCATGACCGTACAGCTAAGAAGAGGGAAACATCGCTAAAGCAGAAAAAATTTATGGACTTTTTAAAAAGTAAAGACTGATTATGCATGTATGTGTGTTTGTTTTTTCTCGCCAAATTAAACTTGTTAATTTTTAGAAATGCTACTACTGTACTGTACTGTACTGTACTGAATTTAATATAATGTATGTATAATGTCTAATGCTAAATAAATGTTTTTCTTGTTTATACAGTATAATATTCTGAAATAGATTGTTTTTTCTTAAGACTTACTCGTAAAATACAGTACAGTAGGCTATTACAGTTTGTATAGTCTTCAAAATAAAAAAACCTTTTCTGTATAGCAGTACGTAAACATCGCTAATACCGGCATTTTCACCATTAGTTTGGTTTATCTAGAATTTCGTTTATCCGGAAAGAGCCCGGTCCCATCAATTCCGGATAAACGAAAGTGTAGCGTACTTATAGATCCTTAAATTTCAACAGTACATTCATTTTTTAAAATCTTAACAAACAAAATCATGTCATTTGAAATAATATACTATATCGTATTATTGTATACTAAATATAAAATGTATAGTTAGTTGTATATATTTCAAAAGCATGTTTGCATCATTTGGGTATCTCTCATGTTGCTCAACTGAGATATGCTGCTTGGAACAGAAATACAGTAAAATTGAAAGTTAAGGGAATACGCGCAGAAACCAATTTATGGATGGACGAGTCCACTTTGATATTGTGAATGGCGGGAGGGTAACAGAGTATCAGCTTGTATGCAAGTGAAGGTGTTGCCAACTTTGCGTGTGATGTTTTAGTTACCCGTACAATGTTAGCTACTGTGTGACGTAGGTCTACTATCTCAGTCTTGCATTTATTATTATTTCAATTTATTATTAATTGTATCGTTGTTTTACAGTCACTCATTTTTATTAGTTATTTAATTTTTTAGTTAATTTCCATTGGTAGTTTTTATTCTGCAATTACGTATTATCGAAATTATTTGTGTTATCATCCAGTAATAAGATTTGTTAAAATGCACACTTCTCCTTCAACTAGCAAAGACAGACACGAAAGTTATTCATAGTCAAGCACAGGAAGTAATAATAAACAGTTTTTTGTTGTCCAGGATTAAAAAGATTCTTGCAATTAAATTACTACGAAGAACGCGTTCCTTTATGTAATGATAAACTGTAGAGATAGTCGAGTGTAATTAAGGAGTGGAAGTGTACAGTTTGCAAATTCCATTGTGATAAGAACGGTCATAAAGGCTGTAGTTTTTTACGTCTCAGCAGTACACAATGACAGAACCAAACAACACTCTGATATGTTTACAAAACATTCTGATATGTAACAGCAACAAATTCCGATACGTGTGAACAGTACATATCATTTGCTTGATTTGTATAGTAATACAATTACAATATTATTATTTGATTTACATAAGAAACAATAAACGTATAATTCTTTTTTTTAAGCCAGCTGTGTGACTGTAGGTATGCACACACACAGATAGAGATTCGTGGTGACACATTTACAAACAAACCTTAACAGTCGCGAGTTTTTGTAACTATTAGAAATTATATTCATAGGTTGGCTGCACCTTCGCTGATAACAATTCTCTTCTTACATCTCACAGTGACTCCCTCCACATCGCCTTTCCCCTCTGACCATAAGCGTTTCGCGCATCTCCATGCCCTTAACTTTCAATTTTGCTATAATATTGTACTTATACTCTTTCCATACTTAGTTCAATCCTGATGTAAACAAACCAACGTGGCAAATCTGAAACTTTATTGGTCTGGGGCGTTGACATGTAATACACTAATGTATTACGCGCATAGGCAAAATGTCTGTATAGTCATGTGAGCGTTATCTTGCCACTTAAATACGGGCATGTCGTTTTAAGACTTCTTCCTTATCATTGTATTCTGAATCTTATAGAATTAGTATGGAGCCAGTTGAAAGGATATGTCGCTCGTCACAACACAACATTAGCTGGTTGATGTAAAACAGTTTATTGAGAAGGCGGTAAATGAAACAATGGCGGACAAGTAGTCATTGTATGCAGCATATAATCAAGGAAGATTATACAGCAACTGGCCTGGATTACCGACGTCGTTGTGGACAATGAACAATCTTATCAATAATTACGCTGACTCAAGTGATGATACACGTTCAGGCACAGACATGGAAGGCACTAAATTATTTTCTAACAGTAACTGATAATATACACTGGTAATTATCACAGCTTCTGTTTTTGTTTTAAATAAACTTTACATTTTTATTTTGTCGCATGTTTGACACGGTTAATAAAAAAGCCATTAACTCGTTTTATGAAACATTTCACTGTCAGCCTAACACAGTCACACAATTTTCCTTTGGTCAGGACAAATTATTACAATTTAGGATGTGTTTATACAGTATCAATATTATATGTATCCTGTCTGTACTCATTCTGTCAAAGTGATACGCCTCTAATACAAGCAGCAAATCGCGTTTCAGATGTGCCATGCCTGTTTGTTTACATCAGAATTAAGCTAAGAACGGAAACAGTATACACTAATTGCATTTCATGTATACTGTAGTGTTTGTTTTTCAGTACTTTACTAATCGTTCTGTGTGTATGCATGTGCATGCACGTTTACATATGTACACGTAATTTAATACAATTTTTTAAGGACTTACCTTAAGTCTGAAGATATTACTTGACAAAAAGAAGAAAATACCTGTCAAAGAATTGCTTGAAGAAAACTCTTGATGCAGAGAAATCTGAAGGAGGCTGATTGGAAAGATAGTAAAGTTTGAAAGCTCAGGTGCGAAAAACAACTTTAAACATTGAGTACAACACACACACACACACACACACACACACACACACACACACACACACACACACACACACACACACACACACACACACACACACACACACACTTTAAGTCTGGAGAGAGCTACTGGGGAAAACTGCTCTTATCTCCTCTGCTTCAGTTTTTTCCAATAAATTGCTCTGCAGAATGAAGGTAAATCCTTGTAAAAGTGGCATTAAATTAATATAACAAATTTATATAAAGAACTATTGAAAAAACTGTTAGTAAAAACATGTGAACCCCTCAAAAAAAAAAAAAAAAAAACCTATTTTAAATCTGTACATGGTAAGGAGTAAATCATGCTGGATGAACTTTTTAGCAGCTTGGCATTACAGTGCTGTTCAAAGATGCAGCTAATTTTTGGTGACTGTAAAGCGGCCTCTAACAAAAATGATGCTTCAACTTTAAGAGCACTTTAAACAGTCCAAGTATTTGTACCCGTTACGCTGGGAATCAGTACAAATTATACTAAAATATAATTACTGGTTTATTATATTATAAACTACAATAGCAATAGATTGTACAATATAATATGAGTAACCTAGCATATGCATATGGATTCAAACATCAAGTTTCAAACAGAAGAAGCTTCACTTCACTGTTCTATCAAAAATTACTTAATGTAAAACAAATGTAACACTAGAAATTACACTTTGTAAAAAACTTATTGAAAATTATTTTGACAATAATATAGTATATACATATCACAAAGCAAAGGCTTTCATCACTTTACTGGTAAAAAAAAAAAAAAAAAAAACACTAAAAACAAATATGAATTTGGGTCAATAAACAAATCTGACCTAAAAGTTAATTAGTTAACCTGACCTAAAATGTTCTTAATTAGTTTTTGGTTTATACAGAGTTTGGTAATGCGACTAGTAATTAATTTGGTTTAATTAATTCAGCCATAACAGTTCGTTCAATAATTTAATTAGTTAATCAAGTTCAGATGACTGTAATCCTAATTGACATTGCTTAATTGTAAACCTCATGTTAAAAGAAAAATTTCTTAAGGGGAGTCTCCCTACTGAAAATGGTCAAAAACTGATAAAAAATTGTAAAATTTTGTTGTTGTCCCAAATTGTTAGTTCTTTATATAAAAAAACAAAAACAAACTAAAACATTTTTTCCGAAATATTTTGTAGGCAAAAACAAATTGTTTGGGAAAACCTAGCACCTAAGCGATTTACGTTTCATTTAGGTATTACAGTATAACAAAACACTATTATTTATACTGTATAATATAATTTTACACATATATATTATATTAATGAATTTGTAAATAAATGTTGCAAGTATAAAACATCAGCTATTTTGTTTACAAAGAAGAAATCAGACTTGTAAAACAGCTGATTGACGTATTATTGATAACTTGCAATGTTTTGTTTCTATTGACATGTTTCTATAAATTATAAAAAAATGTAAAATAAAATATTTTATTGTTTATTGTATTATAATTTATTATTTTAATACCCATACAGTAATAAAAAAAAACATATAAAGCGTTTTAACTCCATAAATATTTAATTTTCCAACGGAAAGGAATATTTTTAGAAAATCCACGTTTCCTGCAAATTAAATTTTTCATGTTTTTATACATACTTTTTGATATATCTAAAAAACTATCTAACTGCACTGAAATTTTGCACAGATCTTTGGGATATAATTGCCTAAAAAAACACGTATTTTTATTTAATTTGGGCTTATAGTTCCTTGGTAATAAATTTTTATTTATAAATGTTAAAATAAAAAAAAATATTTTTACTATTTTCCTCATACAAAAATTGTTTTTAATTACATCCTAATAAAATACGTGTTTTTTAGATAATTTTATCCCCTTCAAAATGACACCTTCCAAAAGGTCATAGGAATTCTAGTTTTTCTGGAATATCAATTTGAAAAATATCCCAAAAACGTTGCTAAGAAACGTTAAAAAATTCAATTTTTAGTACTAAAATAATGTTTTTTCCAGTTGCAAAATTTTACCCTTTATTTAGTACAACAATAAATAATAAAAAACCAAATAAATTAAAAAGTTACAAAATAAACATTTTTGGCATTTTCAGTAGGGACTCCCCTTAAGTCAAATGGATTAAATAATAACATAGAACAGAAATTCTTATTAAGAATAAATGTATATTGCCAGCTGTGCCAAGTTCCTACACAAGAGACTCCTCAGATAATATATTCAATACAATCCTACAATTGAATATGTATTTTCTTCAAGTCGCTTGAATGAGATTACAGCAATATCAAATGTGCCGTATTTTCGTGTGTATAATGCGCCCTCATGTATAACATGCACCCCCATTTTATCATATTTCACAGAAAAAATTTAATTCGTGTATAAGGTGCATCCGAATGTTGGACACGATTGGCACACAGATTCGCACTTTTATCATCAAACTTGTGGCCACTAGGATATCGACAAAACACTGGTATGCATTCCTAATTTGAGACGAATCGAAATTGTTCATATGCCTTGTTTATGCAACAAATCGATGAAACTTGATAGTAGTTTCGTACTCTCACTGCAAACGCTGAGCCAGAGTAGTTCTTCAAATCGAAGGACTGTGTCTGCGAAGAAACCATACACACCAACCACGGCTATTTCAAGACTTTGAGCGGTATCCTAGAACGAATCTGTACCATTTCAGCAGCAACAGCCAAAGCCCCACTCATTTTTGCTTTTATAAAACTGACTAGGTGCTTTTCTAATCCTGAAAATTTAGCTTGAGTAGTAACACTTAATTTTCCTTTTTGTTTTTTCCACTCCCTAACACTGGATTCCGCTGCAGCAGAATATCATTTTCATTTGTGAATTTCATTACAGATAATTTAAACTGAGCTGCACAGGACGATAGAGAAGATCTTCCACTAATTAGAACATTCAATCTGTTACTTTACAACACACGCAATGCTGGTAGTGAACTACTGTAGAAACAAGTACAGTAACAGAATGTTACAACATAGTACTGTTCTAAATCTTGAAGTGAACAAACAACTAATGGAGAAGGGGTGAAAACTGTGAATCAAATTAACAGTAAATTTCATTTTACTATTACTAGACTTGAGCCTGCCAGTTTTAGGCCATGTTGCGATCTTTGCCATGAACAATCTGATCGATCATACATCGCAGATCTACAGATTTATATATATAACATCAGTTTATAGCGTCTGTCGTCGCTGTCCGATTTCCAGACTTTGTCTCCAATATTTTTTGTCCTGACAATGTTCTTCTGTCAGATTCCTCCCACTTAGAGCTTTCTGGATACTCTCTCCTCATGATCGTGTGGGTCTTCCCCTCTTCCTCTTCTCCGGAGGTAACCATTCCATTATCCTATTTGGCAACCTTTCTCCTCCCATCCGTTTAACATGTCCAAACCAAATTAACTGTCTTCTTTCTATTTTATCTACTACTGCATGTTTCACATTTATCGTTTCTCTAATCTGTTCATTTCTTATTTTCTCTCGCCTGGATTCTCTGCATGATCTCTTTAGTGCATCCCTCTCTACAGCTAGTATTTTCCTTTTGTCTGCTTCTGTCATTCTCCAACTCTCAGCACCATACAACAGAATACTCTTTACGATAGTATTGTATATCTGTACTTTCCTTCCTCTAGTTATCTGGTCAAATGTTGGTAAAGGGTCTTGGAGGCTGTGTAGGTTGCCGATGCCTACACAGTAATAAAACTCTGAGAAAAGCCCAATGAACCTGACAAATAAGTCAGAAGGTTGCAAAATCGAACTCAGCTCTGCCAACAAACCCTACTCTCACATCCTTGAAGACAATAGTCGCGTGGTTCCCGGGTGCATTGCGTACAGTGGGTGTACGTTATATAGCAGATGGGACAGGGTGAAGAGCAAGTTTCCGGCACTCTCTAAAATATCTGGAACATATTGGCTAAGGGAATAAATCCTAACAGAAAATTCTGGTCCTCCAGGTTGGGGGTTGGAGCTATGTGCTTGCGACTGATTCTCTGTAAACAATCCCAAGTGCAAAAAACTCCAGACAGAAGCAGATCTACAGTTTAGTATGGAAATTATATTATTCATGTATAATGCACACACCCACATTTTTAGGAAGAAACTATGGCGGAAAAGGTGCGCATTATAGATGAGAAAATACGGTATTTAAAACATATGGTTGATGTTTAGATTTAGGGAGAGTTTAGAAGCCCATCATATGTACTTGCAGCATAAATAATGGTTCCATTTGTGGATGAGGTTAACTGTTGACTTGATTTTCATGTCATTCCCCTTACTACTGTCAAAATCCAAAATCATGACATGATGATTACAATGTCCAGCAACAGCTGTATGTGTTAACGGCTTAATATTTTATTACTAATTATTTTCTCTTTTTTCCCCTTCCGTTACAACAGACAAACTGAACTGTACAAAAATGTACAGTGTTATAATAAACACAATGTAACAACAAGGATATTTTCTCAATTTAAACACACTATACATATTAAAGTACTTGTAAACAAACATCATATAACCAATGACACACAAAAAGTTATTCTTATTGTATAGCAGCCAGCCATATATATATGTGTGTGTGTGTGTGTGTGTGTGTGTGTGTGTGTGTGTGTGTGTGTGTGTTACATCAGTAAAACATAAATGTCAATCTAAGGAAAAATTACCACACACCGAGCGCGCGCGAGCATGGCAGTTAAACTTCCATGAGTTGGCCATCCATAGCCAAGATGTCATACATATCTGGTTATCATAAAACAAATTTGATTCCCGTCATGTTCGTGTTATTTTACACATAAAATTGTCAATTTTTGTTTTTAAAACTAAAAAAAAAATTGTTTATAAAATAAGAATACATTATTCAGTTTGAATTTCAACAAAATCGATACAATTTGTTTTGTTTCCTTTCCTTAATTTTCTCTAATGAGACATGGATATTTAAATGGCAAATCTAATACATTAAATATGAAATCTACTGTAGTTATAAAGGATGCTGGGTGTATTGAATTGCTGAATACTTTTGTCTGCTTTAGTTGACTGCATATGTTGAGTCTCTTTTACCATTTTACAAAGCGTCTGATGAAAGTTATTTAACTACTATGAACATGAAAATAAAATGTAAGCACACTCAGAATAAAATTAAGCATATTTTAAATTGTCTAGCATCTTTAAATCTAAAACTGACATTTTAAAATTGTTATTAGGTCTACTGATACACATTTAAACACATAAAATATATATGTGTTCAGTTTTATATAATCAATATATATTTAATTTTAAAACAGTTCCTGTAAACAGGCCTGTAATTCGAAAAACCAACGATATTACACAATTCGGTTCACTTTTAACTTAATTTTTTTTTCTAATCTCATAATGGTTCACATCATGGAAGTTCAACTGTTCATATATACACATTGTACACAAAATATAAAACGCATGTCTGTACACTTTTACCACTAAAACATATGACTTACATTATGGTTATATACACTGCAACACTGCAATATCACATTTCACTAAAAGTCAACAATTTATCAACAGAATTTGAGAGATAACTACTACTACATTATATACACAATAATACAAAATATATGTTATGTAAAATTTCAGTTGTACTTCATTTATTTTATAAATGTTCAATCAAACAGTTCAACTTTCACTAGAATTGTTTCTTATGTCATTGGTTATTTTTGTTAGCGCTAACAGAAAAGCGTTGTCAACATTTTCACACTGAAATCTCTCTTTAACGTACGATTTTATGTCACTGACTGTAGCCATGGTTTTATTTTTCATACATGGTTTTACTTCTAAATTAATTTTAGAATATTCTTCTGCTGTTTTCATTGGCACAAGACCAGGAGTATCAGCTTTATTTGTCTGATTATTACCACCGGTCTTGATTTGTTTCTGGTTGCAATTTGTATTTTCAGAAAGTGATAAATGCCTGTTGCTTCGTTTATTTACTGAGCCACTTGCTTTAGGAGCGGACGATGATGCATAGTTTTTTTTTACAAAATGCGGATTTCTAACTGGACTGTTACATTTACCATCAGTTTTTGCATCAGCTGATTTATTGCCACTACAACTTTTTCCAAAATGATTGTTGGTATTGTGTCCGTTCCGAGACTTACTGGTTTCATCAGTTGGCCATTCCACATCGGCTGACCATTCTACATCTTTTGGCCATTCTCCATCATTTGCATCTGACAACGTTTGGCTCTCTTTTTCCGATTGATTTGTATTTTTGCTACCAGAAGTGGTCCCTGAATTTTCAATTGCTGTTAAGAATGGATTAGAATTTTCAATTGCTGTTAAGAACGGATTAGAAGTATTAACACGACATCTGGCTGTTTCAATTTCCATATTAACTTTTTCTTTTTCTCCTGTTTTGTTATTTAACTCTCTAACAGTTGTACCATCAGTGTTGCCAACTTTTTTGTTATTACGGTCTACTATCGTAGCTTCGGTAACAAACTTACAGCCTTCACAATCACAATGATTGTCTGGTAATAGATCCGTTAATTCTAGAAACGATGAATGTTTTCTTCTTAAACGGATATGTGTGATGGCATGGTCTACAAAGTATTCTAATGTTCCTTGAAGAAACTCCGTAAACGGTCTAAACAAGTTTGCTCTATCATAATCCAGATTCGTATCCTGCATTCTAATCACAACATAAGGAACTTCATTTTCTGATGGAACGGAGAGTGACAGTGTGACTAAAACTGATAATGATTTATCAAAAATGTCCTGCAAACAACGTCCACTTTCTGATACTTTAACATCCTTTTGAAAGTCGTTTAAATGGCATCTGTTTAGACGTTTTCTCAAATTCTTTCTATTCATGACTACCAATCTATTTCCTGTACATTCAAACACAGCCTTCTTAGAAGCATGAACGTCTGTCTGTTCACTATTTTGCTTCAGCTCCTTTGATGTGTTGCTGATGATTTCTTCTAAACGTAATTTCAAAACGTGTGTGAAGACCAACATTATTGCCTTCTGCACTACTGCGAACCACTCGTTTAGTGACTCTGTAGTAGTAGCTGGAGGCTGTCTTCTAACTTGCATTTCATTAACGCCTTGTACAGACCATGGTATTCTATAAACTTTCTCAAACTGCTTTGGATTTAATACTTTTTTGCTGTTCTCAATAAGCGTCATCAATAATTTACTTTCATCTTCAGTACCTTCAAAAACACGGTGAGCGTGCCATAATGCACTGACCAGCAGGTTCAGCTGTTTATCGGTAAAACCCCTTCCTAAGTTATAGTTAAGTTCAAACGGGTCTTGAATTCTTAGCGGCAACTGAACTTTAAATTGGTAATCATGATTTCGTCTAACAAAGTGTTTGTAAGCCCCCATAGTGTCTGGAAGTGTTTCTGGAGATTCAAAATGGTTTATGTCAACTGTTTTACCTATCAAAGGACAAATAACATATTTATCGTAGTCAAATGTTGCATAAAATTCGAAAAAACCTTTAACAATGTCTTTAATGCAAATATTATTTTCTTGCAGTTTAATGGTGCGTAGATCCATATTTAAACCACAATGCCACCCTTCTTGTATTTCAGAAGACGTGACAAATACAGAAATCGGTGGCAGTAGGGATGGCTTCAACTGCTGTAAGTAAAATATAGCCATCATTATTAAGGCGTAACTCGAAAGCTGTGTATTTGTTGTGACTGAACACTCTTTCGCCCAGTATTTCAACAACATAATGAATGGTCTGATTCTTTCGTCCAGAGACACAAGGAACTTAATCAGCTGGCTGTTCATTACTCCTAACTTGTTCTTCACTGTGACGTCACATCGGATTCCTGTCTGTGAATGTATGAACCTAACAATCGGTACTCTTGCTCTTGGGATTCTAACTATATGTGTATACAACTTGCTGCATTTGTACATTACTTTGCACTCTCGGGTCACAAATGTGTCTTCAATACCACGTTTATCTAAAAAAAAAGTAAAAAAAAAAACTAACATTAATATATTAGTAAATAACTTTCTAATTACCAATTCATTTACTGATTAACTTGTTCAGTGACAACCAGCACACTTACTTACTTATATATAAGTTTTTGCTTACTGTAAATTCCCGTATACAGTATGTATAGGTTTTCTAATTTACCATAGCAGGAGCAACTTAATTACGATACTTGGTTTAATTCTGTATTTTCTGTGTGCTGCCATCTATCAATGGCATTTTAAACTATGGTCTGCATAAGTTTTGTTACAGAGCAATCATACATTAAATATAATTAATTCACTCGTTTTGTATGCGATTCTGTATCCTGCTCTTATGAATTTGCGGGCTATTTTTTCAGTTTGGTTGTTGATGTATGTTAGTGTTATGAATTTGTTGTTTTCTGTCTTTGTCTGGTGTTTGTTTTGTGCTTTGTGTAGGAGTTTATTGACTATTGTTGTTGTATCCGTTGGTTTCTGCTAGATATTTTATCCTGTTTAGTTCGTCTTTGTAGTATTTTTCATCTAGTGAGATGTTGTTAAGTCTATGTATCATAGTTCTGAAGGCAGCTAGTTTGTGTTGTATTGGGTGATTGGAGGAACTGTGTATTAGTATGTCAGTTGTGGTTGGTTTTCTGTATATATTGAATTTGTCGATTTTTCAAAAGTCGATACCGTCACCAAGATCAAGACGGACACTGCTCCCAACAGCAGCCTCTGAAGAAGCTTTTTAAAAGCGAGGTAAAACTTTTACGTTTTTCCTGCAAAAAAAGTTGTGTTCTGAGTCGGCAGTGAATTAATTATATTTAGTTGAGTAACGGACATGTCATGGACCACAAAATCCAAGAATCATACATTAAACGCTAAAAAATTCCAAACAATCTGGTCCTTGTTAACATTTCCTTTTGTCTGATATACCAAGCTGGGTTTTTATTATTTGTCACATTTTTTAGCACTAGAGTTAATCAATTTTGAAATTTTCCAAAACTGTACACTATATTCAGAGTGTGGTTAAAATTCTCCTTACTTTGATATTCCACATGGAATTTTCTTTTTTATTAAACATTTGGCCCACTTTTTGGGCCCTGGCATCCCAAAATTTTGAAGCATTTAAAAATGAACACTACATTCAGATTTAAATTAAAATTCATTTTACTTTGACTGCATTAAGAATAAATAGCATTTATAAAATTAAAAAAAATAATCATAAAAACCATGTAAAAGACAGGAGTCAGACAAGGAGATGGACTATCACCGTTGCTTTTTCACTGCGTTCTGGAAAAAGTAATAAGAGAATACAGAAAATCACATCAGGCAGGGAATTAGATTAGGCTATAGCAGAGATAACCTGTCAATAGAGATTATCTAGCATTTGCAGACGCTCTAGCAATCCTGTCAGATTCAGTAGAAACAGCCATTACACACGTGGAAATGCTGATAGAACAAGCCGAAAGAGTGGGTTTACAAATTTCTTTTCAAAAAAACTACGTTCATGACAAACACCAAGACAATATCCAAGAAAATTAAAACTCGATACGGGCAAATCTACTGAACTGAGAAATTCAAGTATCTTGGAGAAGTTACTGAACACAATGTCTCCGAGAAAGAAGCCAATAAAGTACAAGTTAATAAGATGAAAGTTGGTTACCATTTAACCAAGGGGACATATTGTTGAAACAATCAATATCCATTAATACTGTTACGACGGTCTACCCGATCATCGTAGGTACAGTGGAAAACAAATTACAAGACACCAATTAAGTCACTAATCACACCTTTAATTTTTACAGTTAAACAGTTCGTAATTAACAACACTCTCTTTTACAACAAATCAAATGAAAATTGTTCACACGCAATAAAATGTCTACTAAAATTAAACACAATTGTATTACAATTATACTGTCCAATTATAAAACACCACGCTTAACTAATAACCACTTGAACGTGCACAGTAATATCGCTACTATAATTCTAGAGCCGCACGGTCAATAATCCGCACTAATACTGAAACTTAAGGCCGCTGCCACCATGTATTTATACGTGCGCTCACAGACCAGAATGTTCCTAATTGCGTCTTAGCGGTCGTGTGAACTACCTAATTAACTGCGGCCTTGACACAGTCCGCATGGCTGGCGCCTTCGAGAAACCTCTCGAAAATACGTCGACAAGCATGTACGCCACACGCATTACATCGAGATTCTTCTGGCACATTCGACAAACACGTAGATTGTTCTGTGATTTCGTAACACTGCCCCTCCTTAAGCATGTTCGTCCCGAACTGGCAAACAATCTCTGAAGTACTACTTAGCCAGGAGATCTAGGTGGATGACCTTGAACTTTCGCTGCCCTTCCTGTTGAATCTGATAAACAACATAGTTGATTCTTTTTTTCACAGTGTAGGGTCCTTCCCAGTTAGACTGCAACTTAGGTGAGCGACGACGCTTTGGGTTGAACAACCAGACCTGATCTCCTTCTTGGAAACCCACACTACTGCTGCGAATGTCATACCGAATTTTCATTTTATCACTGGCAATCTTCAGCCGTCCTCTTACCAAGCGATTCATTTCTCGCAGTTGGTTTTCTAATTGCGAGGAATAGTTCTGTGGCTCTTGGGACTGAGTCTCAGATGATCCGAACATAAGTCCCCAGGAAGACGAATCTCCCTCCCACACACCAATTCTGCTGGAGTCATGCCGGTTGTGTCATGTACTGATGATCTACACGCCATGAGGAATAGTGGTATACGTTGGTCCCAGTCTGTTTGGTTCTCGTTAACAACCTTCGAAAGATGCTGCTCAAGTGTCCTATTGAATCTCTCAACCATCCCGTCCAACTGAGGATGCAGAGGCATTGTCCTGGTCTTTTGGATTCCAAGTAGGAGGCATAATTCTTTAAACACTCCTGATTCGAAATTTCTCCCTTGATCCGTATGGATTTCCATAGGGGCTCCATAACGGCAACACAAGTAACTAACTGCTTTGCCACAGTGGTAACCTCCTGATTTGAAATTGTGTAGGCTTCCACCCACTTAGTAAAGTAGTCACCTAAAACCATGATATACCGATTTCCATCATCAGTAACTGGGAATGATTCAGCAATGTCTATGGTAATTCTCTCGAAAGGCAGTCCAACATTATATTGTCTCATTTTTCCCCTGATTCTGGTTTGCGGGCCCTTGCTTGCAGCACATATTTCACACGTCCGAACCCATTCCTCTACGTCGTGGCGAAGATGAAGCCAACAGAATCGCTTCTTAATTTTGTCAAGGGTTTTGTTAACGCCAAGATGGCCTCCAGATGTTCCATCATGCATCTCCTTCAAAACAGACTGCACTTTACTTCGGGGAACTATCAACTGCATGACCACGTCTCGTCCATCTGCACTTTCCCAAGCCCTTTTCAGCAATCCGTTTTCTAAGGTGAGAGATTCCCATTGTGCCCAGTAGCCCTTCGGAACCATGGCAGATATCTTGCCAATCCGGGCGGCGACCTTCCTCTTTTGCTGTCAAGATCAGTCCAATGTCTTCATCAGTCATCTGTTCTTGTCGACAGTCTTGTGTTGTCCAGCCGTCAGCCAGGAAATGTACAGTGATGCCTTGAACATGTTCGCTTGAGTTTTGTTCTTCCTTTCTGCGGCAATGTTGGCAGTCTTCCGGGCACGGTCTTCGTGACAAGCCATCTGCATTACCATGCACGCGCCCCCATTGATGTTGTACCTTGAATTGTATTCTTGGAGACGTTCAAGCCACCTTTTCAACTGTCCTTCCAGATTTTTAAATCAAGAGCATTGCAAGCGCGGCATGGTCGGTACGTAGTGAAAACTCTCTTCTATAGAGGTATTTATGGAAGTGCTCCAATGCTCGGACGATTGCCAGCAACTTTCTCCTTGTGACGCAATAATTTCTCTCCAGTTTAGAGTGTCTTGCTGTAATACGCTATCTCGTTCTTCACCATTTTGCACTTGAGACAAAACTGCTCCTAGACCAGTATTACTTGCTTATGTGTCCACAATGTACTTCCCTTCGGAAGCTGGGAAAGCGAGAACTGGCTGTGAACATAATGCAATTTTCAAAGTCCTAAATGCTTGATCACACTCCCTCGACCACTGGAAGTTACGTTTATTTTCCGTTAGCTCATGTAGTGGTTTAGCAATAGTAGCGAAGCCTTTCACAAAACGTCGGTAATATGAGCATAACCCCAGGAAACTCCGAACTTCGTGTTTGCTCTTCGGAACTGGCCAGTCTCTTATGGTGTCTACTTTATTAGGATCCATGCTAACATCCGATGCTGAAACCAGATGGCCCAGATACTGTACTTCCTTTGTAACGGGGCGAAAAGGGGTACTGTATTTTGTGGTAATTTTATTCTGTTTTATTCAATTTATACGGGCCCAAAACAGCGATTCACCTACATAAAACGGTTCAGTGCGTTGGACGCGGCGTGGTCAACAACAGTTTACTTCACAGAATTCCAGTGCGCCCATGCCTGAGCTTTCCGTTGGGAAGAAGAGTAAAAACTACAAAGTAACTAACAACCAGCCACAATGGAATGCGTCCGATGTGCGACAACGCAATACAATTCTAAGAATTTCGGTGCCGTGTGACACGCGCAAACACCAGCAGACGCGCAACCGACGCCGAGAAGCTAAAACAACATGGCTTGGAGATGATATTGTCCCAACAGGTGCTCTGGACATGACGGAAACATAGTTAGAAGTCACGCCCATTTGTGTGACGTGCAGAAAGGCAGTGAGATTTCGTCGACGTCTAAGACACACAAATAACACATGTTGTGTGTGCAACGACTAAGACTTTAACAGCAAAGGCTATGAACAGCGACGAAATTTGGTAGCCGGAAAGGCCGTGACGTCCGCCCGCATATAACGGCAGTCGACCTTTAGCCGCGGCGTCGGCCAGCCGCTCGCTGAGACTCGTGGGCACCAAGAAACTTTAAGTTTTAACGGAAAGTTATAAACCGGCATAAATAAGTGGAACAATTTCCCAGAATGGAATAAGTGAAGTGAAGAAGGAAAAAAAATTAAAAGTGTACGGGACTGACAAAACATTCGGATACATCTAGTGCAGCACGCGGCGAAGAGAAACACCGACCGTTACGTAACCAACTATTATTATTCAATTTTCAATCATTCAATATTTAAATAATTTCACAAATTTTTTAAGTCTCGAGCAAAATAAAAGGGGATATAAAAATGTATGTGTGTGTGGGTGGCAAACTGGGTTCGTCTTCTTTAGATTAAGGGTTAGACTAAGAATACGGAAAAAAATATTAAGTGAAAGTTTTGTTTTATTTTGTTTTTCATAATTAAAAATGAGGTTTTGGGTAGAATAAATTAAAAAGTTCGTTTGTATATAACCATGTGTTAGTGTCGTTATTTCGTCATTACCACTTCCTAGTATTCTGTGCTGACAACCTCGTCTAACGTTCTAGGGGGTTTTCTGAATTTTTAAAGAGTAGTCAGATAGCGGGATTTTTATAAGGGCAAGAGTGTAGAAGGTTTCGATGTATAACCTTAAAACATCGTGGCGACCTGGGCAGTTTCTTTTAAGGACGATGACGGTAAGTAAAATTCTGGCAGCGGTGAGTATTATATGATGAGTGTAGTATTTTATAAAATGGTAAAAAAGAGAAGTATCTTTACAGTGGCGACCCTGCCAGGATGTTCGTATAAAATGATGATATTGGTAGTAAGATGACAAATGATAAAGGTAAGATAGTTGAGGTGATAGTGGTAGAAAATAAGACAGTGAATAGGCCTAATAATAATGAAGATAGTGTATTAGTGGTAGAAAAGGGTGGAGAGACAAATCAATTTAACAAGAATAAAGTCGATCAGGTGGCAGACAATGAGGTAAGTGATGATATGAGTGAATCTGATTATAAGACACATATGATGAATATGATGTTTATGATGTGCAAAGAGTTCAATGAACGTTTGGATAAACAAAACGCAATGTTAGATGACATGGTTAGTAATATCAAGGAATTCAACAATGAATTGAAAAAACAAAACGAGGAGTGGAGAAGCGATAGATGTCAATTAAAGCAGAGTACAGAAGCTGAATTAAAACAGGTAAGTGTTTGTGGTGGTAGTAATATAACGAAAAATAACGAAGGAATAGTAGACAAGGTAAGTGGTTGTAATACAAGTAATTATAATGATGAAATAATGTTAAATAAGAATAATGATATAGTTGAAAATGGGGTATCAGAGAGTGATGATAATGAGGTTAATTACAATTCTGAGAGTGAGAGAGAAATGGGTTGCAAAGGGGTAGAAACAGATGTTGATCAGGTAGAGAGAGAGTATGAAGATAGTGTACAAGTAGAGGGATGGCAGAGGGTGAATCTTTTTCGAGGTGTTGTGGGGGGTGAAGAAAAGTCTTCACGAAGGTATTGGGTAGAAAAGTGTTCTACTAGTAATTGTTTTTTGAATTTTTTTGTTGTTCCTGGAGAAAGCAGGAAAAGTTTTAAGGTAGCAGTACCCTCTGCATGGAGTGAGAGAGAAAATGTGATATGGTGTTTTGATGAGAGAAAGAGAGAGATAGAGATTTTTGAAATAAATAGAGGTTATGAAAGGTTGGTGCAGGTGATAGATATTGAGAGAGATGAAAAAAGTGGCTTACTTGGTAAAATGGAGATGGGTAATTATTTTGATGATGATGATAAAATAACTGACTTTATAGTGAATAAGAATACTTACGGAGACGGAATGGAAATCACAAATGTAGACCGGTTTTATGAGTCAATAGGTTATAATGGTATCAAATATTATGTTGATAAGGGTTATTACAATGATAATAATAAATTGAGTGTGAGTAAGAATGAGAAGTGTTATAAGAAAATAAGACCATTACACGATGATGGAGGTTGAATTAAAAAATCAGGGTATGGACATTCTAAATATTTCAATTTGTGGTTATGACCCTGCTGAATTAGGAAATGAAGTGTGGTAAATTGAACAATTAATGACGACTAATTTGTAAATAATTGATAGTGAAATTAGTTGTGTGTATTGTAACCAGTATGTAATGTAAACAATGTGTATGTAGTAGAAATTGATTTTAATAATAATAATATTTTATCAGACAAAAGAAATAATGAGTGGGTAACTAATGAATTGTAATTGCAGAAGTAAGGTAATTAAAATATGTTGTGTTTTTAATAATTTCTGGAATTAAAGTAATTTGAGATGTTTAAGTATTTTGAGTGATTTAAAATGTTATATAATTGAATTTTGATGATGAATTTAAATTATTTTATGAGATTTACATTTGATAATAATTAATAAATAAATAAATGTTAAATTGTATTTAGTTTGTGGAATAACATGATTGTTAAATGTTTCAGAAGTTACATGGAGTTATTGGTGTTTGACGGTCATATTTGTGTATTTATGACAGTGTATGAGTGATATACTGTAAGTATAAATTTTATAATGCAATTTAGGTAAAGTAAAACTTGGTATAATTTTAAAATATATCTCTAGTAAGGTCATTTACCTTGCCAAGAAAATCAGCTGATTGCTGGAGTTATAAATGTAGTATGTCATTTACAAATAATTTACAAACTTTTCAATGTAATTAACTGTTTGAATATAATTCATGATTGAATAATAGATTCTCAATGTGTTAAAAGATTTTAATTTAAATGATGGTGAAATGAATTGAGATAGTTAAGAGTTTTAAATGGTTTGTAAAAGATGGTAAATGTGAGATTTTGGGTGATTATTATTTTGTTAGGACGTTTAGATCAGTCCAAGTTAAGTTTAGAAGGGGAGTTGAATAAAGTAAGATTGTTGTGAATAAAAGTAAGGTAGAATCTGAGAGGTAATAGTGACACAGTAGATATGGGGAAAATATGTAGAGTAATGAGTGATATTTTGAGATTATAAAAATTAATGGAGATATTTTATAGATGAAAGTGATGTAATGTGAGAGTAATTAGTTGATGGTGATTTTGTAAGGGGGGTGGTGTGATAAGGAGTCCGCAACAACAGGCGTTGTGGCGGGAAGGGACCGATTGCCGCCGGAAAGGGTTACCTAGGGGGAGTCCAGGAACCAACATAAGGGAGTCAGCAGTGGGAAGGGAACACACATCCTGAGTAGAAAGGGGTAGAGAGTATTTTTTTATAAGGGTAGAATGATGCGAATTGAGTTTGAATAGTAAGTTAGGGGTATAGAATGGTTGGTAAATATTTTGAGAGAGGGGTGTCAGACTAAGTAAAGCTGTTAAGTGAGTATTAGAGTCAGAAGGGGGGTGAGGTTATGTTTAATCACCCATTTATAAGTTGAATTATTATGAATAAATAGAGTCACCCAAACTAATTGAGACTGCGAATATTAAAGAAAGAAAGTCATAGTCAAAATATAAAATTAATTGAAACAAGTGACAGATTGTAATAGAATCTGAAAATAATACAAAGCTATAAAATGTATAATTTTTGGTCAATTCAAATGTAAATTTTATTGTTTATTTTAAAAATAACCATGTTAATTTTGTACGTCTTATTTTATTATATTATATTGTGTTTAAAGGTAAAGAATTTTATAGATGTTCTATATACTTTATGATGTAGCCTATGTATGTCAAGGGCACTGACTTGACCTAGAGAGATCAGCTGATGATTGAGGTTGGAGACAGAACCATTTTTCTGAGGATTTTGTTTCTTGATTGCATTAAGTATTTTTGTTTTTTTGAATATGGAGAAAAAAGATATTTTGATAAATATAAAATTTTTTTTGAAAAAAAAAAAAATTTTCATTTTAGGCATACCATATAGGTGATGTTTGGATTTCAAGTGTATTATTGTTCATGTGTATTACTAGTGTTTTGTTGAATTATATTGTTTAGAACATATGGGTAAACAAATGTTAGAGTAAGTAAATTCATGTTTTAAGAAGGTGTTCAATTTGTTTTTCTTTAGGATTGTTATTAGTATTGAAGAAAATTAATAGAGTTGATGGATTCATGTAACAGATTTTGTTTTTTTTTTATTTTGAGGAAGTAACTTAAATAATTTTTGTAATTTAACGATAAATATTTTTGGGAATTTCAAATGAGTTTGTTTAGAAAGTAGTTATGAGTGTGTGTATGCGCCCAGTACTTGCCAAAGGCGACCCAGTGTGCCTGATAAGGGGGAACATATCGGTAGAGGATCTGGCATGATATAAGGCCAGGGGTTTGGATTTTGGGGGGTGGCATGTAGGAAGGTTAGGTGCGTGTCGTGGTTAGGTGCTGTGGTGCGTGTTTGTTCGATTTTATGGTGTTGGGATCTCGAATAGAGAAGTCCAGTAATCTCGTTCAGGTGCAGCCATAGTCGCCGAGCCAGGGGGGTAGTTTACCCATGATGTGTAAGAACTAATGGGGGGTTGTTGGCACCATATCCTCACCGATCCTCTTAGGGGTTTATCAATGAGATTTCTTCTGTCTCAGCAGAAGATCTCTCATTGGGGGGGGGGGGCAAAGTATTGTAACGGGGCGAAAAGGGGTACTGTATTTTGTGGTAATTTTATTCTGTTTTATTCAATTTATACGGGCCGAAAACAGCGATTCACCTACATAAAACGGTTCAGTGCGTTGGACGCGGCGTGGTCAACAACAGTTTACTTCACAGAATTCCAGTGCGCCCATGCCTGAGCTTTCCTTTGGGAAGAAGAGTAAAAACTTTGTAACTAACAACCAGCCACAATGGAATGCGTCCGATGTGCGACAACGCAATACAATTCTAAGAATTTCGGTGCCGTGTGACACGCGCAAACACCAGCAGACGCGCAACCGATGCCGAGAAGCTAAAACAACATGGCTTGGAGATGATATTGTCCCAACAGGTGCTCTGGACAAGACAGAAACATAATTAGAAGTCACGCCCATTTGTGTGACGTACAGAAAGGCAGTGAGATTTCGTCGACGTCTAAGACACACAAATAACACGTGTTGTGTGTGCAACGACTAAGACTTTAACAGCAAAGGCTATGAACAGCGACGAAATTTGGTAGCCGGAAAGGCCGTGACGTCCGCCCGCATGTAACGGCAGTCGACCTTTAGCCGCGGCGTCGGCCAGCCGCTCGCTGAGACTCGTGGGCACCAAGAAACTTTAAGTTTTAACGGAAAGTTATAAACCGGCATAAATAAGTGGAACAATTTCCCAGAATGGAATAAGTGAAGTGAAGAAGGAAAAAAAATTAAAAGTGTACGGGACTGACAAAACATTCGGATACAATTAAAAAGTTCGTTTGTATATAACCATGTGTTAGTGTCGTTATTTCATCATTACCACTTCCTAGTATTCTGTGCTGACAACCTCGTCTAACGTTCTAGGGGTTTTCTGAATTTTTAAAGAGTAGTCAGATAGCGGGATTTTTATAAGGGCAAGAGTGTAGAAGGTTTCGATGTATAACCTTAAAACATCGTGGCGACCTGGGCAGTTTCTTTTAAGGTAAGTTTAACGGGGACGATGACGCTAAGTAAAATTCTGGCAGCGGTGAGTATTATACGATGAGTGTAGTATTTTATAAAATGGTAAAAAAGAGAAGTACCTTTACACCTTCTGGAATAGAGAACACTTCTTCGGGCTCAGCTTAAGTTGTGCACCATGAATTCTAGTTAGAACTTCCTTAAGGTTTTCCAAATGGTCTTCGAAAGTTTTCCCGATCACTATGACATCGTCTAAGTAAACAAGGCAAGTTTTCCATGTCAGGCCTCGGAGTACCAGGTCCATCAATCTCTCAAATGTTGGCGGTGCATTACAGAGTCCAACTGGCATGACGTTAAATTGGAATAAGCCACCCTTGGGGTCAAGAATGCGGTCTTTTCCTTGACTTCTTGTTTTAAAGACCCACTTGCCAATATCCACTCGTCAGGTCCAATGTGGAAAACCACTGTGCTCCGGATGTGTCGAGTGTATCGTCAACGCGAGGTAATGGAAGGCAGTCTTTCTTTGTAACGTCATTTAACCTCCGGTAGTCTACGCAGAAATGCAATCCACCATCCTTCTTCGCTACCAGCACTACAGGAGAAGACCAAGCACTTGACGAAGGTTTGATTACTCCCGACAACATGTCCTGTACTAACCGAGACATTTCCTCTTGTTTAGATAATGGAGGCCTTCGAGGAGGTTGGCATATCGTCTTGTGTCCCTAGTATTGATGCGATGTTGCACAAGAGAAGTTCTTCCCAGTGACTGTCCCCGAACTGCAAAACAATCTTTGAATTCATGTAAAAACTGTCCGAGTTCTTTTACCTCACCACTTGAGAGGTTGTTAGAACATCTGTTCAATAATTCTTGCAGTTCCTCTGGTAATTTGGAATTATACAAAGCACTGGATCTTCATTGCGTTATTCCGGCTACCCAGGCCACAGGAGTCGATTTGCCTAGGAGCGTATTGCTTTGTAAAGTGATAGCTTGATCCAAAATATTCGCCACTCTAATAGGTACATTTCTGGTTTCGTCAGGTTTTACTAAACTTCTGGCAATTAGTATGCCCTGTGTGCTGACTACCTGGGGTTCGAATATAGAGCACTGGTTACCCCTAGTATCTACCTCAGTTCTAACCATGATGAACTTTTCGGAGTTTGGCGGAACAGTTATGGCCACTTGGTTTATGACGTCCATCGATTTTTCTGCTGTCGTCACTGTTGATAGCATTACCTCTTCGCCTTAGATTCTCAAGACATCGTTCTTGAAGTCGACAATAAATCCGTATGTGTTCATAACGTCCACACCAAGAATTGCTTCAACCGCAATGTCTGCAACAAGTACTTGATGATTAAACTCAAGTCGACCGAGGCATAGGTGTATCTCCACTTTTCCATACACTGTTACAGGCCATCCAGTAGCTGTTCGCAAGCTGCTAGAGGACCAGATTGGCTTGAGATCTTTCACCACGTTGGGGCACACAATAGAAACTGTTGCGCCTGAGTCAACTGTAATCGAGGTTGGCCTCTCTTGAACAAATCCAGCAACTACCAAGCTCCCGCTGTTTTTCTGAAGTGTAGAAATCACGTATTATCTAGGGGCTTCGTTCCTCCAGTTAGTCAGCACACGCCCCGTTGTACCAACTATTGCTCGTTTCCCTGCTGCTGAATTCTAACCCGACAATCTCACTGAAAATTTCCAGGTTTCCCACATCTATAACACTTCAGTCTTCCATCCTTTCTTACTTTATTCTGTGGCACCAACCGTCGAGTCCCTGTTCCTTGTACTTCTTCCTCATCATCTGTGCCGTCATGATCTTTTAGCGTGCGCACTTTATGACTTGTCCAACCAGACACTGATTTGGCGGCCTCAAATTGCAAAGCATGTACTAGGGCGTCTGCAATGTTCTGGTGTCTTACCATTCGTAACACTTGCTGTAGTTCGTTATCTCAGACACCAGCAGTAAATGTCTGCATCGCAAAACTCGTTCGAAAATCTTCTGGCGCCTCAGGATAGGCCAGTTTAATTAGTCTGTCGATACTTGCTTCAAACTCTTGAAGGCTCTCCCCGGAATGCTGTCGCCTTGCTCTGAACTGGGTGCAGTACACATCTCGCAAATGTTTATCACCATACCGTAATTCTAGAGCTTATATTAACTCGGCATAGATGTTTTGGCTGTCAGGTGGCACTTTCTGTAGTAGTTCTGCCGCAGGTCCTTTTAATGCGAGAACAAGTGAGACTGCCTTGTCTTTCTCTGTCCAATTATTTGCGCATGCAGCAGCTTCAAATTGGTGGAGGTACGTTGCCCAATAACTGCTTCCATCAAAGGTTGGAGCTTTGACATGAACTGACCCTACTGCAGGCAAAGTGACTTTCTCTATTAACTTATTTTCTGTGTTTTTTCTGTCTTTATCATTGGTACAGTCTGTTCACAAAGTTGTTTTGGTTGTAACTTCAGGCACTGCTAGACTTCAATTTTAATCTGCTCTTTTATATTTGTAATCGAGTCTTCTATTTTTGTTGACATAGCTTTTTCCATACTCAAGACAGATTTTTCTACTTCAGCTATTTTATTTGACATGGATTCTTCGTCAGATATTCTGGTAATTTGATTGTTAAGCTCACCTCATAATTCACCTATGTCACCACGTAGGAGACCCAATTCTGCTGTATTATGTTCTTGCATATGCCTTTGCTCTTGAATTAACGCTTTGATGTCATCTGCTTCCTGCTTCCGTTCCTCTGCCTCCAACAGGAGGGTTTTCTGTCTCGCTTCTGCTTTCTCGTCTTGTCGTTTTTCTGCTTCTTCCTGTGTCTGCCGCAGCAGTGTTTGTAAAACTTCCATCATCTGACTGGGATCCATGTTTACCGATTAATTATGAATTACACTCGTATTGTACAAAGTGTCCACTGTTAACCGTTTTATCCCAGTTCTGACACCACTGTTACGACAGTCTACTCGATCATCATAGGTACAGTGGAAAACAAATTACAAGACACCAATTAAGTCACTAATCACACCTTTAATTTTTACAGTTAAACAGATCGTAATTAACACCACTGTCTTTTACAACAAATCAAATGAAAATTGTTCACACGCAATAAAATGTCCACTAAAATTAAACACAACTGTATTAAAATTATACTGTCCGATTATAAAACACCACTCTCAACTAATAACCACTTGAACGCGCACAGTAATATCGCTACTATAACTCTCGAACCGCACAGTCAATAATTCGTACTAATACTGAAACTTAAGGCCGCTGCCGCCATGTATTTATACCTGTGCTCACAGACCAGAATGTTCCTAATTCCTTCTTAGCGGTCGTGTGAACTACGTAATTAACTGCGGCCTTGACACAGTCAGCGTGGCTGACGCCTTTGAGAAACCTCTCAAAAATTCATCGACAAGCACGTACGCCACACGCGTTACATCGAAATTCTTCTGGCACATTCGACAAACACGTAAATTGTTCTGTGATGTTGTAACAATACCAAACTGAGGCATTATTCAACAGTAATTCCCCCAGAAGCACTGTATGCAGCTGAGTGTCTGACTCTGAACAAGAAAATGATGATGATGGAGGAATTGGAAGTCACAGAAAGGAAGATATTAGGAAAAATCTTGGGATCAATAAAATACGGAGAACAGTACAGAAGATGCCACAATAATGAGGTGTACACACACATTGATAAAATCATAGACGTAATTAGAAAAAGAAGAATTACTTTCTATGGATATGTTAAAAGAATGAATCCTGTCATACTAACAGGGAAGCTCTTTAACTATTTCAAAAGAAGCTCAAAATATCCAATACATGGTTCTAAGAAACATAAAAGACATAGAAGAACTCCAGAATACTCAAGAAGACATTGAGGAATGCTTGCCACTCGAAAAGAAATTAAAAAATGCCCAAGGTTTTCAGGAAAAACCCAAGAAGAGGACAAGTGCCATCTGGACTGATGAAATGAGGGAGACATCAATCCAGAATGAAGGAGATGTGGGAGAGGAGGAAGAGAGAGGAGAAGAAGGGAGGAACCAGTTGAACCAAACGTAGTTGACAGTGGCTCATAAAAAAAATAAAAACTAACTCTAACGCTGACAGCAAAAGATCAACACGTAACACTGCTATTTCAATATCATACCCCAATGCTAAAAAAAAGGAAAATCCCACTATCTGATGATTGAATTATAAACTACAAGTGTGTGATTTATATCTAACATGTTGACAGCCTTTAGAATCGATTCCTGTAATAACACTGGCAATTTTAAATGACACCCGATCATCGGATCGAACGTTGGTCCTTTTCAGCAAAACCAAGACGTCTGATACATATCAGATATTGGTCCTAAAAGGTTAAAAAAAAACACAATTCGTACCTATACTATTTCCGTTCTTAGTTCAATCCTGATGTGAACAAACCTACGTGGTAAATTAGAAATGCTATCGGTCAGGGGCGCTGACACTGTTCACACAGTAATGTATTACGCGCATGTGCAGAATGTCTGTATAGTCATGTGAGAGTTATCTCCATCTCTATATTCTGAACCCTACTGAAGTAATATGGAGCCAGTTAAATGAATATGTTGCCCCTCATGGGACAACATATAAGCTGCCTGACATAAAACAACTGATAGAGAAGGCAGTAAATGAAACTATGGCACACAAGTGGCGTTTTTCTATGCAGCGTATAATAAAGAAAAAAGATAAGCTGTGGTAACTGGCCCACATTATTGACGTCGGTGTGGACAATCTTGTCGTTAATAATGCTAATTCAACTGATGATGATACACGTTTCCACACAGATATAGAAGGTATTGAATTACTCCTAACACCAACTGATAATATACAGTAGACTGGTAATTATCACAGTTTCTATTTATGTTTTAAATAAACTTTATTTTTTTGTCTATTGCGATATTTAAATGGTTAATTAAAAAAGCCATTAACTAGTGTTATGAAATACTTCACTGTCGGCCTAACACAGTCACACAGATCTTACTATGATCAGGACAAATTATTACAATTTACATGTATTTATATAGTATCAGTATTGTTACGTCACAGAACACGCTACGTGTTTATTGAATATTCCAGAGATCCAGAATGTAAGCGTGTGGCGTACGTGCTTGTAGACGCATATGCGAGAGTCTTCTCGATGCCGCCAGCCGTGCGGACTGTGTCAAGGCCGCAGTTAATTATGTATAGTTCATACAGACGCTAAGACGCAATTAGGAATTGTCTACAGTTTTGGCGACTATAAATACAATTACTCAGGGACGCTCAAGTCAGTATAGCAGCGATATATTTACAGTTCGGTTTGAGAGTTATTATCGGGCGACATTACTGTGTACGTTCAAGTGGTTATTAGTGAAGTGTTGCGTTTTATAATCGGGCGGTATAATTGTGTTTAATATTAGTGACATTTTATTGCGTGTGAACAATTTATATTTGATTTGTTGTAGTAGACTGTGTTGTTAATTACGAACTGTTTAACTGTAAAAATTAAAGCAGGTGATTAGTGACTTAATTGGTGTCTTGTACTTATTTTGTTTCCACTGTACCTACGACGATTGAGTAGACCATCGCAACAGTGGTGTCAGACAGTTAACAGTGGAAACAGTGGACACTTTGTACAAGACGAGTGTGATTCATAATTAATCGGTAAACGTGGATCCCAGTCAGATGATGGAAGCTTTACAAACACTGCTGCAGCAGACACAGGAAGAAGCAGAAAAATGACAGGATGAGAAACGCAGACAGGAGGCGAAAGAAGCAGAAAGACGACAAAAAGAAGAATGAAGACAAGAAAGAGAAGAGGCTGAGGAACGTCAGAAAGCACTAATGCTAGAGACAGAGAAATGACGACAATAGGAGGCAGAGGAATGGAAGTGTGAAACAGAAGACATCAAAGCATTAATACAGGAGCAGAAACAGATGCAAGAACATAGTACCGAGAATTGGGTCTCTACGAGGTGAGCTTAATAAACAAGTTACTAAAAAATTGGAGGTACAAGAATCAATGACACTAAAAATAGCTGAAGTAGAAAAATCTGTCTCGAGTGTTGAAGAATCGATGCCTACAAAAATATCTGAAGTAGAAAAATCTGTCTTGACTGTGGAAAAAGCTATGTCAACAAAAATAGAAGACTCGATTACAAATATAAAAGAGCAGATTAAAAATGAAGTCGAGCAGTGCCTGAAGTTACAACAAAAACAACTTTGTGAACAGACTGTACGAATGATAAAGACATAAAGTCAGAAAAAAACGCAGAAAATAAGTTAATAGAGAAAGTCAGTTTGCCTGCAGTAGGGACAGTTCATGTCAAAGCTCCAACCTTTGACGGAAGCAGTTACTGGGCAATGTACCTCCGCCAATTTGAAGCTGCTGCATGCGCAAATAATTGGACAGAGAAAGACAAGGCAGTCTCACTTGTTCTCGCATTAAAAGGACCCGTGGCAGAACTACTACAGAAAGTGCCACCTGACAGCCAAAACATCTATGCCGAGTTGATAAAAGCTCTAGAATTACGGTATGGTGATAAACATTTGCGAGATGTGTACTGCACCCAGTTCAGAGCAAGGCGACAGCATTCCGGGGAGAGCCTTCAAGAGTTTGAAGCAAGTATCGACAGATTGATTAGATTGGCCTATCCTGAAGCACCAGAAGACTTCCGAATAAGGTTTGCGGTGCAGACATTTATTGATGGCATCGGAGATTGTGTACTTCAGCAAGTGTTACGAATGGCTCGACACCGAAATAGCTCAGAAGCTCTTGTTCACGCCCTAGAGTTAGAAGCTGGCAAGTCAGAGTCCTGCTATATTAATGGGTTTGTGCCATCACATTGCAGTCAGAAGATCCCTGTATCATATTGCCGTTACGATGGGTGCAGAAAAACAATGTTCTCGAAAAAACAATTTAAAAGTTCAAGAGAGTCGCAACGATTTGAAAAAGACAAGACCGAAATGTTACAACTTGTGACAGTTGTAACATCACAAGATGTCACCTAACCTAAGTGTATGTTATCAGATTTTATAAAAACAAAACAACCATGTAAATAGGTATATAATAGTAGAAATAACCAAGAAAGAAGAAACCAAGAAAGAAAATGAAGCAGAAGTGCCACATGAAACAGTAACCCAAGGGCTGTTTGACACTACAACTAGACTGAGACTAAAACGAACTGATGGACAGAATAAATTTACATTCAGCTGTCAATTCAGTAAATAGTTGATGTAAACAGAATGTCAATATGTAAACAAAAAATGAACTAATGAGCAGTTAAATACTGTGAAAGCAGAATTAGCATTTTGCTGATAATAGATGTGACAATGACCAGTAAATTATGAATGCCAAAACTAATGTTAACAATGGCTACATAGTGAGAACTAAGATGTATTTCAGCATCAAATATACTTGGTAGAAAAGAGAACTATTTATAAGAGAGAATCTTATACAAATAAGATGTCTCCACAATTTACCGAATTGAGAACCAATAGGCATTATTAAGGCCAAATTTCAATGTAGGCGATATGTCTTAGTAAGCTCAGACCACACATTAGTCAGTAAATTGACTATTGAGAACTAACACAAGTGTAAAGTAAAATACACAGAACTATGGTTATGCCTTGACATAACAAAAAATATTATTAAAACAATAGGTTTAATCATAATTTTAATTGTTAAATAGTAGTTTAAAACGAATTAGCATAAAACGAAATGTCATAGTCAGTAGGATCATTTATTACAATGTATAGAGTTTAGGTGTACAAGTAATGTTCAGCAAAAAATGTCAGTACAGCATTAATGGTGTTCGCACATAAACATTTGACTAATAAAATGTTATGTGAATACAGGCAATATTAACCAAAAGTGTAAAATCGGCGACTCATAAATAGCAGACGACAGTAAAAGTAATGTACCCGAACGTTGGTTTTATAACAATGTCGGTCAAAGTGAAAGTAATTCGAGAACGAGTGACATCAAATTAAAGGAAAAAAAACAATCTTTAATTTGATAGTAATATTAACCCAATCGCAACTGTATTTAGTGCGGGAGAGGTGTTAGCATCATTCTAAAAATGTACATCGGGAAACTGTTTAAGAATAATAACAAAAACGGCAACGAGCTGTCACCGCAACATTCGACGGTTAGAAAAAGCCGTTATCAACTGTCAAAAAGTGACACATCACACCGACACACCTACCAAAGCCAATCAGAAAATTAGTTAGTAATCAACATTTTTACCTAAAGCCGATCAAAGACGGGGGTATATAAAGACGAAACAGCGAATTTTGAGGGAGACCTTTACTGACTAGCGTGCAGCACAGACGTGTGCCCGTCATCTCTACATTTTTTAATAACACTTAGCGTCATTTACATAGTACATTGGAACCAATAGTTCAACAACAAGAAACGACTACTTCGAGTTCATCCACAACAAGCAACAGTGATTAAGTGCAGTTTCATTTTAATTTTGTGCGGGAATAACGAACAGAAAATAATTTATTGTTATTATTCACGATCCATTTTAATCAGAAGAGGATCGCATTATTCTGTTCTTGTGCGAATTTAGTGCCGAAACCCAGTAATCATTATAATCCGATTACTTAAGTGATTAATAAGTTTTAATTAAATAATTAAAACTCAGAAGGTAAAAGTGCAATCATTACTAATCTTGATCTGAGCGCCATAACCTGTACTTTTTTCAACAATAACCTGTACTGACGCAAAACACAAAAACATTATTAAGATTACACCACGTCTCGATTTATTATACAGATTTGTTATTAGTAATTAAGCTATATGTTAGTTGTAAGGGTTCTCACTTGATAAATATTGTCACTAAAAAAGCAAGCGTTGATGAAACGCGCGATCTTCCAACAGATCGTTTTTTTTAATTACTTTGTGAAAGTAACCTAAAACTTTGTTGATCAATTTTATATCAAAAGGATTATTGGATATTGTGTAGGCATAATTGTTTTCTTTCGTGTCTCAAAGAATTCACAACTGAGATAATCATAATTTTAATATTAAAAATAAATAGCATCTGGACTTAACCAGATTTATAATTCATGTTCTGAGCAAGCCGTGTAAGGCATATAATAACTGAATTTTAATTGTACAACTTTGTATGTTTGCATTATATTTGTTTTTTTGAATTCTCTATAAGGGTGTAAATAAACCCATTGTTAACAGCATCACCTGATTTTGATTTATTTCTATAGGATAATTGAATATTTTCTTTTAATAAGCTTAAACAACCTTCTGTTGTGTGTAACATATTGGAATAGCATTGCCAAAAGGTGGTACTCAACTATTTTAAATTTTCTAATCATCCAGTAATTTTTATGTGTGGGTTTTACACGGGATTTTCCCTGAATAAATCCGTGTGGCGCCCACTAATTAATAAACAAGGTAACCTAACCTTGCAACCAAAGGGAGTTGGTGATTGTAAGCTGAGTTGACAGTTTAGTGAACTTCTAGTAAACACAATCAGGTACGTAAAAGCATATATTTGTTTATGATATTGTCCAGACTTTACGAGACGTGACATACTCAGACTACCTGCAACCTGGAGAAGAAGTTTTTACTACCAGTTTCAACCAGACGAGAACTATTATCAAGCA
The DNA here is from genome assembly GCA_034769895.1 of Magicicada septendecula. Taxonomy (NCBI): domain Eukaryota; kingdom Metazoa; phylum Arthropoda; class Insecta; order Hemiptera; family Cicadidae; genus Magicicada; species Magicicada septendecula. The sequence continues at coordinate 893,123,163 of CM068368.1, forward strand.
ACCAACTGCTATACTTCATGTTTTAACTTAAGTTAATCTAGCACTTAAGTATAATCAACTTCACTATTTTATTTATTTAATACAAGGGAATTTTTTTTAAAAACAAGTATAATTAAGCCATTGTAAACACTGTGAGTAACTTTGAATGTTTTATTTTAAATTACTTTACTACATTAGTAACCTTCAATTAGAAACAACCATTCTCAACATTGAGTTATCTCAAAAGAACACTTCACACATAATTGAACTTTGTTTTAACGAGACTTTTAATATTTTAACCACGAATTTAAGTTTAAATAACCACACATTTATTTTGTTTCAAGTTAACTTAAATATAACGTAAATTTGATTATAATAATAAACAATAAAAACACCTAATCGCATTAAACGTTATAAATTGGCCCACCAACTAGTGTGGCTTAAAAAATATTAAATAAATATATTTTTTATATTTTATATTAGCCCGGTAGACACGAAAAATTAACATGCCGCACACCCACCAATACGATACAAGATATAAGGACAGTAGGGTAGGAGAAATGCAACGGGATGCAGATACATACGAAGAGCAACCCACAGACGAGATGGAAGTTATTACAATCAATAATGTCGAAACTAGTACCGACGAAATACCTCACGTAGAACCGGAGATAGAAGTGACTGTAGACAACCAACCCGGACGGCCTGAAGAACCCCCACAACCAAACAAGCCGACTGAAGAGATGAGATGGGAAGCAATGATGAAGATAATGATGGAATTAAAGGAAGATAGTCGATCATTAAAGGAAGACGGTAAGAAATCCAATAAAAAACTGAATGACTCGATGAACAAAAATATGGAAGCATTACAGGAAGATGGTAGGAAATCCCGGGAAGAAAATCAAAGGAATATCGAGGTGTTAAATAGAAATATAGAGTCGATAAGGGAGGACCATCGGGACTTAAATAGAAATATGGAATCACTGAGTAAAAATATGGAATCGCTGAAGGAGGACCTAAATAAAAGGATTGACAATACTCATAAGTCAATGGACGCGCTGAACAGTAAAATCGACGATAACCGTCAAGCCATTAGAGAAGAATTGAACACCACCTTGATCGAAATTAGCAGGAGGATGGAAGAAGGCAACGATAAGATAAACACAAGAATAGACGTGGAGATTGCCGTTGTGAGGGAGGAAATCGTCGAAGTAAATAAACGATGCGAACAACACGACCAGGACTTGCAGCGAACCAGAGATGAGGTCGACGGGAGACTCAATACCATGGAGGAGGTGACCGAAGCAAGAATAGAGTCTTTAAAAAGGACGAATCAAGATGAAATTAAACGAGTAAGGTTAGACGTAGGTGAGCGCTGCGAAGAAGTGAGTACCTCTGTAGATGCAGTGAGGAATTTAACGGTTGCAAATCGAGAGAGGATTGAAGAACTTAGACAGCAGGAAATAGTGCAAATGCGGGAGGAGATTGAGATTATCCGCAACCGTCCGATACCAGGTCAGTACTTACTACCGAATGATAACAGCGACGCGATCAATTTTAGAAATTATCGACGTAATCCCATCGAATTTTTAGCGCGTGTGGAAGAACACTTGGCGCGGATTAGAGAAACTAGGTGGAATAACATAAAAAGTTTGATCGACGAATACTTTAAAGAAATCTACGACAATTGGTGGACCGCAACGCGCCACGAGGTTCATAGTTACGATGAATTTAAAATTCAATTCCGCGCAAAATACTGGTCCGAGGCGACGCAAAACATCGTACGAGACCATATATGTCATGGAAGATACGATGCGAACCGAGGAGGGACCATGACTTCATACTTCTTAGGTCAAGTATGTCTCGCAAGAAACCTAGAAACAAAGATACCGGAGGAATGTCTTGTCACAAAATTGTCCTATCACTTTGAAGAGGGTGTCGCAAAAGCACGTCAGTGGGGACAGATTAAGACAATAGCAGCTACGTCAGCGCTGCTCGAAGATCAGGAGCACGAGGGATATTACCGTAGGAGTCGTCGACGAAATGACCAGTTTAATACCATGGGCGGCAATACGAACAATAATAATAATAACTACCCTCGAAATTCTCGAAATAATTTTAATAATAATGGTCAGACAAACCAAAATTATAATAGTGTTAATCACAATAACAATAATAATAGGCCGAATAATCCGAGTAATAATAATGGCAACCAAAATAACAATAATAATAACAATAACCGGCGACCCAATTTTAATAACAACACCAATCGACCACCAAACCAAGGCGGGAATAACCAACCGTCGCAATATCGACGAGCAAATTATGTACAAGCCAATTACGACTCCGATAGAAGGCGACGATACCAACGTAGGGACAGCTACAGTGGAGACAGAGGAAGCATGAGAGGAGGACGATGGAGGAGTAGTAGCATTGAGGGTGACGACCGCAATAGCGACTACCGACCGCATGTACATTTTGTTCCAGACCAGGAACCCGTCCAGCAAGGAGGACGTACCATGATGGATGATAGGAGTAGCGGAATGATCAAGACCGACGCAACGAGGAGAGTACAAGCTCTTTAAACTCCTCGCGGCAGTGAAAAATTATGGTAACATAAACCCTTCGCTGAACCACTCTATTGGGTTTGATTACGGCAACAATACGAATAAAATCACTATCTTATTTAACCATTACTTGAAAAATATACGACAGGAATTGCTAGAGGAAGTTGTAACCGATCACCAGCAACACACCCACGATATAGTATACGTGACGGCCACCATTAACAAAGTAACTGTCATGTTAATGGTCGACACCGGGGCCAATGTTTCCCTAATGGATAGCACCGAGCTCAATCGTATTCAGGAGGAGAGCAGAGTCAGCATACCGACGTTACCTGTTACGAACATCATCCTGATAGGGGCTACAGGACGACAAAATAAATCAGTAAAAAAGCAAGTTAGGTTGGAAGTAACCAGCCAAGGTGTAACCATTCCAATGATTTTTCTAGTAGCAACAGGTCTACCATTTCGTAGCTTGATCGGCTGCGACCTTCTACGTAAACACTCCGCCATAATCGATTTAAGTTCAGACAAATTAACTCTGCAAACGACTGACGCGGATTGGATTGCAGACATTGTAGGAAACCGAGAAGTTCCCCTAGAAAGAACGATATTCCATATACAGCGAACGACCAACCCTAGAAACCAAGTATTTAGGCACGAGCGGGAGTACAATAATGATAACAATGAGCTATGGGCAGAAAAAATCAGAGAAATAAGACAATTCCGGTCAACTGATAGAAATAAATCGCCAAGTTCAGACCAACTCAATAAATTAATAACAATATATAATAAATTTAGACACGTATTCTCAGACCTACCAGGAAAAGTTAAAAATTATCAATGTGTATTGCATTTCAAGGAACCAGTAAATTTTAATCGCAAATCTTACCCCATTGCGTATTCCCTTAAGGAGGCTGTTCGGTCCGAAATCAATCAGTTAATAGAGGATGACATAATAGAGTCCAGTCAGATGTATGGATCAGGTGTTAGGACAGGAAGCACTGAAATTCACGACCGTCTATGTGGACGACCTGCTCATAACATCCACCAATTGGGAAGAACATTGTCAGAGAGTAGAACACGTATTGAACAAACTATCAGAGAATCATATTACTCTAAAATTGGAGAAATCCCAACTTATTGCCAGAGAAGTACAGTTTTTAGGTTTTCAGCTCACCGAATTAGGGATAACTCCTTCGACAGAAAAAATCGAAGCTATTCAAAAGTTCCCCACCCCCAAGAACAAAAAACAATTACAATCTTTTTTAGGATTGTGGAACTACTATCGAAAATTTCAAAGTAATTATTCGGAACTAACTACCAAATTGTCTCCGCAATTGTCCTCGAAGGATAGATGGACATGGGGTCCAGCACAGGAAGGTATATTTCAAAGGATCAAAACGAAATTTCTAGAAACAGTAATCTTGCACCATCCAGATTTTGATAAACCTTTTTATTTGAATTGTGATGCCAGTGGCATCAGTTTAGGCTCCACATTATACCAAGAAGACGACGAAGGAAACCACCTGGTAATAAGCTTCGCAAGCCGTACCTTAAACAAATGTGAAAGAAACTACAATGTCACTGAAAAAGAACTCCTGAGTGTAGTATTCGCATGTAATAAATTCCGCACATACATATTAGGATACTCGGTTACTGTTAGAACAGATCACAAGTCCATATCCTTTTTGAAGAGCTGCAAATTAAGTCATGGACGGTTAGCAAGGTGGACTTTGGTCCTACAAGAATATAACATTAATTGGGAATATGTCCCTGGCAGAAAGAATATAGCCGCCGACGTACTATCACGGGTAAACCTTACAAATCAGACTTATGAAGGCGAAAAGGAGACACTAGCTAAAGTGTGTAGCATATTAAAAAGCCGGACAGAATTGGAAGGCATTATCAAAGAAATAAAGTCACATCAAAGACAAGACGGTAGACTAGCACAAATATTCCAGAGGTTGGATGATAAAGATGTAAGAATAACTCCGTATTACTGTGTAATTGATGATATATTATTCATTAAAACTAAGTATCACGATCACGGTTGGAAATTATGTGTACCTAAAACCTTAGAGAAAGAAATAATCATAGATTACCACATCCGCTATGGGCACATGGGTGCTGTCAAGGTAATCAAGGCATTGGAAGAACATATGTATATAAAAGATATGAATAGAAGAGTGAGGCAGTGCATCAGAACCTGTCAAGTTTGTCAGATGGTAAAATGCACGAATGAAAGAAAGGAGGGACAGATGATACCCATAACATCTTCGGGGAAACTAGAAAAAGTTTTTGTAGACATCTGCGGCCCATTTCCTAGGAGCGGAGGTCGCCACCAGTACAAGTACTTATTGATTATCTTAGACCATTACACTAAGTATGTACAACTATACCCTATGAATCGAGCAACTACCCAAAAGATACTCCACTTAATAATACATAATTATTTACCCGAGGTAGGTTGTCCGAGAACAATGATCACCGACCACGGTACACAATTTAAAGGACGGAGGTGGAAGGACACACTGTTGGAATGTGGAATAAAAACATACAAAACGGCAGTGTACCATCCCAGTAGTAACCCTTCGGAAAGAGTATTAAGAGAAGTGGGACGAATACTTAGAACTTATTGTGCAACTCAACAAAGACAGTGGAGTGAGTATGTCTCAGCTGCAGAGGATTTTATCAATCTAGCATATCACCAATCAATTGATACAACCCCATACAATGCCATGTTTGAAAAGCCTCCACCCAGAGAGATCAGTGACCTTATTAAATTCCCACCAAGTCCTGAATATCAATTTGATAAAGTCCAATACCATAATAAGATCATAGAGAAGTTAGAACAACGTAGGAGAAAGTATATGTGGACAATGTTTTAAAATGGACTGTTTATGAGTGATTTATGGTAAACGATTAATGATTATGTGGATTGTATATTTTTGTGTATATTAATGTCAATGTATTTGTGTATCTTTCCTGTTGTGTATTTTATGTATTTTTTGTGTAAACATGTATTGTAGAATTTTAAATAATTGAAGGAAGTTTAATATGGAATTCAGAGTCTAAGGGTTAGTAAATGATTACGCATATGATAGATTTGGATATTGAGAGGTATTGTATTAGTAGATAAGTGATGAATTTTCCAGTGGTATATTGAGGTGAAATGTTGTAAAAGAGGTTTGGGGATAGTGATAAATAAGGGCATAGGAGTTAGTTAAATAGAGTTATTGGGAGTTAGTGAAAATAAGAGTTGAGATACAGATAATATATAATAATATATAAAGAGGTGTTAGATATTTTAGGGACACAGTAGTTAGTGATTATATGTAGAGGTGAGTAATGTGAATGGTAGATATAATTATATTTGTTGTTGATGATGATATTTTGTAGTAAGGATCCGGTGTAAGGAGTGATCAACGTGCAGCGTTGTGGCAGGCGGAGCAATTTTGGGTTAGTGTTTGCCGATATTTGGTGGAGGGCAAATGGTTAGGAATGGATATGGCCAGGTAGGGAACATACATCCTTGTACAAAAATGAGTGGTGCCAGAGGTTTTAAATGGGATTAGTGAAGGGGGTTATTATTGAGATATTGGTGTCATATTATATTAATGGTTAGAAGCGGTTGTTAGTAGGAAAAAAAAGAGGTGAGTAAGGTTGGATTGACAATGCCAAAATAAGATAGAGAATAGTAAATGATAGAGAGTCACCCAAACTAGATAAGGATTGATGGAAGGGTTAGAAAAGGAGAATTCATAGTAGAAAGGTAATGTAACAGGAAGGTGAATAATAAGTTTGAAATTTGTTTTATAGAATCTAAGGAGATAATGAATGTTAAATAATAAAAGTTGAAAAGAGTTGATAATAGTAATGTCTTGTCAAATTTTATACAAGTTATTTACATGTGAATTGTTCAATGTTAGTGTTTAATGTTTAATGTACAATGTTTTATTGTGTTTTATTATATTGGTGGTACAATAGGTTAGGAGGTTACTACAGGGGTAGTGACGGTAATATGATAAATTTTATGATGGTTATCAAATCTATGGTAATGATTCTGTTATAAAAAGAAATTAACGTAAAGAAAGTTGAGTAAAGAATTTAAATAGTTTTGAAGTGCTGCCATGATAGTTAAATATACTGATGGTATTTGAAATAAATGAGTAGAGATAGTAGTTGTTGTTGAGAGTAAAATCTGTTTTGTATTTAGTATAAGGGTATATTTCATTATGATGAGAGAAGTAAGTTGATATTGACTGGAGTCAGAAAAGTTGATAAAAATATATAGGAGTGTTGAAAAGTAGAAGGATTATCTGTCTAAACCTTGTTATATTTTTGTGTGTGTGTGTTATTTGGAATTTATGAATAAGGAAAACCAACGCCTCAAAACACAAACCAATGCATCTAAGGGGAGACATATCAGTTGCGGATATGTAGACAAATAAGGCCACTATTTTAAAATTTTGTATTGCATGTTTCAGAGTTTTGTGGTGTTGTGACCACGGTCCTGAGCTGGCCGGAGCGTCAGAACAGGAGCGTTCAGTGCCTCATGGCCTTATGGTGTAGGGATCTCTCCGGAGAAGTCCAGTAAGGTCAGGCAGGTACGATCAACACTATAGGACCAAGGGTAAGTGATTAAATTTTTTTATATATATTAACACTACAGGGGGTTGTGGCAACATATCTGAACTGATCCTTTTAGAAACGTGTGAATGAGTCAATGAAAGTTTTTGTGTCTCGACACCAAACCTTTCATTGAGGGGGTTTTGTGACAGTACAGAAATACCTGTTACCATAATTATGGGATTCAGGAATATTTTATTGTAAATTTTATTCTGATCATGAATGTTAACAAGGGCTAAGTTAGTTTTGCACAAGTCCCAATAACTACGCAGATTCACAAGAGGGGAGCCAAGCCAAGGTCATCGTGGTACGAGCAGAATTTAACATGTGTAATGGCGGCATAAGTGAAACGAACTAACAATACGAACTTTTCATTGGTCCACAAAGCCAGATCGTCATAAATAAACACTGACGGCATGAAACAATTACGTATTAACCCGGGCGGTGGCTATAGAACAATGCATAATGATGTCAGACGCACGACCACTTTGCATAACAATTGCGTCTGATTCCGCCCAGTCTTCAAAAAACAGTTCACTGAACATACATGCTCGACTAGTGCAGTGGGCAGATTTTGCCATAAAATGCAGTAATTGTTTTCAAAAATGAAGTAATTGTTTTCAAAAATGTAATCATTAACAGTACGTAGAATCAGTGGACAACCAAAATGAGAATTAAGTAAATTCAGTGCACTAAAAACAACAGTAAAGGTTCGGCCGAACACCTGCCAACCGCCATGGGAGTCTTCTGAGGAATCTACGCCGCATCAAATTCAGGGAAGCCCTTTTAAATTCTTTTTTCTAAATTTAAAAATCTAAAAGAATAAGCTCAATTCAGAATAATTAACAAGTGTTCAATATTACAGTATGATTGAGAGTGAAAGTGAGCGAGTGAAAGTGATCGTTGGCCAACCTTAAATAAGTTATATTTGGGCGTTGGTTTGTGTATAATTACAGAGTAAGCATTAAAGTCATAGAAATAAAAAGGAATTTAAAGTAACTGCAGTATAGAGTTTAAAAAGAATTATTTTAAATAAAGTAAAAACACATGCATCTAGCATTAAACGCATGGCGAAAGCGGAAATAATGTCGCCGCCATTTTGAAATTTAACACTCGTGGCTGACTCTCATTGTTTATAACCTATAGCGCAAGTAACGGAATAAAATAGAACTTATTATCCTCATGTTGTGTAACTGGTTATTTCAATACCCCGAGAACCTCTGTCTTTTCTGCTTAACGCAACCTTGGACCCAAAAGCCTAATGCACTCAACAAAACTGAGCATGTGTTACACCGGATGTGTGGTAAATTATGCAAATCCCATAATAATTAATTATCATACATTTATTATTATTAACAAGTATTTGGAGAGAGAGTGGTTCGTCACAAACTGTGGAAAACGTGGTCATCTACAGGTAGACTGTTGGGAGAAGAAGATACCGAGAGAAGAGAGTGATTGCACCAATTGGAGAAGTAAAGCCCCAGAACAGCACACAGTTTCCATGCTACATAAGACCAGTGGAAACTTAATTGTTAATGGATTTGTGGAAGGTAAACCAACATCATTTACAGTTGACACGGGCGCAACAGTGTCCATTGTGCGCCCCGACTTAGTCAGCAACCGCCAGCCTCTAATTAGCTCTTGTACAATACAGACTGTGACTGGAAGCCCTGTCAAGGTGCTAGGAAAGGTAGATGTACGTGTACGCCTGGGTTTTCTCGAGTTTAGCCACCAAATGCTCGTTGCAGACATTGTCAATGAAGTGATTCTTGGCAAGGACATTATGAATGCCTACGGATTCATTGTGGATTTAAGAGAGAATGTCCTGAAGGTTGGCCAAGAGAAGATAAAGCTTTGCATGGCTAAAATGACAAGGTCTACCAACCATTCGATTAAGGGAGTGGCATTAGTCGAAGAAAAAGTCAACAGGTCTGGTCAAGAGGAACCCTCCCTATTGCAAGCGGAAATGGAGGAAGAACTAGCAGAGGAAATACAAATAAGTGTAACGACAAAAGAAGTGATTGGAAAGCCAACTATGGGTGTCGAGACAAAACTCTTGCTTGTTCCTGAGCTGATAGAAGCGCCCGAGGGAAAACTGGCTGAAGATGAGGTTACAAAAGAGGTTGTTGACGAGAACCAAACAAACTTGGATCAGCCAGTGGTGGTTAGGTCATCAGTACATGACGCAACGAGAGTGATTCCAGCAAAACTAGTTGTTGAGCGGAAGACTCGCATTCCTGGGAACGTGATGTTCGGATCACATGAGACTGAATTCGAAGAACCGGAGAATTAGCTTTGGCAAGGACGTCCACCTAGACTGCCTGGTCTAGTATTACTTCAGAGTGTTACGACGTCACAGAACAATCTACGTGTTTATCGAACGTTCCAGAGAGATCCAGAAGGTAACGTGTGGCGTACGTGCTTGTAGACGCATTTGCGAGAGTCTTCTCGATGCCGCCAGCCATGCGGACTGTCAAGGCCGCAGTTAAATACGTAGTTCATACGGACGCTAAGACGCAATTAGGAATCGTCTAGATTTTTGGCGACTATAAATACAATTACTCAAGGACGCTCAATTCAGTATAGCAGCGATATATTTACAGTTCGGTTTGACAGCTATTATCGGGCGACATTACTGTGAACGTTCAAGTAGTTATTAGTGAAGTGTTGCGTTTTATAATCGGGCTGTATAATTGTGTTTAATATTAGTGACATTTTATTGCGTGTGAACAATTTATATTTGATTTGTTGTAGCAGACTGTGTTGTTAATTACGAACTGTTTAACTGTAAAAATTAAAGCTGGTGATTAGTGACTTATTGGTGTCTTGTACTTATTTTGTTTCCACTGTACCTACGACGATCGAGGAGACCGTCGTAACAGTATTATATGTACCCTGTGTGTACTGCTTCTGTCAGAGTGACACGCCTCCAATTCAAACAGAAATAGTGTTTCAGACGCGCCACACCTGTTTGTTTACATCAGGATTTAACTAAGAACAGAAAAAAAATATATATATAAAAAACAAAGTCTGAGGATTTATGGGTACTGAATACAAATCCACACTGTTGCAGATTTCCACCAAATTTTGCACAGATAACCTTTGACACAAGGCAAAGAATACTGTCTAACTTGGAATTTGATATTTTACCCCATTTGCACAATTTAGGCCGTTTTAATTATGCCTTTTTGTTTATGCGTATAAAGATGTCAAAACACCATGGAGACCATAATTAATTACCATAGTAGCAAGTAAATAAACAAAAGCTATTTAGCGGCATCAGAACTGTACATTTATCAATTCCTGCAGTACATTTTTTATGTTTTATATAATATGCGATTGTATTGATATATTACGATGTGGAAAAGAAGTGTACTAATTGTAAATTGTCCTATTATTAAATGCAACGCGAAAATACATGTTGTTTTCATTTGTAAGGTTAGGTGACAATGGTTTTAGGTTTTTAGTTTGCTGCTGAAATAAATAAAAGCCATGGTTGAGGAAAACATAACGTTTAATGTGTGTTATACAATGCTTCTAACACAGTAACACTTGAAATAAAGAATTTAGTGTTTTTGATTTAACAGGTACTTTATAAATATCTGCAAAGGCTTTATAAATGGTTACTTTTAAATCTCCAAAGGCTGTTGCACCAACATAATAATTTATTAAAAGTTAAAATAGTACAAGTGTTGAAAAGAGCTTTGGAGAGAATTTGACTAATGAGTACATGTTATATGAGCTGACAGAACGCCATATAGACATAGACAATAAAAATTATATTAAAATACTTATTAAAAGACAAATATTTATGTGCGAAGCCGCGCGTATCAGCTAGTAGTATAAACATGTATCAAATGTGCAATAGGATGAAGAAAATTTACAACCAACTTAAAAATGACAAACACTGTCTGTCTTTTTGCACACATGCTACTGTAATAATACTATAAGATGTTAAGAGAAACACATTCGTGTAAGCTTAATGTAAAATGTTAAGAATCGACTAAAAAAGACTTACTGCATTCCAGATAAATATCAATATCACTGTTCCGTAAAGCTAAACCGTTTCCGCAGGAACCAAATATTTGTGCTCGTGCGCCTAAATGTTTGAAAGTTTCTTCCAAATCTGTAACGATTTCCGCATGTTTTGCATGCTCATCATCTTCCAATTCAATGCGTGATATTATCTGATCTAGTTGTAAATCAAACACAGATTTTTTACCATCTGATTCTACACTAATTTCACTTATTTCAATACCCAAAGGTTCAGGTTCCTGGTAAGTCTTTTCTGTTAAAAAAAGAAAAAAGAACACAGATTACTTTTACATTTCAATCAACATCTAACATTTCAATTTGTCATCTCTTTTACACCTAACTGCTGTATTCCAATGAACAAACAAACTTACAATTAATTTAGCATTTAGAATTCCAGCACTCAGTCATATGTAAAGTACAGAATACCAGACACTTTTAGGTTTTTTAATAGAACTGTAATTGTTATATAAAACTCTGAGTTTAATTATTCTAGTTTTAAAAGAAAAGTACATATTTTTAGCTATAAGTCTATATAAAATATGTAGATATACTGTTTGAAAATTATAAAGCATGTTAAATTAAATAAAAATTTGTCACCTCTAAAAAAAGTTTGACACTGTGTTTCTACACTGTGAATAATATTTGCATATTCTAGACTTCAATAAAGTGACATCATGTAAGTACGTATTACTACTTATTATATAATATTTTATTACACAGAAATCATGTCGGCCTACATTTTTCACAGCTATATATTGTATTTGGTGAGGTTTTATAGTCTTACTTAAACACTACTATAGCAAAATTCAAAGTTAAGGGCATGGAAATGCACGAAACGCTTATGGTCAGAGGGGAAAGGCGATGTGGAGGGAGTCGCTGTGAGATGTGAGAAGAGAATTGTTCTTATCAGTGACGGTGTAGCCAACCTATGAAACAAAAACTAATTTTTTACTATTCTAATAGTAACAAAAACTTGCGACTGTTAAGATTTGTTTGTAAATGTGACACCACGAATCTGTGTGTGTGTGTGTGTGTGTGTGTGTGACCTACAGTCACACAGCTGGGTTTAAAAAAAGAATTATACGTTTATTGTTTTCGACGTAAATCAAATCAAATAATAATATCGTAACTGTGTTACTATACAAATCAAGCAAATGATATGTACTGTTCTCACATATCGGAATTTGTTGCTGTTAAATATCAGAATGTTTTGTAAACATATCTGAGTGTTGTCTGGTCTGGAAATGCACTTTGTCATTGTGTACTGCTGAGACGTAAAAAATTACAGCCTTTCTGACCGTTCATATCGCAATGGAATTTGCAAACTGTACACTTCCACTCCTTAATTACACTCGACTATCTCTACAGTTTATCATTACATAAAGGAACGCGTTCTTCGTATTAATTTAATTGCAAGAATCTTTTTAATCCTGGGCAACAAAAAACTGTTTATTATTACTTTCCGTGCTTGACTATGAATAACTTTCCTGTCTTTGCTAGTGGAAGAAGTATCCATTTTAACAAATCTCGTTACTGGATGATAACACAAATAGTTACGATAATACGTAATTATAGAATAAAAACTACGAATAGAAATTAACTAACAAATTAAATAACTAATAAAAATGAGTGACTGTAAAACAATGATACAATTAATAATAAACTGAAATAATAATAACAAATGCTAGACTCAGATAGTACGTCACACAGTAACTAACAATGTACGGGTAACTAAAACATCACACGCAAGTTGGCAATACATTCACTTGCCTACCAGCTGATTCACCGTTACTCTCCCGCCAGTCACAATTTCAAAGTGGACTCTCGTCCATCCATAAATTTATTCTGAGCATATGCCCTTAACTTTCAATTTTACTGTACAAGTGGGGCTGTGCGGGAGGAAGGGCATGCCCGTCGTGCGCTCGTGTGCTGTGTCCTGAGCTTCAAATAAAGCTCTTGCCGCAGGGACCACAGATGATCTGGACGTTAAGGGTGCGGCCTGCTACCAGCCGTGGCTTTTTATCTAATTGAGGGTGAGTGTACACCAGGTCCAAGATTCACCTGGCACAGGTTGGTAGTGACCAAGGGCGCTAATAAGGTGATTGCCCTGGAAGCGTGCAGTGCGGCGATATAATTTATGGGTCTGTATCCATACAGTGGTGTCCAGGGAACGGACACGCAGGGATTCTCTCTTAAAAACACCAACAAATTACAAGCATTCTCAATAAACATAATTGAATATGCATGCCATTACTTCTTCTTCTTCTTCTTCTTCTTCTTCTTCTTCTTCCAGTCCAGTATTAGGCACAAATTCCCTGGCACAGTAGACTGCCTGTCTTCCCTAGCTTCTTGTTCCTGATGGTACATAATGCAAGACTTGAACTATAAGACTGGCTGGCTCCATTCCATTCACGTGATCCATAATTCTTCTATTATTCTATTTTATCCTTCAAACTATATATTTGTGATTCCATTCTAATGTGCACATTTTTTACCATATCCTCCCTTCTACATCCCTTCACAGCTCTGATGAATTTCATCTCTACTGCCTGTTTGTGGTTTTCTTATCTCTTAGTAAGCATCCATGAGCCACTTCCATAGACACTGCAATCATTTTATACATCGCAATTCTTGTGTCTCTTTGTATTTTGTGTTAGAAGTGTTGGTTTATCATCATCATAATCATCATCTTCAACAAGGATTAAACCAAAAATTGATTGTTCCAGTCCCAAAGAGACAGACTACAGCTGGTCACTCCAACGCTTCTTCGGATGTCCCATAACCTCTCTGTCCTTTCAGCTTACAATTCAATAGTTGTCTACGTACGAGAGTTATTCAGGAAGTAGGTTCTGTTTTTAAATATTACTGCGGGGTCGATGCTGTTACACTTTTGCCCGTGCTCAGCCAGTTTGTTGATTCATTGGCATGGCAACATGCCATTTGTAAACAACTGTGCAGTAAGCAAGCTTTGTTGGATGTGTTTATAATTTCTAAGAAATATGAGATGCCTGTTGTCTGTGAAAGTAGGCATGTGATTCGCTTCTTGAATACGAAGGCACTAAACCGACTGAAATTCACTGTACTGTCAAATTTTGCATGTTTATGGAGAAGAAGCAGTGAGCGATTCAACGGTACCAAGATGCACATGACTACCGATCCAGAGTAAGCAACAAAGTGTCTACTCATACATGAATACATGTTCTCTCAATGGTATAAATTTCACAAACACAACATCAATATTACAGGTCTCATAGAAAAACAGGCATACTTTCAGTACAATCCGCATGTACACATAATTTCTGTAATGACAAGAGGCATTTCACCATTATACATGCTTACAATACAAAGTTTCTGAAAATTGTATTTATAGTTGAAATGTGGCATTAATGATAATGTGATGTATTTATAATATACACACACTTGTTGTTTACTAATGGTACCTATAAGCTCAATCTTCTATTGTGGTGTATTCACTGTTCATAACCTAAAGATATCATACCACTTTATGTTACTTTTAGTGGTATGGTATCTTTATGTTATCAACAATGAATACACCACAATAGAAGATTGAAATCTGCCATATTATATATTACATTAAAGATAAAACTCAAGAGAATACCTTAAAGGTCATACCTGTGCACATACTGGATGTTATGAAACTTTATGACTTAGTAAAAAACTTTTTTTTTTTGTGGAAGGAAAAAATATTACAATTGCACCCAAAGTATAAAAAAAGTTAACAAAAAAGTTAACATCACCAACGACTTTCATTATATACAAAATACATTTCACAATGTAATCATTTAGAACAAAATGAAAACCAGCAAAAATTATATTGAAATTTTTGACAAGTTACAAACAATTACTAGAACTGTAAATGACTCGAAATGCAAATTCTGTCTGAGGCTGTCACAGCCGGCTTCAATGTTACGAGAACTTTGGTTTGCGGGGCTGTAAGGCCGCAGTCCAAGGTTGTTTGGTGCAAACGTTTCGGCCATGCCTCCGACGGCCATCTTCAGTGCAGAAGGCCGCAAAACACTGACAAAGGTTTCGTAGTCAGTGGCCACTGAACTGTGGTTATTCCGAAAAAATTATAAATATGGGTGTCCTACTCACAGCCACTAGCCTTAACCGCAGTTCAGTGGTTTGCAGCCGAAATCTTTGCACCAAACAACCTTGGACCACGGCCTTACAGCCCAGCAAGCCGAAGTTCTCATAAAATTGAAAATGCAGTTTCAGTAACTCATGACTTGAACAAATTCATATTTTCTTTCTTTCATACTATCCACATTTTGTTTAAATACTTATTGGACATATTTACTTAACAAATTAAAACATTAAAAATTTTTGTTTTTTGAAAAGGCACTGTAAATAAACAAACTATACAGCAAACATGTAAAGCATAGGCAAATATGCAGTCCCAATCACTCGTGGCTCAAGTGTTAATTTTTTGTTTTTCACAGTTTTCACATTCTGTTTAAATACACATTAAACACAATTATTACTTACAAATATAAAAACAAGCACAGTAAAAACACTTAAAAGCCAACATAACCAAACACAGTTCGGTGGTAAATACATAAACCACAACCAACAAAACTCGTCAGCTGATGCTATTTTTGGAATAATTTTCAAGCAAAACTAACAGACTAAACAATATATTGTATTACGAGGCGTGTTTTTTAAGTAAGTCCCGTTTCATTATATCGCCACTACAGCGCAGCGGTTGCCGTTCTGTGCATGTGCACTGAGTTTCTACATCTATTGGCTTGCTACAGACACCATTACGTGAGCAGAAGTCTTTGTTTACATTTTCCTGTGCCTGTTTAAAATGCCTCATACCATTGAAAGTCCCGCCAATTGTGAAATACGGGCTATAATTCGTTTCCTAAATGCAAGAGATGTGAAAGTGGCCGATATTCATCAACAGATAAGTGAAGTGTACGGGGAAAATGCTATGAGTGATGGCATGGTGAGAAAGTGGGTTAGAGCATTTAAAGAAGGCCGTACAAACGTGCACGATGAGGCATGGAGTGGGTGACCGTCTGTCATTAATGACGACCTGGTGCAGAAAGTTGACGAAAAAGTTCGTGAGAATAAGCGGTTTATGATTCCGTTACTGTCTAATGAATTTCCTCAAGTTTCAAGAGTGTTCTCTATGAAATTGTGACAGACCGCTTAAATTATCGGAAGTTGTGCTCATGCTGGGTCCCAAAAATGCTGACTGAGTTGCACAAAAAAAAAAGTTTAGCCAGTGCTCTGACTATTCTCACGAGGTACAGTGAGGGAGGTGATCTGTTTTTGAGCCAAATCGTCACTGGTGACGAGACATGGGTGTCTCACATTATACTGGAATCAAAACAGCAGTCCATGGAATGGAGGCACTCAACATTTCCCAAAAAGGTGAAGTTCAAGCAAACCATTTCAGCCAGCAAAATCATGTCCACTGTGTTTTGGGACAGGCAGGGGGCGTTGCTTGTTGATTTTTTGCCTTGGGGTGAAACGATAAATGCTGTGACATACTGTGAGACCCTGAATAAACTGCGTTGTGCAATCCAAAACAAAAGGCGTGGCATGCGCTCAGTAGGGGAATCGTACTGCTTCATGACAATGCTCGGCCACACGATGCTCAACGCACCCAAGATCTGATTACGTCAATTGGCTGGGAAAAACTGGATCATCCCCCCCTACGGTCCAGACCTCGCGCCCAGTGACTATCACTTGTTCCTCCATTTAAAGCGCCACCTTGGCGGCCAGCACTATGACGACAATGACGATATCAAAACAGCCATGCAGCAATGGTTATCTTCTCAGGGGGCTGATTTCTATGAAGACGGAATACAGAAGCTGATCACACGATACGACAAGTGCCTCAATATAGGTGAAACTATGTTGAAAAATAGTTTAATGTACTGGCTTTCATGTAAAAATAAAATTGTTCAAAAACATATTACTTGTTATTTTTAGTATCAAAATGGTACTTACTTAAAAAACACACCTCGTACATACCAAACTTTTCCTACAACCTTTGAAAAACATTGCATAAGAACGTGACACAGTCTACATGTTGCTTATAAATCATAAGCAAAATATGGTAGAACATATCTGATTTTGAGACATTGGGACTTTAACACTTAGCTGGCAAAAGATGTACGGCTTACATAACTTTTGATTTTTGACGAGAGATGTAAGTGTATGTCTTTCAGCATAGCTCTGTTCTACATGACGACAGCCGCTGATTTACCACATATAATTGTGTAACTGAAAAGACTGACATTACTAGTTCACAATTCTGCACCTAGATCGCAGGAGTGTATATGTATTTCTATTCACGTATGCTTTGTGTATGTATTTTTGTTGAAGACATACCATACCAAAAAAAAAAATTAGTGAATGTAAATAAAGTTGTGTTTATATTGTATACTAACAGTATTAGTGAACGTTCAAAAGACAAGTTTCAGTAGTTTTGTGACAATGTGTTATGTTATAGCATAATTGTAATAATATTTCAACTTTTTTTATTTGAAAAAAAACATGGCAACTTTATAATGTAACTAAACAAACACAGAATTAAACAATAATAACACTGAAAAAAAGTTATTTAAAATACTATTATCTAATGTTTTGAGAATATTTGAATTTACAAAATAAAATAATGCTTGAATTACTTATAAGTATATTGCTGATTATGTACTATGTCAAAAAGTATGAAAAAGTGATGGACGGACAGACCCAGAATCACTCAGCCAGGTAAGTGTTAAAGTTCAAAATCGACGTTCACCACTTCCATGGTTAAAGACTATGCAAATAAAGAAATTGCCAAGGGAAATTGACAGAAACAAAAACACAAGTTCTGTTGGAACTTGCATGTATTTTCTAATAATATATATTAAAGAATGAACAATAACCATACTTACTTAAACTAACATTCTGATTCTGGTTGAATTGTGGTTTCACAGGATGCACAACAAGCCTATTGCGTCTATAAAACACTGTTTTCTGCTTCAGAGCCAACTGTACAGATTCTCTGTTTGAACAAAACAAACATTTCTTACATATAAACAAAACTGACATAAACATAAACATGCTGAAGGACAAAAAAACCACCGTAAAGATTATAAGACATAAAGTAGGTAGTGTTTTGAGAAAATTTTATTTCTTAAAAATGTCCAAAGAGTGCTGTTAAAAATATTTATTTTGGTTTAGTTCACTCAAAATTAACATATGGAATTGGTTGTTGAGCCACGATGTATATTGCAACGGTACAACCCTTAATGGTACTGTGCACTGCCAAAATAAATTAAATAAATAATAAAAATAAATAAATATGGATTAATAAACACGATTCAGATTGCATAAGCTGTACCGTAGTTGAAAATAGGGAGCGCAGAATTGATGCATGGACACGCATTCCTGACACACCTGTCGCTAGCGTTGTGTATGCACGTATTTTGTTTGTGTGTGTGATGCCTGTCCGTTCCTGAAATGTAACCAACCCTTTTCAAGTAGAATAGTTTTTGTTTTATTTTAAATTATAAGAAAAATATGTACGATATGTTAAAACAAAAGACACCAAAGTGTATAGAAATTAAAGGTGAACAAAGGGTTAAAAGACCGTGCCAATGTAACGAAAAGTGCAATTACTATACGTAAAAAGTGAATAGCTCTTTTTGTAATTACAATAAAGAAGTATAATTTATGTATAGTTAACATAGAAAAATTAGCGATAGATTGAACATCGTGTAGTGTGAAACAGACTTCGTAATTCGCGAAGATACGCGAAAATAGTGAATTGAACCAGAGTGGGGGAAAAGACGCTTCGACAAAATCTGACATGTTGAAAATTGTTCAGATCTAACCTTTTGCACGACCTGACTATAAATACCAGGTCGCGCTAATAAAGCTTCTTCTTCTCGATTCAACCGTTGCCACAGGAGGCTATGTCAGTCGATGACGCTATTTTAAATCTATAGTAAGAGTCACAGGACAGACTAGAAGTCCAACCAGAGCAGCAGAGCACATACGATGAGGTCTATGGACACACCTGCAGCATATGATGTGAGGCGTGACGACTATTAAACAGCACATGCAGTGGAATCTGACCAGAGGACCAGGAGGACACAACAAGAGGACCAGGAGGACACGGACTGAGGACCAAAGGAGGACGTACGGATGATTAACCACGTCAAACGAGGTGATGAAAAACCATTGTAATTACAGAATTTGTAAGACAGTAATTAAAGTTAGAATGAAAGACATTCAACCTGTATTAAAATAACTAATTGTACATAAATGTAAAAGCAGAGTGAAATTTATAGAATAATATCTCTTGTATAAAATTTAGTAATTGAGAGTAACATAAATGATAAGAGAAATATTTGATTTTTGAGTTAACGTAATTACTAAAGTCTTTGTTGATAAAGGAGAATGCATATGCAGTAGAAAGTTTTAAAACCAATTAATATTAAATAAATTGGAATACAAGTAAATTCATTATTGAAGTAAATTAATCAGCAATTGAAAAAAAGATGACCACACAATGAGTAAGCCAAGAGCAATAATATTTAATTAATTAAAACTAGATAATAAGATTTGTGTATAACCTGTTGTATGTAATTTGTTAGCTATAAGTTGTGTACGAAAGAGTCGTACAAACGATATAATAATGAGTACTATTTCAATATGCGAAATGAAAGATTTTGTTTAATAAAAAAATAAATAATGGAACAACTTTAAAATTAAATAAGGCGTCACCTTCTTATTAGGATTACACCCATGAATTTAAAATTATTATATAATTTGTAATGTTATATAAATTGGCCCTGAACGTGGGGCTACCCAAATCAATTTATATTAAACAATTTGTTATGTTATAATATATTGTTACAACGGTCTGCTTGATCATCGTAGGTACAGTGGAAAACAAAATAAGTACAAGACACCAATTAAGTCACTAATCACCAGCTTTAACTTTTACAGTTAAACAGTTCATAATTAACAACACAGTCTCCTACTACAAATCAAATAAAAACTGTTCACACATAATAAAATGTCACTAATATTAAACACAATTGTATTACTATTATACTGCCCGATTGTAAAATGCAACACTTCACTAATAACCACTTGAACGTACACAGTAGTATCGCCCGATAATAACTCGAACCGCACTGAAAATATATCGCTACTATACTGAAAACTAAGGCCGCTGCCGCCATGTATTTATTCCTCCGCTCAAGACCAGAACGTTCCAAATTGTGTCTTAGCGCCAGTGTGAACTACGTAATTACTTGCGGCCTTGACACAGTCCGTGCAGCTGGCGGCTTCAAGAAAACTCTTGCGAATGTGTCTAGAGTCACGTATGCCACACACATTGGAGCAAGATTCTTCTCGCACATTCGACAATTGTTCAGTAATGTCGTAACAATATTATACTGAATCCTCTGTTAACTTGAAAAAAACATTGTATTCAAATTATGCTAGGAAAAGAAACATAACGGATAATTCATTTACTTTGTTTCAGAAAATTAATTACTTTAAGACTTTTCTATGTGTATATAAATATACTTAAATTATATTTCAACAGAGATGAGATTATGGAAAATGAACGTTCGACAATTACAGTATGAAAATAATCTTTACCCTTTCAATACCCTTAGCTAAAAAAGGTTAAAGTTTATTACTTTTATTTTATTAGGGTACAAAAAAACATAATTAGTTTATATATGTTTGTATCTCAGATTCTATAATTGTTTGCACACAGACATAAGAATTAAAATATTTTTGAACACCTGAAATCTTGGCTAATAAACAAAATGTCAGTTGACTACCTTCATCAAGCTGCATACTGTTTAACTATCCAATATGCTATCATTAACAGAAGAAAATTAAATGTGTTTTTTCATTTTATTTGTGAAAAGTACATTGTAACGGTACAGAATTGTGTGTTAGAGACAGTAAAGATTTAAATCAGTTAATTTCAAAGCAGCTAGTATTCACCTAAGGGGTATCCCATTGTAACCAGCAACATACAATGTTATTATAGACTGTTGATCTCTACAGTCAACCAGCCAGACGTATTACGCAACAGCTTGCCAGCTCAGTCTATGTGTAAATCACAGTAAGAACTTTGTCACCCTAGAGTCTGCATCAGACAGTAACAGATATCAGTCGTCTATAAGAAAAAATAAAAACAGTGGCCTTGGGTGCACGATAGGCCGAAAACTATCTAATCGGCCTATCAAGTAGAACAATTAGTAAAGGGTTAACGCACAGTTTGCCAAAAAATGTGCTTGCGAACAATGTAAGTCGACCGACTGAAAAGGATAATGATGTTATTTGTGAAACAGCATTAAAATTTGTGACTGACAAAATAATCAGAGTCAAACCGCATAAAATCAGTTTTCGGAGTGTTCTACAAACAAAAAGTGCGTAAAACGTGGTGGCGTAAACCATGGATTGTAATGACCAGATGAGTAGCAAACTAAAGAACATAATTAACTGAATAAAATTAAACATCATTTTTAGTAATTTCCTTTGTTATAAATAACGTATCAAATTTCAAATGAGATCTCTAAGGGAACATATGTACTGGTTCATAATAACTTGTCATAGGCTAGTTGATTATTCGTTGTTTATTCGTAAATTCAAATTTCACCTTAAAATAAATTCAGATTTTATTTAGTATAAAGTATGTGTTAGAGTAAGTCATTACGCCATAACCATTTCCTATTCTGTGCTGAAAACCTCGTCTAACATTCTTTGGGATTTTCTGAGTTTTAAGGGTGGTCAGATAGCGGGATTATGTTAATTTTTATAAGGGCAAGAGTGTAAAGGTTTTGATATTAAACCATAAAATATCGTGGCGGCCTGGGTAATTTAATAAGGTAAGTTTAGTGGGATTATGACGGCAAGTAAAATTCTGGCAGCAGTGAGCAGTAAGTATAATTATAATATTATTGGATTGTATTATTTAATAAATGGTAAAAGTACGGTACCGTAACATTGGCGACCCTGCCAGGATTCGAACCTGGAATCTTCTGATACATTGTATGGTAAAAGAGCAGTACCGTTACATTGGCGACCCTGCCAGGATGTTCGTATAAATATTATATGAACTAGACCTGTTTTGAGGCACAGAAAATAGGTTGTGCTAATGGCGTATTTGTAAAATTTTGAATTATTGCATAGATTTATGTTCTGGTAGCATAACGTGCTTGTGAAATTATTTTTATTTTTATATTTGGATAACGGGTTTAGGTGTAGAGTATTTTAATTGGGTGTGTAATTATTGTGTAATAGGAGGGTTGGAATTTTATAAAGGGGTATTATATAAAAAACTGAATAATCATGGCTGACGTAAGGGAAACGTAGACAAAAAGTATTCATGGGATGACGTGTTGAACCTTTTGAAAACTATTGATGATAATAGGGAGAAGCGTTTTAAGGAACTACGGGGTGTTATTAAGAAGGGTTTTGACGATTTAATAACAGTATTAGATGAAGGGGCGGAAGTGATAGATACGGGTTTTAATAAACTTAAGGATGTTCTTGACAAACAAGATGAGAAGTGGGGAGTTGATAGCTGTCAAGTAAATGAGAATACAGAAATCGAATCAAAACAGGTAAGTGGTAATAATGTTGTTAATAATGGTAAAGGAATAATAAACAATGTGAGTAGTTGTGACAGTGAAGATAATAATGATGACGATACTTTTACAGACAACAGTGTTAGTTTAAGTACGGATGAAATAATAGATGACGAAGTAAGTGAAAATATATGGGTTAATCATAATGAAGACACAGGTAAGTGTAGTGAGAATATAAATAATGCGGACAAATTAAAAGAAAAGGACCTAAACCAGGTGAGTAGTTTTGATAGTGGAGATAAAAATGATGATACTGTTACAAAAAATAGTGCTAGTTTAAGCACAGGGGAGATAAAAAACGAGGTAAGTGAGGCCAATACAAATAATATTCGGGAAGAGGTTAGTTTAAATGTAATAAAACAGGTGGCCGTAAATATGGTGAGTAATAATGTTAGTTGTGATGACGTTAACAAGAGTGAGATATTTTTCTTTAAAAATATTGGTGATATATTGTGTAATAGTAATAGTGATAATAAGAGTAGAAAGTTAGTTGGTGTTAGTAACAGAGTAATGATTAGTATTGATGAGTTGGAGAAAGAATGGAGAGATAATTTAAAGGGTGAACAGGGGGCAAATTTTTATGGGGTTAAATGTGAAACAGAGTTTTCACAAGTTGTTTATGGGGATAAGAGATCCTCACTAGGACATTTGGGCGACAATGGGTCGGCAAACGGTCAAAGAAGTTTTTTGTGTTTATCTGGTAAAGCCAGATGGTGTCATAGTAAAATGGTTTTGCCCTCTGTGTGGAGTGAGAATGTGAAATTGGGTGATGAAAGTGATTATGAAGAGCGAGATAGGGTGATAGAGTTGTTCAGATTAAGTAGAGATTATAATGGGTTAGTAGTGGGAATAAATATGGAAAGAAATGATTATATTAAAAATAATAGAGACTTACCTTGTATAATAAACAATGATTATATTGATGATAATAATATACACTTACCTGTAGTGAGGGTCAGCGTATTAGTAACAGCTGACAACTATAGTGATGAAAACTTCAAGGATATAATTGTAACAATAAATACCAATGGAGACTGGACAAAAAATACTAAGGTAGACATGACTTATGATAAAGTAATAATGGGGGGTAACCCTGAGCATTATTATTATGGTATATTGGGAAAAATGAATTTTTACGGTTATTACACAAATGATAGCCATATGATGTGTATAAATGAAATTGAACAATGTTATATGCAGAAAAGATTAATTTTCGATGACGGGGGTTATACAATTTAAGAATGAACATTTAATTATTTGAGTTAAGGGCAATTACTTGGCTTATTTAGGTATTGAAGTGTGGTAAACAATAAAATTATGACGGAAATTTGTAAATACATGTTTTAATGTTAAATGTATTGTGTCAAGATTATCTTGTTGTAATGTATATTATAGCTTATGTGTAACACATGTTTGTAGGAAAGATGAATGATATAATAATATAATAATAAAAATATTTTATGTTACGAAAATAATGAACAAGATGCAAGTTTATTTTGCATTGTGTGTTTATATTAAAAGTGTTTTAAATAATGTAACTAAAGAAATTGTTTGGATTTGAATTGAAAGTAAACTGATTTCTAATGTGAAATTCAGTAATGTATTTAAACATAAATGACCGTAAATATAAAAATAAATTTAAATATACTGTGATTGGTATTGTAAAATCAAGGATAACTGATTACAAGATTTATAGAAACTGAAAATTGAAGGAAGTAATATAGTGGTGATGTAATCAGGAATGTTGAGACTGAGTCAGTGCTTATAAAACAAGTCTTGTAGACCACTGTTGATGTAAACAGATATATTGTATGTTGTGCGACTAATGTTTACAGTCATGTGTTGGAGTTGATAACTATGTTTTATTTTGTTGAATCATCGCTAGGAGTAAATCTTATTATGAAACAAAAGAAATGAAGTTAACTTTTTGCAGATAATATAATAATGAGGTAATTACTGTAACTTAGGGTTTTGAGAAATTAAATTAAATTAAATTGGTAATTTAAGAAGTAAACTACCTTAAAAATGTGAATGTCAGTAGTGAATATAAATTTATTTTGATTTGAACTTTGATTTAAATTGTAAGAATATTTGTTTAAAAATAAACTGTACGTGAAAAAAAATGGTAATTGATTAAAACGTAATAACTAAAGTATTTCTTTTAAAGGAAAATCGAGATTAAAGGCTATAATGTATTTTGTTTGTAGTATGTATCCTACAATAAGATTGTTATTATAAGATTTGTATTTTATGTAATCCATGTATGCTTTTGGTGGGTGATGCCTATTGCATGGGAAAAAAACCCAGTACTTTGCAAATAATGAACCAGTATGACTAAGAGGAAATGAATCAGTTGGGGATATGGAGTAATGGAAGGCCCGTTGTTGATATTTTGCTTGAATGTTTCAGAGTCAGGTGATACTGTGGCGGGTGCCTATCTGTTTTTATAGTGTTGGGATCTCGAGCAGAGAAGTCCAGTAAGGTCGGATGGGTGCAGCCACAGCCACCGGACTAGGGGGGTAAGTACCCATGATTTTAATAAGGATTTAAGGGGGGTGGTGGCGCCATATCTTCACTGGTCCTCTTAGGTTTTAGGCAATGAGAGTTTTTATGCTTCGGAATAAAACCTCTCATTGGGGGGGGGGTATTGTAACGGTACAGAATTGTGTGTTAGAGACAGTAAAGATTTAAATCAGTTAATTTCAAAGCAGCTAGTATTCACCTAAGGGGTACCCCATTGTAACCAGCAACATACAATGTTATTATAGACTGTTGATGTCTACAGTCAACCAGCCACACGTATTACGCAACAGTTTGCCAGCTCAGTCTATGTGTAAATCACAGTAAGAACTTTGTCACCCTAGAGTTTGCATCGGACAGTAACAGATATCAGTCGTCTATAAGAAAAAATAAAAACAGTGGCCTCGGGTGCAAGATAGGACTAAAACTATCTAATCGGCCTATCAAGTAGAACAATTAGTAAAGGGTTAACGCACAGTTTGCCAAAAAATGTGCTTGCGAACAATGTAAGTCGACCGACTGAAAAGGATAATGATGTCATTTGTGAAACAGCATTAAAATTTGTGACTGACAAAATAATCAGAGTCAAACCGCATAAAATCAGTTTTCGGAGTGTTCTACAAACAAAAAGTGCGTAAAACGTGGTGGCGTAAACCGTGGATTGCAATGACCAGATGAGTAGCAAACTAAAGAACATAATTAACTGAACAAAATTAAACATCATTTTTAGTAATTTCCTTTGTTATAACGTATTAAATTTCAAATGAGATCTCTAAGGGAACATATGTACTGGTTCATAATAACTTGTCATAGGCTAGTTGATTATTCGTTGTTTATTCTTAATTCAAATTTCACCTTAAAATAAATTCAGATTTTATTTAGTATAAAGTATGTGTTAGAGTAAGTCATTACGCCATAACCATTTCCTATTCTGTGCTGAAAACCTCGTCTAACATGCTTTGGGATTTTCTGAGTTTTAAGGGTGGTCAGATAGCGGGATTATGTTAATTTTTATAAGAGCAAGAGTGTAAATGTTTCGATATTAAACCATAAAATATCGTGGCAGCCTGGGTAATTTAATAAGGTGTAACGGTACAGAATTGTGAGCTACCCCAGTTTAATTTTATATTGCATCAATTCAATCACTTTTCAAATTGCCAGACTTTCACCTGTGAGGAGCCTCAGTACAGCAATGCACACAGTTAGCCTAAACAACTGCCAGATGTATTGCGTAACCGCCCAGCAGCAGGCTTTTTGTGAATCACAGTATGCAGTCTATCACCAGAGTTATAATCAGTCAGCAGTGGAGAGCAGTGCATGTATAAGTAAAACTTATACAGTGGCCTCGGAAATTTCGGTAGGCCAAAGCGAATACAGTAGCCTAGGCCTACCGAATCTTATTAAAAAGTGTGCAAAAGAGTAAAATGAAGAAAGAGATCGAGACAATTAACGAATACGTTAATTTGTGCAGTTAGAACAGTTCTGTGTGATGTGGCTAATGTGACAGTGAAATACTAGTGATCGGGTAACAACTGGAACACATGTCAGTTAAGTAACAAATAGATATCAAAGTGACTCCATAACAATCTGATATCAGTAAAAAAACTATACAAATTTAGATTTATAAAAGAATTAATGAGAATACTATAAAGGGGGTAAAAGCTATATATTCAATGGGAGAAATCATGATTAAAAGTACTGGTTCCTATAAAATAATTAGTTGATAAAATTGCTGTTTGAACAAATTCATGTTTTTCAGCTGTAGGCTACTTAATAAAATAAAATCAAGTTTATTTAGGGATATAAAAATGTGTTAAATTAAGTTATTATGCCATAACCATTTCCTATTCTGTGCTGAAAACCTCGCCTAACGTTCTTTGGGATTTTCTGAGTTTTAAGGGTGGTCAGATAGCGGGATTTTTATAAGGGCAAGAGTGTAATGGTTTCGATATTGAACCATAAAATATCGTGGCGACCTTGGCAGTTTCAAAAGGTAAGTTTTACGGGGACCATGACGGTAAGTAGAATTCTGGCGGTGGTGAGTATTATATTATGATGAGTGTATTATTAATTAAAAGGGTAGAAGGCGAGGACCTTCACAAAGGTAAGTTTAGTGGGATTATGACGGCAGGTAAAATTCTGGCAGCAGTGAGCAGTAAGTATAATTATAATATTATTGGATTGTATTATTTAATAAATGGTATAAGTACGGTACCGTAACAACATTTAGGTTTAGTTGTGACGTGAAAGTGTTCAAGAGTTGTTTATTACAACTAACTGTCATAACGGCGAGACATTATTTTAACCATTTTATATTCTTAATAATACATATTAAATGTAACCTTTCATGTAAATTAAGGTTAAGGCCTTTATTACACTACGCAACTGATTGCCAAAGAAGTTGTGGGGCATTGCTTTAAATGTAGCCTATTACACTTACTGCAATAGGTTGCACAGCTTGCAATCGATAGCAAAACAGTTGCAAACCTTCCAACTGCTCGTGCAACTTTTAGTTTCACGCACTCGTTGTGGGGCATAGATTAAAACGTACCCTATTACACTATGCAACTGCAAATGATTGAATGCAACTCTGCTGTGCATGCATTCTGTAGACAACAGACATGGGTCCGACACAATATATACAATTTTTTACAAAACCCCCAATATCTCAAAGACTAAAAGGGGGTTTTTATAAAAAAAAAAACAAAATAAAATTTGAATTTTTTATAAATTTCACTTGCTGACACCATATAGCTGTCTCTTATAGAACGAAAGTTTATCGTATACCAAAAATTTCACTACATGCATATTGTAGCATGACAGATTATCCACTTAAGAACTAATAAAATATGATCATAAATAAACTATCGAAGAAACTCCATATGAAAACAAATAAGTATCAAAATAAAATACTATCATAACTTTAAAAAAAAAAAGTAAAAATAAAGAAAAAACCAATATGCAACCAAAATGTAAAGAAAAATAAACCCCAAAGAGCTAAAATAAATTAAGGAAAATACCCAGGTAGGATAGGAGTAAGTAAGGAAGATACCCAGAACAAACCAACGGACATGATAAAACAATGTTACCTTGAAGAAACCAAGAAAGAAGAATTTTGAAGAAACAAAATTGTAGGATGGGAGGACTACAAGAAATACCCAAGGGAAACCTATTAAGAAGAATATAACAAACCCCGAAAGAGATTAAATGTCACAAAAGAAAGTATAACACCCAAAACCTGATGTAAATGTAAAATAGTTGTAAACAAAAGTGTTTAGGGTTGTACGTAGAAGTGCACCCACTAAAGTTATTGTATAATGGAATAAACAAATCTTCATAATCCCTTATAACTAAGATTTTGGTCTTGGAATATTGTAAAACTCAATTAGAGATAAGATCCAAAAATATAAGTGAACAAGTGCAAGTTATTTGAGTATATTATATAAACTTCAAGTAGAAGTGTGGCTAATACTTCAACTAAGTAGCCTACATGTGTACCATTAAACAACGTTAAAGTTTTCAATAACTACAGAAATAAGAATTTATAAAAATATTTTTATGAAAACAACTACTAATGTTTCTAAGAAGGTGCCACTTTTTATCTAAAAACCTGCATTAAAATGTAAAGGATAAAGTGAGAGCAGGTGGTGAATAAATAAAGTGACAGGGGATAAATCTTTAATATCAAAATAAAAACAGATAAGACTGCAACCAAAATAAGTTTAAGAAATAAATAAAAAATAAAGGGCTTGTTATGCTTATGTTAAAGCCCATGAACTCCATAATTCAATGTGGGGAGTAGAATATAAGATTTTGTTATTATAAAAATGTTTAATATGTTTAATGGTATTAATCCGACTAAAATGTCTAAGTATGGATACCATACTCTTTTTATAAAATGTTTATTATATGTTACTAGTAGTAGTTAAAACTAAAATGTCTGAATTTGAATACCATAGTGTTAATTTCAAATATTGTTTAGGTATTATGAGTATGAATACGATACTACATGTTCTGTTAGTTAATTAAGGAGATTTTAATTAATATTGTATTAAAATAAGAAATCAGAAGGGGTATAAACACAGTATTATTCAAAAACATTATATGTAAAACCAGAAAAAATCTAGGCCAAATAGGAAACTCCAACAACATTATAATTATAATAAATTATAATAATATATTATATAATATTATAATAATAAATTATAACATTACAAACATAAAGAAACGGAAGAATTTATAAGGGAAGGACCATATGAGGAAATAAAGTATGATTATACAAGTAAGTACCAGTCAAGGATAAAACAAATGATGAAACAGATAACATTTATAGAAGAAAATAAGAAAAAGTATTTATTGGAAAGTAATCCAACACCACCAACTTTTAAAAGTTAGGTTAAGATACATAAAGAAGGAAAACCAATTAGACCGATTGTTTCTTTTATTAATGCACCTATTTATAAATTATCAAAGGAATTTAGCAGAGTACTGAAAGAGAAATATGAATTTGGGACAAAATACAATATAGAGAATAAAGTAAAATTGATAGAAAAATTAGAAAATATTAGAATTAATGTAAATACAAAATTTATATCACTGGATGTTAAGGATATGTTTACCAATATCACAGTAAATAAAGTTATTAAGTTAATAAACGATAATAATATGGGAGAATACAGGTATAAAAAGCAGTTGATTAAAGTAATTAAAGAATGTGTAAATCAGAACTATTTTAGGTTTAATAACAAGTTTTATATACAGAAAAAAGGTTTACCTATGGGGTCTTCATTATCCCCTATTCTTGCTGAAATATACATGAATGATTTTGAAAAGCAATTAATAAGTTCCACTAAGTATAAAGACAATATAAAATTATGGTCTAGATACGTTGATGATGTATTAGTAATTTGGGAAGGAAGCATAGAAGAAGTGCAGGAGTTTATAAATGAGGTAAATAATAAGGATAAAAACTTACAATTTAAAGAAGAGATAGGATGTAAGAAAATAAATTACTTAGATTTAAACATAGAAATTAAAGATAATGAGAAACTACAGTTCGGGATATTTAGGAAAGAGTCGTATTCTGATAGAATTATACCAAGAGAATCTTACCACCCTTATAGATATAAAATGGCGGCAATCAATTCATTTTGTTACAGAGCTCAGAAGTGTTAGAAGAGACCGAATCAAAAGATAGGGAGTTAAAAACGATAAAGGGAATAGTAAGGAATAATAATTATAACACCAACATAGTGGATAAAGTTATGAAAAGGGTTAACATACAAAAAGCTAAAATAGAACCCGAACAAAAGAATTATGCAGGGTCATTGACATACATAGGTTCACATACTAGAAAAATTATAAAATGTTTTAATAAATACGGAGTAGATATAGCTATTAAAAAATGTGAAACGGTATTTGATAAGATAAGGAATAAGAATATAGAAAAAATTCCAGTATTACAGAAAAGCGGAATTTATAAATTAAAATGTAAAGACTGCAACAAAGTACCTAGGTGAGACAGGACGAAAATTCGTATGCAGGTTGTCTGACCACAAACGTGGAGAAGGTAATAGAACAACCAATTCGTTATATGCAAGACATTTCATAGAAGACAACCATAAGTTTGTTAATCCTTTGGAAGAATACGAAATTGTAAAAGTAGTAAATAATACAGTTGAAAGGAAGCTTAGAGAGGAGTTAGAAATATTGAAAGAAAGAGAAAAAGGGTTAGACAATTTAATTAATATTAAAATTAAATTTGATAATGAAGAAATATTTTATAACATAATTAAGAAGTAAATGATAGAGGACAGATAGATAAGATTAACAATTATATTGCATAGTGCTAATTGGATGTTTTAAAATAAGGGTGTGTAACTGACCCACGTGTGTCTTAGGAAGATGGTAAGTTTAAAAGGATGCACACACACACACACACACACACACACACACACACACACACACACACACACACACACACACACACACACACACACACTGAAACACAAAGAATTTGCTAGAAAAATATGTGGCTGTACAGACGGTGGGACAGGGTTTAGGGGGTGGGGAAGGGTCATTTATATTTTAGCTTGTTGTGTGTGAGCAGGGTGGGGTGAGAGGGGTGAAGGGTTTGTTTTCACATAATTTATGTCTGTTCCAATCTGACGATGAGCTGTGAAGCTCGAAAGCGCTAATCGGGATAATTTTTATATAGTGGTGTGCAACAGTGATCATTCTGCTTAACATTATAATTGTTAATTAAGTTAAATAAACCAGTTAAACTGATGGAATTTATATAAGGTGAATCAGTCACCAAAAACTAAGACTAAAACTATAATTTAAGAGGATAGTGTAGAAAGTTATATAAAATTATTGAAAAAATTGGAAATATGATTACAGAAATTTCAAAGAGGGTAGTCCCAAATTATTGAATAATATAAAAAAGGATAACTAATTAATAAAATTACAATGAATTAAGGGAAGATAAACATTTTTATTTCAATCTGAGATTGAATACAATCCTAAATATATCATATTAAAATGGCACATTTTATAAAGGACAGGAAGTAATTTTTTAGGCCTACTTTTAAAAAATACAGAAATATGGCTTTTTAGAGAAAAAACTTTGTAAAACTATCTTATTTGATATCAAATCAAGCAGCATAAGCTGAAGAAAATGATTATGTATTTATTATTTAATGAAATTAATTAATAACCAAAATATATTCTGTGATATAATGAATCTTTCTTACATGTAGCGGAAGCGATTAAAAATTGAAACAATACATTGCTAATATTAAATTGGCTAAGATGTTAAAGAGGACGAAGGAAGTAAGACAGTTCTTTATTAACGTTCGTAGTGTACGGTTGAGTGAGCTCTAGCTACATAACAACCTATATCGGAACCATTAATGGCGTGTAAAAATTGAACCTACCTTACAGTAAATTTTTAAGAATTTCGACAAAGCAATTTTAAACCTTAAATTCAGTGAAAATTAACCACTACAAACATTAAATCAAGTGAATACAC
This sequence comes from Magicicada septendecula, assembly GCA_034769895.1. Lineage (NCBI taxonomy): Eukaryota > Metazoa > Arthropoda > Insecta > Hemiptera > Cicadidae > Magicicada > Magicicada septendecula. The sequence continues at coordinate 893,155,574 of CM068368.1, forward strand.
AACCGAAACTAGTTAATTAACCATATGAACCTCTAACACTAATAATTCGGAATAACTCAAACGAACTTTACGACACCAGTAACTTAACATTATCACACACATTTTTCTCGAGTGAATAACAGAACATTGAACGAGAGATACTACAATAACACCAGAAATATTAATCACTATTGCGGAGACGAGGAAGCATTGAAAAGGCAGCTTTATTGGAAGAAAATTTCATCCAGACGATTCCTGTTTTACATCAGCAGCTCCGAAGCGGCCATTTTGACTCCCAGCATTCAACGCGCACACGGTTACTAGTATTCGTAAACACATCATTGGTTCAAAATTTTCATTTTATAAACATTATATATTATCAAATAACGTTGTAATTTTTAACTATTAAGCTTTTTAATTGTAAATGTTATACTTTCTGACCTTACCCTTCTCTGACTATATAATATAACCGTTAAAAGAACCTGAAAAAATTAATATTAAATAACATATGTACCAACAATCGATCGCCCTGTGAACGAGTCGAGCATTATATGATAATCGATTTTAAGTCGATACTTTTAAAACATTTGTCAATAAAATTTAGAAATTCTACAATTTAGTTTTAAATTTATTTATAACTTTAAGAGAGTATTAGTGAACAACAGGACTACCAGGAAGGCGGCCATTACTCAAGTGGAAATAATACATACGAAGAAGAAGAAATACTGCTAATCGATCAGTGAATTAGACAATCCTGTTAATATTGAATTTAATTCCAGTAAACCATAAGCAATATTGTTGCGGTTTGGAAGCTCTTGATAAATCGCGAGTTATTCCAAAGACGCTAAGCAGGAAAGGCTGGTTGTATATTAGAAAGAAGTGGACTGTATTACGAATATTTGACATGCGTTTATTGAAAATTTAATTATTAGTTGTGATCGGCACGTGCGGATGCATTTGAGGCAATAACGCCCGAAAATTAATTTTGAACGAAATCGTGGTCCATTGTAGATGGACGCAGGTAATCTGAATTAAATTGAATCTTATGAATACATATTAAAAAATGTCCAGAAGCCGCGGCTGGAAGAGAAGTGTTTTACGAGAGATGCGCTCGGAGCCTTGTTCGAAACTAAACTAAACTTGTCTGCCGACAGCCGTGATGACCGGCGGCAGCGTTTGATAAGCGCGTGACGTCATCCGCTCGTGCCGTATTGCGGCGGTACACCGCGTACAGCTTATAAACAAGTACAAAGTTTAAACATACTGCCCGCCAAAATCGGGACGATTTTGTACATTAAACGTTAACTGGGAACAGTATATTACAAATATTATCAATGTATATATATAAACAATACATAATACACTTAAAGGCTTATACATAAAATTGACTCTCGGATTAAAGTAACTCACTTCTAACATAAAATTTGTAGAAAACAAAATTCATTAAGCTAGCACAAAAGCTTAAATCAAAACAAAACAATTTCTGTGCTAGAAAAGGTACAAAAAATAAAAAATCATGATAAAAACGAGCCTTTACATAACTAAACATGATCTCTCTTGAAGCATAACATGTGGATAAGAAATACATATATTTAAACCTTGACAAACGTAAAGAACAACCTTAAATTATATAAGAGAAACCATCTTGATCACTGCTTCATATATAGTAATAGAAATAATAGAAACATAATGTTATCATAATCATATCAAAGTTCAATGATACATGACATTGAAAAATACAATACATACGTAGAATGATTGACACTATAAGTAACACTTGTAGTTCTCAGAACTTGAATTATATAAACATATGACAATACACAACATCCATAAATAATTGATAATGCATATGAAACACAGTCACTATTGCAGTAATAGCTAGCGGCACGTAAACAATATTACAATGCTTATGATACAATGTTTATGATACAATTGTCTTGTATGCTCGCCCGGGGAATGTCCCGGGCGTAATCCAGGCAATGTGACACGCACGCACTCACACACTCATACACACACACACACACACACCTCGTAAGTTTCGTATGGCACGCATACGATTAGTTTGTAGCCACCGGAAGGGGGCATAATTTGTGGATGGGTCGGCGTAAGATACCTAGCGCGGTGCGAACTTCTGCGACGCGTACTAAGGAATCTTGACCCGGAAAAACATTGGTAATTACCCCACGCTTCCATTCTAGAGGGGGGGAATTGTCATCCAAAATGAGGACAAGCTGCCTGACATTCAAATTCCTTAACGGGGTGCACCATTTATTGCGCTGCTGCAGCTGGTGCAGATAATCCCTACACACACACACACACACACACACACACACATGCATGTGAATAACATGATGTAAGCCTTGGTCGTGGACTTAGAGCGCTGCCCGCCATGGCGCAAAAGTACAGGACCAGCGTAGTCCACGGCCGACTGTGAAAATGGCCTTGAAGGCATGACCCTAGAAGGGGGTAACTGACCTAGTAGTTGATTCGCGCCTTTAGCCCGGAAACGAAAACAAGTGACACACTTATGTATCACTGAACGGATATAGGATTTGTCGTGTATAATCCAATATTTTCGCCTAAGCGAAGCTCGAGTTGATTGCACTCCAGCGTGCAACAAACGGATGTGTTCATATTCAATTATTAATCTCGTGAGATGAGAGTGCGGGTGCAAAATTATTTGGTGTTTACTCTCGTAGCTAAGTGGAGAGAATTGCAAGCGTCCACCCACTCTTAAAATGCCCGATTCATCCAGGAATGGGTTGAGAGCAAGAATTTTACTACTGCGAGGAAGGCACCGGTGTGCCTCAAGTTCCATAACTTCTACGCCGAAATGCAACTGCTGAGATTCCCGGACAAAAATCAAGAGCATGTCAGACAATTCCCGAGCCGACGAAAAGGACATGTCTCGGTCAACAACCGCGAGCCTAGAATTGCGAAAAAATCGACGGCAATATGCGAAGACGCGAATAAGCCTCGTAAGTGATGAATAATTTTCAACATAACTATGTGTTGAGGACGCGGCAATTAGTGAGGTTTGAACCTGCTTGCGACGTTCCTCCTCAAGGTCGGGAAAAGTACAGGGAGTATTAATGTCGAATGCGCTGACTGGCCATGATGCTGACTCATGCGCTAACCAGGACGGACCATGCCACCATTAAGTATGACAGTGCAAACTACGAGGGAGGCAACCGCGCGATAAAATGTCGGCAGGGTTGTCATTTGATACTACATGACGCCAAGTTCCCCTGCTGCTAACAAGACGCTGTATTTCCGCGACACGGTTGGCCACAAATACCTTCCAGCGGGAAGATTGTTGATGTATCCAATACAACGCTATCATCGAGTCCGAATAGAGATATAGTCCGTCAAAATTGTAATTGATGGCGTTTAAAACCTTGGACGTTAATTGCGCCAGCAATAAACAAGCACAAAGCTCAAGACGTGGTAGCGTTATCTGTTTCAGCGGCGCGACCCTGGATTTAGCACACAACAAGTTTGTCGATATGGCGCCGTTCGAATAGACCGCCCGCACATAAATGCAACACGCGTAACCTTTAGCCGAAGCGTCGGCGAATCCGTGGAGCTGTAATGAACTAATTGGGTAATTGTTCGAACTCTTAACCGACCTCGTAATCTCAAAATGAGTGTCGGAGACTAATTGAGCGTATAATTCCAACCATTGATTGGCTAATGACCCAGATAGGGGTTCGTCCCAATCTGTGCCCGCCAACCACAACTGTTGCACGAAATGCTTGCAGTAAAATGTGATGGGAGCGATCAAACCTAATGGATCATAGATCCCGGCGATGACCGACAACACGCTTCTCTTGTTGAACACGGTTAAACTATCATCACCCCTAACGGTGTATAAAAAGTTATCCTTTTCGACGTTCCATTGGATTCCCAATGTACGCAAGTTTTGACCTTTGCTGAAGTCACGGGTTACTTGGGCGCGAAGGGTCATAATCTTATGGTGGTTAGAGAACCACTTATGTAACGTAAAACCATACCTACTCAACAACTTCACGATCTCGCATTTCATTTCAGCTAAGCCATTCGGATCATCCGAACCCGTTATGAGATCGTCTACGTAAAAGTCATTTGCTATGGCCCTAGAAGCTGTAGGGTAGTCGGATTTATTTTCGTAGGCTATTTGAGCCAGACAACATGTAGCAAGGAAGGAGGCACTAGCAGTGCCATATGTAACCGTCCTTAAAGCGTAATGTCGCAATTCCTTATGCGGCGCATCACGCCAAACGATGCGTTGCAGGTTTGAATCCTTAGGTTTAACCATGATCTGGCGATACATCTTTTCTATGTCCGCAATAAGTACGTATCGGTGGGTACGGAACCGAACCATTATCGAAAACAGATCCTGCTGGATCGTAGGACCGACCATTAAAGTATCGTTGAGGGACAAATTATTTGTGGTTTTAGCGGGGGCGTCAAATACCACGCGCAATTTAGTGGTTAAGCTAGAGTCCTTGAAGACTGCGTGATGTGGCAGATAAAAAATCTCTGAGCTGTCAGTGACAAATCGTAGTCATTAAGCGGCGACATGTGGCCAAGTTTCAAGAAGTCACTCATGAACTCGCTATAATCCTTATGAAGGATAGGGTTCTGCTTGAATTGAACTCTAACGATTGGAATCTGCGGATGGCTCCGCGGAGAGAATCTCCCAAATGAAATTTATCAGATCTGCGGGGCAGGGATACCACGAATCTCCCATCGCGGTTACGGCTAGTGTTTTCCACGAAATGTTTTTCACACGGCGAGTCCTCAGATCGGGCTTCACGACTAGAGATCTCCTCCAACTTCCAAAATTCTTTTAGTTGCGAGGAAATCTGATTGTCATCCTTGCAGACCATAAAGGACGAAACTGTTTTAGTTATATCGACGTTGAAGGGTAAGTCACCGGCCAAAATAAATCCTAACTTGGTTTCCTGAATTATAGGAAAGTGTGGTCCGCGCGTAAATTTCATAGGTTCAATTAGTTGGAGAAAATATTGAGCGCCGAGTAATATATCGACTTGCGCCGAGCAATGTAGGTGAGGATCAGCCAAGAATATGCGCTTGGGTAAATTCAAAGAGGCAAGATTGAACGACTCCGCCAGTAAATTATTACTATTTCTTTTATGAATTATAACAGAATAATTATAACGCTCTTTTAAAAATTATAGCAGTTAGCAAATTCATAAAAGAAATAGTAAGGATGGCTGCTAATTTAAACAATACGAAGAGTAAATTATTAGTTATACTGGGTAATACGGCACAACGCACGTTTAACGTGAAGGGTTTATAGCGTGAATGTAGCCTTACATTAGTACTGAAGTCAGCCTGGGAAAGCGAGTTGTTTATACCCGTGATGGGTAGTTGTGATTTAATCAATTGGAGGCCCATTCTGCGGGCAAAATCCATTGTGCAAAAGTTCGCTTGAGAACCGGAATCCAGTAATATCCTAACGGGAAATTTTTTACCGACCTTATTAGCGGTCATACAGACGGCGGTAGATAACAATACCGATTTATTGGTCTGTGATTTCAGTGAACATTGGTTGTTAACAGAAGTTACGTCCCTGTTGGGGACATGAATCGTGGTGTGGTGACGCCTAGAACATTTTTTGCATGAGAATTTTGAGGGACATTTTGAGCTTTCGTGTCCCGAACGGAGGCAGTTTAGGCAAAGTTTGTTTTTTATTAACACGTTTTTTCTGTCAGGGAGTCAGGGATAGACAGCGATGTAAATTGTAGGCAGTCGATAATTCTATGTTCACCGTTACACAGCCTACATAAATTGTTTCTGATATGAGAATGGAATGCGCCCTTTGGAGCACTTATCTGTTTAACTGCCTTGCGATAAGGAGACTTATCGCTTTTGTTCAACCTGCTCGTTGGGGTAGTCGCGTTATCGAGATTTTGCAGTAATTTTCTTCGTGAATTTAGAAAATTCATAAAATTATTAAAATCAGGGAACTTATGCTCAGACAAACTCTCTTTCCACAAACGGAAAGTGTAATTATCAAGTTTTTTGGCTAAATAATTTACGACAATAATTTCAAACGTGTTGACTGGCAGTTTGAGATTATTTAAAGCGTTTATATTGGCAGAGATTTCATCAATAAATTTCGATATGCTGACTTGGGATTCTTGTTGAACTAATGGTACGTCCAGGACATTCCCTACATGATGGGCGGAAACAATTAGCTTACTGTCATATCTATTCCTCAACAGATCGATAGCCACCGCGTAATTCTCATGAGTGATTGGCAACGATTTTATTACGTTAAGCGCCTCGCCATGTAATGACGAGTGCAAATAGTGAAGTTTCTGTATATCCGTCAGATCTGCTCTGACGTGAATTAATTCAAGAAAAATATGGTAATAATGTTGCCACTCAACAATACTACCCGCAAACCGTGGTAATTTTATTGGTTCCAATTGAATGGGGGGTGTTTTAGGCTGTTTACTTTCAGCATTAATTACTGGTTTTTGGTTCATATGCTCAGCTTGCTCCAGCAGGTGTTGTAATTTACATTCTATATTGCAAAGATCGTCCTCCGTTTGTACTCTATCACTCGTTAAAGCAACGTCCGCTTCCTCAGCTTCGATTTGTGACTGAATCTCATCATATTTGGTGGATAATTCCATCAAATGACGCAGTTTTATTTTCAGCGCATGAGGATCGCTGGTTAACAAATCGAAGTTATCCGCAAAAGTATTTACTCATGATATTGAGGCTTTAATTGTGCCTCGTTTTTTTATTAGAGCCCTTACATCGGCCATTATTACAATTTAAGAGAAAAAAGAAAAATATCTTGAAAGAAGTTGAGCCTAGAGCATGTGAACCATAAACTTAAGTTTGAATGAATTTAAATACGTTTCGGTAGCTAGCGATCGTTGTTTAGAACATAAACTTACTCTCTCTAACTAATCCAGCTTTGTTGGCAATTAAATTATTAAAATTATGAATTTAAATGGTAACAAAATATATCTTTATCTTTAAAGTTTTAACTGACAATGAGCTGCCAACCATTTATTAAGTTGTATTGTGTAATGACGGTGTTTGTTTATACAAATGTGTTAAGAAATAACCACTAAAGTGAAATATTATTAAACATCAAATATAAGTAAAAAGTTTATAGTCACGTGGCCGTTGATCCATTCGTGATGAAGCTGGCTTCGATCCCGTTGTTCGATCCTGTTAGGAGCTGTTGCACCTCCTGTCTCTGCTGGTCAGATGACGCCTCATGTTGTACCCTCCATGAATTAAAGCTGTGGAATCCTTTTTGATGACCTCGCAAATGCTGTCCTGCCGTGTCCCGTTGTCTCTGGTCTACTGCTTGGCCGAATCTTGTCGAGATGACTGCGATGTGATTCACAACAATGGTGTCACTCAGGACGAGAATGATGCCCGTAGGGCGTGACTAAATTCAGATCGGTTGGGCCAGAAATGATGCGTATAAAGAAATGCTGTCGCTTGTGGACCCAAACATGAGAAATCCATCCCGTGGTGACCAAAAACGTTTTCGTTTTTGGGCCAAAAATAAGAAATCCTGCCCGGTGGGACCAAAAATGATGTCGTTTTTGGGCCCAAAAATATGAAATCCGGCCCGGAGGACCAAAAATGTTGCGGTTTGGAAGCTCTTGATGAATCGCGAGTTATTCCAAAGACGCTAAGCAGGAAAGGCTGGTTGTATATTAGAAAGAAGTGGACTGTATTACGAATATTTGACATGCGTTTATTGAAAATTTAATTATTAGTTGTGATCGGCACGTGTGGATGCATTTGAGGCAATAACGCCCGAAAATTAATTTTGAACGAAATCGTGGTCCATTGTAGATGGACGCAGGTAATCTGAATTAAATTGAATCTTATGAATACATATTAAAAAATGTCCAGAAGCCGCGGCTGGAAGAGAAGTGTTTTATGAGAGATGCGCTCGGAGCCTTGTTCGAAACTAAACTAAACTTGTCTGCCGACGGCCGTGATGACCGGCGGCAGCATTTGATAAGCACGTGACATCATTCGCTCGTGCCGTATTGCGGCGGTACACCGCGTACAGCTTATAAACAAGTACAAAGTTTAAACAGATATTATTAACAAAATTGACTCAAAGGAACTTAAAATTTTAACACCACACAATTACAAGAATTATTTACTAAAATATTAAACAATAAAACATCAAACCAAAACTTAATACATTTTTTTCAAAATTTAAATAACACAATTTTTTTTCTTTTGTAAACAAACAGAATTTTTTTTAACGATTTGTTACAATATTAACAAAAATTTTATGACATGGGACCATTTTACATCTCTGTTCTTGAAAGTTATTGGTTCAAATGTATGTCTAAAACCATCGTCAAACTACAAGGAACACAGTGGTGAAATGTTTTATCGGATTGGGTAGTTCTGAGGTTAACCTAGACAACGATAAAAACAAACTGAGGTTTCTGTGGTTACCTCTTTATAATATTCCCATAGACACCATGTTTACTCTGCAACTGATTTGCAGAGTAGTATCAGCCTGCTTTTAATACCGTGCAACTAGTTCATGGAGGCTTGAAATAAGCTGCATGCAATCAGTTGCATAGTGTATCTATTACAATAGAGGCCTAAAAAGAATTAATTCATATGTGATTCATTTTGAAATATTTATCAATTGTATACTTTTAAGTATTTAGCATATAGTCTGTACAAGGTTTCAGTGACTGCATAATGAAGTCATGACACCTGAACACTTTACTACAGTGGGTCAAAGAAAAGTGTTAAAGAGACTTTAGACATGCAAGTACAATAACACACTAAAAGACAATAGCATGTTCTTTAAGATCAAGAAACAAAAACATCTTTAAAAGATTCCTCTCAATCTAAAATATCGGTATGGAGAACCATACATGACTTCCATTTTCTAAGATTTATATTTAAAATCTTTTTCGAAATGAAATATTTCTATAGAAACTACTTCTTTCTACTTCTTGCTTCAGCCTTAACCACAGTACTCATAATGAATCAAAAAAAACATTCATTAACCACAAAAAGTACTCACTTTGTGGTGAGGCTCACCCAAGGAATTTTAACAACAAACTACTTTGTTGCCGATAAAGTAGTACACATATATAAAATTATCCCCTTCCCTTCAAGTATCATTTTCATTTATAGAAAATTACCTCCTCCCCCTTCAACTACCCTTTTCATTTATAGATATTTCATCTACCTTTCTACAGTGGATTATTATCACCTTCTTTACAGGATACTTTATTTATCAAAATTAAGTACTTTACTCTTGTTAAAACATAAAACGTTGCAGGTAAACTACCCCTTCACCTTAACCGATCTTCACCAAAATCAATAGACCTTGAGGCCTCTACAACTCAGGCACGTATACAAAAAAATTGTTTGATTCTGTTTGAATTTGCAGCAGTTATCGTTCGCAATAGAAAAAATTCTACACACAGACACTCTTCGGAAAGTGACTTTTCTTAACTTAAGAATTTTTTACCTTGTATAATCCACTAGGCGATCTCAGTTTTTACATACAACATGTTTCAGGGACTAAATCCCCATCTTCAGTACAGTAAAAAAAATTTTATTATTCCCCTAATACATAGGGGTCGTCGAAATGATTAAAATGTTTATACATAAAAACACACGCACAAAAATCACTAAATAAATTAACATATAACACAAACACATGAACACGTTAAAAGTGACTCGGTGCACCAGTCGACCTCCGATCGTCAACTAGCCTGTGTTCGTGCTTCATTGCTTATCATCAACGCAGTATCATATAATTTATTGGATTTAAATGATAGCTGATCGTTGAGTAACTGCTCTTTATTTACTTTGGACGCCTTGTATATTTCAAACTCTTCTAAAGCATTCAGGAAATGACCTTTATTACAAACATGTATCGGCTCCATGTTCTCTTTGAATCCGGTGTAATTATGGTTTTCGTTTATGAGGTGGAGTGCGTAATTTGATGAGGTGGTTTCGGGTTTCTTTTTTGGTAGGTGTTCTTTAAATCTCTCGATAAATTTCCTCCCCGTTTGTCCGATATAGAACTTATCGCACTCACTGCACTGGATTCTATACACCCCTGAACATTCCTCCATAGTTATTGGTTTTCGTGGCTTAAGTATATTTTTTAGATTATTTATGGTCTTGAATGAAACATTTATATATAATTTTTTAAATGCATTTTTTATTGTGTTGGGGAGTATGTTCGTATATAATGCTGAGACATATTGTGTTGTATTTTTAACTTTATTATTGTCACCGTTTATTTTCCATAATTGTTTATGTATCATTTTATCCACAATTTCTGTGTTATATCCATTTTTCAAGGCTATGTGTTTTATTATGTTATATTCTTCCTTATAATCCTCCGTATTCATTGGTATGCTTATTAGTCTATGTACTAGTGCGTTAAATGCTGCCATTTTTTGTGTGTATGGATGATTCGATTTAGCATTTATAACTATGTCTGTTGTGGTAGGTTTTCGGTATATTTTAAAACCAAAATGGTTGTTTCTTTTTAACACCAATACATCGAGGAAGTTTAAGCCATTATTGGTTTCCATTTCCATAGTAAATTTTATGTTGTGGTTAATTTTGTTAATAATTTAAAAAACATCCACCTGTCTATGAGTGCCATTAAATACTATGAAGGTGTCGTCTACATACCGTGTATAAGAAACAATTTTATCATAGAATCGGTTATAGTCAGACAATAAAAATTTATTCTCATAATAGTTCATATATATTTCGGCCAAAAGTCCACTTAGAGGTGAACCCATAGCCAAACCTTCCTCTTGGTTAAAATACTTGTTGTCATGAGTATAATAATTTTGCTGTACTATAATCTGTAACAAAGATAGGAGTTCATCTATCTGTTTTTTGTTTAGAATACCTGTTGTAGTTAAATTTACCTTTAGAATTTTTAATGTTTCCAAAACCGGAATATTTGTATATAAATTGACAATGTCCATCGAGACAAGTTTATAACTAGGTGTAATCTCTATATCTTTAATTTTATTTATGAATTCAAAGGTGTTTTTTACATTGTGGCTATTTTCTAATTTTATGCTGTTCTTAATAATTTGTTGCAGTTTTTTGGCTATTTTATAATTAGGGGCAGTCGTATAGTTAATCAAAGGTCATATAGGAATGTTTTGTTTGTGTAATTTGGGCAGTCCCGTAAATTCAGGTGCCTTAGGTTTGATTTGTTTCACATTCCGTCTGGTTTGTGTGTCAAGTAAATTTACACATGTATTAATAGCTGAATTTATGGTTTTAGTGTGTTTTTCGGTCGGGTCATCATTTAACATTGTTATGTTATTATCTTGAATGAAGTCGTTACATTTATGTAAATAATCTGTATTTTCCATAATAACCACTGCGTTTCCTTTGTCTGCTTTTGTAATTATTGCGTTGTTATTTATTATTTTTTGTTTGATATTTTTAGCGATTTTTAACTCTTTTTTATGTTCTGTGTTATGTGTGCTATTTAACTTCAGGAAACGATTCAACTTATTGTTGATTAATGACCGTGTTTCACACCGAGTGTCTTGGTTCTTAATACATTTAATTGTAGCCTCAGCATTCGTGACTTCCCGTGTTAAAGCGTGTTTACTAAAATCAGGTAAATTATAGTGTAGGCCCTTTGATAATAAATTCTGTTCCTCTATTGATAATTCAATGTTAGTAAGATTGGCTACACGTTTATAAAATATATGTTTACATTCTATGTTATCTTGTTTTTGTTGTTCACTGTATAGTTTATCAAATTTCTTGATGTGTCTCGATATAATTACTTTGGCATTATCTCTAATCTGTGTTTGTATTAGATAAATTACTTCATTGACTATAGCTGGGTGTAACGTATTCAAGACCATTAAATGAGCTTTGTATAACAATTTATTTAAACGAATTTTCTTTATGTATAATGCTTTAATTTCCTCCTTAAGCCACGTTTTTTGTGCTTTTATTTTGGCATTATAAGCTGCCGCTGATTTGTTTCTAACGTTCAAAATTGCGAAATTCGGTGTGATGTTATGTCGTAAACACTTTTTGATAAATTTAATATTGAGGTTGATTTTCAATATTTTACTCTTGATGTTCTTGTATTTATAGACTGTGTTTGCTTGTCTGGCTTCAAGATACATTTTTTACAGTCTCCAGATCGCTATTATGATTAACTTAAGAATTTGTAGTATGTTGTATGTAAAAACATGTTAAATAAGAAACATGTTGTATGTAAAAACTGAGATCGCCTAGTGGATTATACAAGGTAAAAAATTCTTAAGTTAATCATAATAGCGATGTGGAGACTGCAAAAAATGTGACTTTTCTTCATGTTTTGAGGATAGTACAATCAGAATCAGCCCTTATCTCGAACAAGATTTTTTTCACCATCACCATACTTCCATTTCCTACGGAATATGGAAGTAAAAAGTACGTCTATTTAAAGGACTTAATGTGTACCCCTGTTAATCATTTGCATTTTCCATATTGTTACGACGGTCGGTCGTATGTATCATCATGTTGTACAGTGAAAACAGAATAATGAAGTCGCTAACTGCAACTAAGGTAGGTAAGTGTTGAAGGCCTTCATGCTTATAGACTTACAAAACATGTTGAGACACTTCAATCAGCTAGCTGGTGGCTGAGAGAGAGGTTTGGCACAGACATCATAGTGTGTAATGGTACATTTCGTTGGGGTTTTCGTGGGTGGGAGACAGCATCAAACTGCGTACCCGAACTTGGCCTGAGAAGAGATTTGTGCGTAATTACTTATATGCGTTCAAGAATCAGTTTTGCAAGGTCAACGAGTATTTCATCAGACAAAATAACATGAAAAAAGTTTGGCATAGTAGAGGGAGTAATGCCCAGCTTTGCATTACTTTTGTCGCAGATTGGAAATTGTAGTTACAACATCAAAGACACCGGATGTTAGCAACTGCGTCTCATCCACAAAGTTCGGACCGTGGTGAAAAACTTTAAATTCTGTAATAACTGAAAAGTATTAGTAATCTCCAGTGCGAGAAAGTAATTAATAGTATTACAATCAGTCGCAGATTAGTCGCCTTGTAACTTTGAAACAGTATGGATGGCAACGGCAGCGACTCAAGAAGGCTGTGCCTCGGTACTCAGATGTAAGCAGCAGATGGGGATGTAAACATAATTTTTTTTTCATGGGGACAATGATGCGGTTTCCACATCCAGCCTGTAAAAATGCGGTGATGACCAGGGCTTTACAGTTTTTTTTTAGGAATTTTCTCAATTAAGGTGAGTGACAGTATTGAGGACTCCTTCTTGTTTGTACAATTAGAAGTGCTTAGTTACAACACCTCTTACATGATAAGATTCATTAAACTAAGTATGCTAACAGGTGGACTGAGCATGCAGAACGAATGTAGGAAACAAAGAAAGGAAGGAAATATTTCACAAGAGGTTCATGAACAACAAGCCCACAGAAAGCCCAAAAATTATGTTGTGAGGAGGTTCTTGAAATCTATCCGGGTTATTCTCTTGAGATTTATGAGTACATAACGTTTAACATGAACAGTTACCAATACATCACACAACCCCCAACCTTGAGGACCAGGTAATTTGTAGTCATGGTTTTCTTCCTTTAGCCTTTGGTGATCCAACACCCATGTGAAAAGCACCAACTTTGCCATACTCTGGCAGGGGTTCAATCTGTGATGCTACATCCGCTGGATCCCCCGTACCAAAGCTCCCTTCTACGCCTTCACTGCTGTTGTGGTCTTCATCCGTAACCCTGGACAAGCGGACAGGTTATACCCCTATATACTGGGTTCTCATCAGAACTCAGGCACTGACTAGTTGAGTTGGGTGCCCCCTGCAGCATGGATACGTCTGCTGAGAATTGCCCAAGAGAGTTCAGTGAAGGTGTCTCTAGTTCTCCTTATGCCGGGTTAATGGTCATATATGATACCTTGGGATCTTCGGAAGCTGAACATTAGACACTGTAAGGTTAGAGTGAAGAACTGTCATGAATGAGACAAGCCAAAATGCATGAAGGGTTTTGATAGAGTCACAGAGATGATAATGAAGGAAAACTGAAGAGAGTCTTAAGCAACAAAAAGTTTATTAAGGAAACTGAAAAATGCTAATCTTCAAGACAATGCAAAGTATTTATAACCGTTTTCAAAAAATATATTTACGGCAATCTATGACACAAAAAGTTATTCCTGAAAAACTCTTCCTTTTAATGAAAACAAAATTCTTTAAATGACTGTTCAGCTATCTTGAAACATGCTAGCGGCATTGTGATCCATTAAACTGGTACTCTACTATATCCGGAGACCTTATACTACAGAACTGTGCACCTTACACTAAACTGATAATTTATAAACCACCGACAACCACTTATTATTGACAATTGCACAACTCAAAATCCCACAAAACAAACTACAATTATAAGTCATTCGTCTTCCGAAACAAACTTATACTTACTTGTCTGCGAACTTGATAAAACAGAACGCCTTGTTATCATAATCGGAAATGTCTAAAATTTGACCAAACTTCTTAAACAAATATTGTAAGTGGTCTCTGGGTATATTGCCAACACCTAAAACAAACAAAAAGAAGAAATTTCAATATTATAAAATAAAATATACTAGAGATCCGGGGAGCTGACTCTCCATATAATGGACTTAACTGTAATGGTCATTCAGCTATAATGAAATCTGTAGTCCTGCCTTTCATGTGGTCTCTTTCAACAGGTTGATTTGTACTGTTGTTACGTATGTGTTTTCAACAAGGACTGCTAAATTGATCATCTGCAAATGCTACTGTTCGGTATTTTGGAGCATACAAAAAAATTAAGTAGCTGAACTCGACTATTGCGTGCATGTGTGTGCATTGTTATAGCCTCACAGATTTTCGTGTTGTTCAGTGGAAACAAAAATACAGACACCAATGAAGTCACTATTTATCAGCTTTAATTAGTCACAAATAACAATTTGAAATCAACAAGGTACTCTCATACAATAATTCCAGTTAAATTTGTCCTCATGCAATAATAATGTCAACTAATAGAGCAATTTTGCCAGGTGTAAGTAACGTCCAAGTCGGCCGCTGTTGCTTATTTAGGTCCCACAGATGTTTCAGAATAATTTTCCATACTGCTAATGGCATG
Source organism: Magicicada septendecula (assembly GCA_034769895.1). NCBI lineage: Eukaryota > Metazoa > Arthropoda > Insecta > Hemiptera > Cicadidae > Magicicada > Magicicada septendecula. The sequence continues at coordinate 893,170,725 of CM068368.1, forward strand.
CCAACATAATCTGCGTAGTTAAAGAGTGCTTGAACAGTGTTGAAGCTACATGAGTGGACGGCCTTGACACAGACGCTGCATGCTGGGCTAGTCGAGAAATGTGTAGAACTTTAATGTATCTGCACCTGCCGACTTTTCGAGAGTGTTATGTAATTGGCATAGCGACTCACGTGCCCTTTCAACTGCTTTGCAATGCACTCTTTGCATGCTTTTTTCAGTCTAGTTTCAACTGTCCAACAAGCAGCACTTAGTTGGAACTTGCTCACCAACACATGGCTAGCATACCAACAGTTTGAGAAACCAGGGTTTATACGTTGGACACTTCTATAGACATTCTATAAGGTTTTTTTATTCTTCTATGATGCAGATAATAGCTATTTTCCTTGAACGCTTTCTTTCTAAAGGGGCCTGCTTCCTTCAGTTCAAACTTTCTTTGAAGCTTGGTGAATTTTTAAAGAGGTAAAGCCAAATCTATGAATTTTATATGTTTGTTTCACACCTCACCACTCGCTTCACCTTCACCAGAGGACTAGACATATTAATGTATAACATTTTATATTATGTGGGGTTATCACAATTCTTCTTGTAACTTAAAAATCCCACAGCTATACAGTTCAATTTGCTCTCACCTATACATCGGTGGGCCCTATTATGCCGAGCAATCCACTCCAAGGTTGTGGTAACCAATCCCTTCAGCGGAGTGGATCGGTAAGCAAATGAGAGATGGGGGTTCTGTCAGGACAGCCTGGGGTATCCTGGGTCCTGGCTGGGCAGGATGGTGCACATCAGCAGCAGGGTGTGCATCTAGTGTGGAGGCGGAGGAGGCTATAGTAGCCCAACGGCTGCACACATAGGTTGAGTCAGTTAGCCTACTGCGGCCGGGCAGAGAGAGCTCGTCAGGTGAGGTGAAAGCAACTCTCTAGGGGAAGAGAACCCGGAAATCCAAGTTTCTGGTCCTCCAGGTTGGGAGTTGGATCGGAGAATTTACATAGCCCATCTGTAAAACTTTTATGTGCAGAAACCTGTCAGTTTCTTTCGCCAGCCACCCGGAACTGGAGAGCAGTTGCACTTGACCAGGACAACTGGCGGAGGCTGTTAAAGGAGGCCTTGACTCAGTAATGGGTTGTTGCACCACTGAAGAAGAAGATACAGTTCAAGCCTGATTTCTTGCATACCTTTTTTTTGTTGAAGTTTATGCTTCATTTCTCTTCACCATTCCCAAAATAAACATTCCTGTACTATTTTAATTATTTGTCATCTTCATCATCATCATCATCTTGCCACCAGCTGGCCAGTAATGCACACAAATATGAAGGCCGCACCAAAAGTAACACAACAGGCTCCATAATTTTTATTATTAGTCAACATAAATCATTCTCACTGTACGTTGACAGACTAAAAATTTTCCCTCTACAAAAAGGTACTTTTCAAAGTATAATTCGCTCGGTTTAATTGAATGACACTTCCCAACGCTGTCTCTGTACACCAATCAGATTGCACCATTAGAAAGATGAAATTATTCTTTTCCATCCGCCTTGCCACAATTAGCATTCCATCAACATCAGCTAATCTCCTTCAACACAACCAACCCATTCGTGTACAGAAATATGTCAACAACATAACTACACTGATCCGGGATAAAAAAATTAATTACTACTGATAACAATAGCTTTGATGCTGACTATCATCCTTCTGAGTAATGATGCTTTACCACTAGTCCACATTTAGAGGGAAACTGATGGAGTGTGAGAAGGGGGGGGTTTAGTAAAAAGAAAATAAAGTACTGATTTCCTAACATTTCTTTTTGTTTTGTTTTGTTTTCTCTTTTATATTTGTAATATTAAACAATATTTCTTTATAATAAATATCGGTATGGAGAACCATACATGACTTCCATATTCTAAGATTTATATTTAAAATCATTTTCAGCCAAACAGCCAGGCTGTGTCTTACCTGCCTTTTTATTGCTGTATTAAATGAAAAATATTATATTACATTAAAATGAAAAAATTATAATTTTATTGCCTGGCAACAAAATTATTTTATTTTTAACAATTACCATTGTTTCAAAAAGTTTAAATAAATTTTCAAGTACTTTACTCTTGTTAAAACGTAAAAGGTTGCAGGTAAACTACCCCTTCCCCTTAACCGATCTTCACCAAAATCGAAAGTCATTGAGACCTCTACAATTCAGGGACGTATGCAAAAAATTATTTGATTCTGTTTGAATTTGCGGCTGTTATCGTTTGCCATAGAAAATACGCTTGATAAAAAAACGTTGCAGGTAAACTACCCCTTCCCCTTAACCGATCTTCACCAAAATCGAAAGTCATTGAGACCTCTACAATTCAGGGACGTATGCAAAAAATTATTTGATTCTGTTTGAATTTGCGGCTGTTATCGTTTGCCATAGAAAATACGCTTGATAAAAAAACGTTGCAGGTAAACTACCCCTTCCCCTTAACCGATCTTCACCAAAAACAATAGGTCTTGAGTACTCTACAAATCAGGGCTGTATGCAAAACATTATTTGATTCTGTTTGAATTTGCGGCTGTTATCGTTTGCCATAGAAAATACCCTTGTTAAAAAAACGTTGCAGGTAAACTACCCCTTTCCCTCAACCGATCTTCACCAAAAACAATAGGTCTTGAGAACTCTACAATTTAGGGCTGTATGCAAATAATCTTTTGATTCTGTTTGAATTTGCGGCTGTTATCGTTTGCCATAGGAAATACCCTTGTTAAAACATAAAACGTTACAGGTAAACTACCCCTTTCCCTTAACCGATCTTCACCAAAAACAATAGGTCTTGAGTACTCTACAAATCACGGCTGTATGCAAAACATTATTTGATTCTGTTTGAATTTGCGGCTGTTATCGTTTGCCATAGAAAATACCCTTGTTAAAAAAACGTTGCAGGTAAACTACCCCTTTCCCTCAACCGAACTTCACCAAAAACAATAGGTCGTGAGAACTCTACAATTTAGGGCTGTATGCAAATAATCTTTTGATTCTGTTTGAATTTGCGGCTGTTATCGTTTGCCATAGGAAATACCCTTGTTAAAACATAAAACGTTACAGGTAAACTACCCCTTTCCCTTAACCGATCTTCACCAAAATCAACAGATCTTGAGAACTCTACAATTCAGGGCTGTATGCGAAACATTATTTGATTCTGTTTGAATTTGCGGCTGTTATCGTTTGCCAAACAAACAAAATTACCCTTGCTAAAAAAAAACCGTTGCAGGTAAACTACCCCTTTCCCTCAACCGATCTTCACCAAAAACAATAGGTCGCGAGTACTCTGCAAATCAGGGCTGCATGCAAAAAATTATTTGATTCTGTTTGAATTTGCGGCAGTTATCGTTTGCCATAGAAAAAAAAATCTACAGACACACAGACAGACAGACAGACAGACACACACAGACAGACACACACACACAGACACTTTTCGGAAAACGACTTTTTTTCATGTTTTGAGTGTAGTAGAATCAGAATCTGCAATAATCTCGAACACGATTTTTTTTGCCATCACCATACTTCCATTCCTTAAGGAATATGGAAGTAAAATAAGAATTTTTATTACAATGTGTTAAGTTATTACGCCATTCTACCTATAACCTATTCTCTGTGTCCAAAAGTTCGTCTAACGGCCTTGGAATTTTTCTGTGAGGGAGAGTTGGTATTTTAAACTTTTTTCATGGGGAAGGTAGTAACGTTTTCCACATTTCCTCCAACAAAAATGTGGTGGTGACCCTGGGGCTTTTGGCGTTTTTGGAATCTGCTGAAGGTAAGGTATGTAAGGTTAGCAATGGGGCTTAATTCCTTCTTTTCTTTATTTCGAAACGTTACATGTTGTTGCCAAAATGATGGGCCATCCGCCTTTAGGGGCAATTTCTTACCCCAAGGGCAAGAGAGTGCCCTAACCTCCACCTGCAATGATAAGTAGAGGACGAACAACTTATACAGGCTGTCACTTGGTCTCTAGAGCCACGTTAAGTCACCCATAGGCCATCCTCTCCAGTACTTTGGGGGACGCCATTTTCCACATCCCATCAAATTAGTGTCCCTGAAGACTGCACTTTATCGTACAAAACAGATGGAAGAAACATAGTGATAGACCCGCACTGAGTGGTGGATGGGGTACCACTGACCAGTCCAAGTTATCGTCCAACTCATTGGCTTCAAACGTTTCCAGCGTAGATTCATCCTTCTCACCACTTAAATAAAACTGGTGTTTTTGTCCGTTAGTTTTTTAAAATAGAACACAATGAATTTTGTCTAGAAACAGTATGTTAGGTATTTTGGGTAACATAAAGTTTTGTCAATTTTAAAATCCAACTGATCAGAATTTTTATGATAAACTAATTCATCGATTACAAAATCACATGAATTTGACATTTTGTTTACATGAAAACACCACATGCCTAGCACAAGCAACACTTGAACTGTGATTTTTTAACTGGTTTGTGGGAGATATCTACTGGCAAAATTTGAACTAAATTATAACACCAGGCTACATAACTTTGATCGGACAGCATACATGTAAACATATTTAAACACAGGAAAACTTGATGACATAATATTGTTACGGCATCACAGAACAATCTACGTGTTTGTCGAACGTTCCAGAGAGATCCAGAATGTAAGCGTGTGGCGTACATGCTGCTAGACGCATTTTGCGAGAATCTTCTCGACTGTGCTGGGCTTTGCTCGGGCGCTCGGCCTGTGTCAAGGCCGCAGTTAATTACGTAGTTCACATGAGAGATAAGAGGCAGTTTGGAAGCTTCTGGTGTGTGAGCGGGACTATAAATACATAGTGGTAGTGGCCTTAGTTTTCAGTATCAGTTGCGATTTTGGATAGTGCGGTCCGAGAGTTATAGTAGCGATATTACTGTGCACGTTCAAGTGGTTATTAGTGAAGTGTTGCGTTTTATAATCGGACGATATAATTGTAATACAATTGAGTTTTAATATTAGTGGAAATTTTATTGCGTGTGAACAATTTTCATTAGATTTGTTGTAGAGACTGTGTTGTTAATTATGAACTGTTTTACTGTAATAATTAAAGGTGTGATTAGTGACTTAATTGGGTCTTGTACTTATTTTGTTTCGACTGTACCTACGACGAACGAGTAGACCGTTGTAACAGTGGTGTCAGAACTGGGATAAAACGGTTAACAGTGGAAACAGTGGACACTTTGTACAAGACGAGTGTGATTCGTAATTAATCGGTACGGATGGATCCCAGTCAGATGATGGAAGCTTTACAAACACTGATGCAGCAGACACAGGAAGAAAACGACAGGATGAGGAACAGAGACAGGAGGCGGAGGAAGCAGAAAAACGACAGGATGAAAAATGCAGACAGGAGGTGGAAGAAGCAGAAAACGACAGGATGAAAAACGCAGACAGGAGGTGGAAGAAGCAGAAAAACGACAGGATGAAAAATGCAGGCAGGAAAGAGAAGAAACTGAGGAACATCAGAAAGCACTAATGCTAGAAACAGAAGAAAGACAAAAAGAGGAACGTAAGCAGGAGCCAGAGGAACGTAAACGTGAAGCAGGTGACATCAAAGCGTTAATTCATGAACAAAAGCAGATACAAGAACATACTACCGCAGAATTGGGTCTCCTACGTGATGACGTATGTGAATTACGAGGTGAGCTAAATAATCAGATTACGAGAATATCTGACGTAGAAGAATCCATGTCAAATAAAACAGCTGAAGTAGAAAAATCTGTCTTGACTGTGGAAGACGTTATGTCAACAAAAATATCTGCAGTAGAAAACTCAATGGCAAACATAAGAGAACAAATTAAAATTGAAGTTGAACAGTGCATGAAGATTCAACCAAAACAAATTTCTGAACAGACCGTACCAATGAGAAAGACACAGAAAATAAGTTAATAGAGAAAGTCAATTTGCATGCAGTAGGGACAGTTCATGTCAAAGCTCCAACCTTTGACAGAAGCAGTCACTGGGCAACGTACCTCCGCCAATATGAAGCTGCTGCATGCGCAAATAATTGGACAGAGAAAGACAAGGCAGTCTCACTATGGGTGTCGAGACAAAACTCTTGCTTGTTCCTGAGCTGACAGAAGCGCCCGAGGGCAAAGTAGCTGAAGATGAGGTTACGCAAGAGGTTGTTGACGAGAACCAAACAAACTTGCATCAGCAAGTGGTATTTAGGTCATCAGTATATGACGCAACTGGAGTGATTCCAACGAAACTAGTGATTACGCGAAAGACTCGCATTCCTGGGAACGTGATGTTCGGAACACACGAGACTGAATTTGAAGAACGGGAAAATTATCCTTCGCAAGGACGTCCACCTAGATCGCCTAGTCGAATATTACTTCGGAGACAGTTTGCCAGTTCGGGACGAACAGGCTTAAGGAGGGGGCAGTGTTACAGCATTACAGAACAATCTACGTGTTTGTTGAATGTTCCAGAGATCCAGAATGTAATCGTGTGGCTACGTGCTGCTAGACGCATTTTGCGAGAATCTTCTCGACTGTGCCGGGCTTCGCTCGGGCGCTCGGCCTGTGTCAAGGCCGCAGTTAATTACGTAGTTCACACGAGAGATAAGACGCAGTTTGGAAGCTTCTGGTGTGTGAGCGGGACTATAAATACATGGCGGTAGCGGCCTTAGTTTTCAGTATCAGTTGCGATTTTGGATAGTGCGGTCCAAGAGTTATAGTAGCGATATTACTGTGCGCGTTCAAGTGGTTATTAGTGAAGTGTTGCGTTTTATAATCGGACGACATAATTGTAAAACAATTGAGTTTTAATATTAGTGGACATTTTATTGCGTGTGAACAATTTTCATTTGATTTGTTGTAGAGACGGTGTTGTTAATTACGAACTGTTTTACTGTAACAATTAAAGGTGTGATTAGTGACTTAATTGGGGTCTTGTACTTATTTTGTTTCCACTGTACCTACGACTATCTACTGTATCGAGTAGACTGTCGTAACAATATATAGGCATAGTCCATATTACATATGGGCATGATGTTGAAAATGTTAACATTGTGTTTTTCTATTTCATTAGTAGCCAGTATATCATCATCATGCTACTACATAATACATATTACACCAGGTACTGTAGCATTAACCTGTTATTCAATGTATTTTATTACCACCTATGACATACTGTTATGACATTACAGAACATGCTATGCGTTTCTCGGCTATTCCAGCGGAGCCCAGCTCCAGATTTCACCAGTCCGCGCACACTGTTTCAAGGTGGCAATCAATTATGCTCTAGTGTTTTCTAGTAGTGTTGTTGACGTGTAGTATGGTTTATTCTGGAATCTCACCGGGGTATAAATACAAGCACTCAGCGACGCTTTGTCAGAGTTTTAGTGGCAATTTATTCCAGTGTGGTTCGAAGTATTGTGGCGAAGTGTTGTGTTTTATAATTGTGCGAGACTATTAGATGAAATTTTTATTGTGTCTGAACAATTTTTATTTGATTTGTTGTAAGAGACTATCTTGTTGTTGTTGATTACAAACTGTTTAATTGTGGAAATTAAAGCTGGTGATTAGTGGCTTAATTGATGTCTTGTATTTTGTTTTCTACTGTACCATACGATGATCAGTAGACCGTCATAACAATACATTTTTGGAACTCATGTTACAAAAAACAAAAAGATTTTTCTTCTTTCTGGTCACCAGATATTATTGTACTGAAACATGATGCAATTAAAATTTTCTCTCTCTCTCTCTCTCTCTCTCTCTCTCTCCTATGGCACTACAGCCCTTGTTGGGCCCTGGCCTCCTTCAATCTTTCCCCCCATTCTCTTCTGTCAGTAGCCATCCTCCTCCAGGAACGCACTTTCAACATTTCCTTTGCATCCTCACCCACCGCATCCTCCCATCTTCTCCTTGGTGTTCCCATTGGTCTTTTTCTGTGGATTGTGGTATATAATAGTTTTTGTGGTTTCTGTCTTCTCCCATCCTGGCTACATGACCAGCCCACCTTAGACGCTGTAGTTTTATGTTCCGTGTTAGCAGTGATTCTTTATACATTTGATACAATTTAAAGTTATATCTTATTCTCCAGTCATGTGCGTCATTAACTGGTCCCAGGCTTCTTTATAATATTTTTCTTTCAAAGATATCGAGAGTGTTTGCTGCTTTGAGTTCAGGATACACGTTTCACAACCATAGGTTAGGATGGGTCTTATTATTGATTTGTATATCCTTAGTTTAATTAAAATACTCACCGCTAACAAAAATACTATATAACGTCCTCTCAAATCCTTGTTGTCTGAATAAATGTTTTTTTCCTGTGAAATGTGATTCTGCACTGTTCTTAGGTAACGTAAGATTACACACTTCGCAAACTACAGTCTCAGGAATAGTTGCCATTGTTGTAAAGTAGTTCTCCTGTAACAGATGACACCGAATGATTACATTTACGCAATTAAATAATTTAATTTACAAAATTAATTACTTTTAATACATTTGTTAAATCGAATCTCCAAAGACTCTGGATTGCAGATAACCACACGTAAGACCAAGGTGATGGCTTTTCGTGGAACTGATCCCGTACGGGCAAAAATGGTTATAGATGGTACTATCCTGGAACAAGTTAGCAATTTTGAATACCTGGGCTACAGTGTGTCTTATAATGCAAGCAACGACGTTGTGAATAAGTTGCATAAGTTCAACCATATGTGATGGACCATTAGGCGAACCTTTAAGTCAGCAAGTACAGGCGCACACCTAAAATTCTACAAGGTGATGGCTCTTCCCACACTTCTTTATGGGTCTGAGAATTGGACTTTAACGAAAAGCCAGGCCAGTCGCATTCAAGTGACTGAAATGACATTTCTCAGGCACGTGGCAGGGTATACTCTCCATGATCATAGAAGAAACACGGATATATGGCAGGAACTGAATATTATGAGTATACTCGACAGGATCACCCAATATCAGCTGAATTGGTGGGAACATCTTTGACGAATGGATGACTTCCGCATCCCCAAACAACTCTGGAAATATAAGCCGAGGGGACAGAGAAATGTGGAACGTCCGAGGAAGCACTGGTGTGACCAGCTCTAATCTTTGCCTATTTGAGATGGGAACAACCATCCTTGGTTTAATCAGTGATGATGATAAACTACACTTAATTGCAGTCCAGCATTAATGACGGTAATTAAATATTTAAACTATATAATATACATTTCCTGAACAATAAACTCACCAAAAACAAATTCACACAAATACAAAGAGTTTAAGCATTCTACGAGGAATACAATAAAGCATGACCAATAACTAGTGCCTAACAAGTTCTTTGAAATTGAGAAGAGTTTCTGTTTCTTTTTCCATCAAAGCACAGATGGTTTCCACAGAACTGCTCCCTCCTACAAGAGTGCAAAACGTCTGAACATGTAAACGAGGTTCGGGGGGGGGGGGTTAAGATAGCGCTGAGAAAATTTTGGTCTAGGTTAAAAAATTAATAAAATTATCAGTGAATTTTTCGGGTGAAGGGTCTGTGAGGATCGGTCAAAAAATATAACACAAATTTTTAATTATTTGTGTCGACGTTTTGACAATCTTAATTGTCATCATCAGGACCTGTGAATGAATACAAAAGAAATGTCAAACACAACAGAACAATTATTTGAGTGAACATGTTTGTGTATGTGAGTGTGTGCGCGCGGGTATGAGTGTATCCTTGTGTATGTGAAGGAGTTGAAATAGTTTGTTTTACATCATCAAATGTTTTCGACTTTGGAGTCAGCACTCGTACGCTATACGGGCGTGATGTTTTAGCGCGCGTGACGGCACCCGTATGGTATACGAGCGACGACTTCCTATCAAAATAAACACATCTGCTCATACGCTATTCAATTGCCGTCACTTTGGTTATATATTTAGTTGATTGTGAATCCACTGGTGGCGCCAACTTATGGATTCGACTCCTTTTAACAATTATATCGATATTTTATGGATTCGACTCATTTTAACAATTATATCGATATTTCTAAACATCGCTGCACTGGTAGCAATTGACCTTGTACTGACCTTTCCGCCAGCTGTTGCGTAGTGTTGTGTAGTTCCGTTTTGGTTAGAAAACGTGTGTTTATAGTTCCATTATGGATGTTTCACGTGATGTAGTGGATAGTTTTATTGAAGATTCGGACTCTGAAATAGATGACAGCGATACCGATGCCTCATATTTTCCAGGCGAAAACGAAACTAGTGATGATTCAGGTGAGTAATTATTCGGTTTTATTCAATTTTTGACTTCGTGTTTGTAATTTTTTCTTAGTTTCGTGGTACTAGTGGTTGTTTTTCTTATGTTTCAGATGAAATACAAGACTCTTGAGCACTAATACAAGGAAAAAACAGGCCTTCTACATCAGCTGAATATGACAGTGACTGGTCAGAAACTGAATCTCAGAGACCAGAAGGCCTAGTTTTTGTGAGATCTCAGACTTTTAGAAACATAGTTGCCGAGTCGAGCTCTTCTGCGTCTGTCCCATTTATTGACAACTGCACTGAATTTGACTGTTTCTCTATTTTTTTTACTCTGATGTGATGAAAAAAATTAAAACAGAAACTAATCGTTATGCAGCGTCACGAATCACTTTTCTGAGGCATCATAATAAGTTGAAACGTAATTCATTATGGAATAAATGGAAAACAGTAACACTGAATGAGATGTATACATTTTTTCCATTACTTTGCATATGTTCGTGTTAAAATTACCACACATAAATGACTACTAGACTACAGATGTATTTCTATCAACACGTTTTTCAAAGCGACTGCTATCCCATGATAGGTTCAAGGCAATCCTTTACATGCTACACTTGGATAATAATAAACCGTGGTCAAGATAGATATGATCCGATTTATAAAATTCGGCCTTTTTTCGATTTTTTTCTAAAAAAAATGTTATGAAAGTTTCCCGCCTTATACAAACCTTACTGTTGATGAATGTATATGCCCTTTCAGAGGTCGTGTAAGTTTTTGTATTTACATGAAAAACAAACCAAACAAATATGGAATAAAACTGTTTACATTATGTGATGCAGCTACTGGTTATGTTTTAAATTGTGATCTTTATATGGGAACTATGGGCAACAAGAACAATACAGTGCAGGGTATATTTGAACGACTATGCAGTAATTATTTGGACAAGGGTCACTGTATATACATGGACCGTTTTTATACAAGTCCTTCTCTTTTGAATTTTCTATGGGGTAAGAAAACTCATGGTGCTGGAACTGTAATGAAAAATAGAAGGGGGCTGCCATCTGTCTTCAAAACAAAACAATTGAAGAAGGGTGAAGTTTTATTCTGGCATAAGGCGCACTTGCTTGCATGCAAGTGGAAATCAACAACAGATCTTTACTGCTTGTCAACAAAACATGGAGCAACTACTTCTTCTGTGCAGACCAAAGGTAAAGGTGGGCGAATTGATGTAGTCAAGCCAGATATGATTATTGACTACAACTTGAATAAAGATGGAGTGGACAGAGCTGATCAGTTATACAGCTACTACCCATTCCATCATAAAACAATAAAATGGTGGAAGAATCTTTTCTTCCATTTGTTGACTATGGCCGTTATAAATGGGTACATTGTATTCAAAGAAAGGACCAACAGAAAGCTACGACTAAAGGATTTTATGAAAACAGTTGCCCTGAAATTAGCAGAAATGGGTGGGGGTCTGGCTGAACCACGTCCAAGACCATTGTCAACAAGTGTTGATAGAACTGTTGCTCAGCACTTTGCCCCATATATTCCTGCCACAGCCAATAAAACTAACAAGATACTGTAAGGTCTGTTCTGATAGGGGTTTGTAGGAGAATGGCAAAAGAAAAAGGAAAGAATCAAGAATATGGTGTAAAGATTGTGGTATTGGTCTATGTTTTCCTCAGTGGCGGAATACCCATGCTTCGCTACGGAGTTTCATATTAGCTTATCAATTTTTAAATTCAAACTGTAGCAAGCGCATTTATATTGTCTGAACACTATGATCTGAATACACTCGCTATCAAAACTTCGTTTTTTATACTCGCTTATAACTTACTTCGATCTTAACTTATCCACTTTTAAATTCAAACTGAAACAACTCTGAATTTACGCACTATTAAGAAGTTTCTTAAGATGCATACACCACCTTTGACATCATAACCTATATCTTTATTTATAAGAACCGTGGACTCTGGCCCCGCCGTCTTTCGCAGGATCCAACCTAAGACTCCCCGGGTTCCGTGGATGGACTCCGGGGAAGGCCCGTCGGACGACTCCCGCGCTATTTCCTACACGGGAGACTTCCACCGATGCTATGGTAACCAGAATCTATTCTATTGGGTTGCCATAGTAACCAGATCTAATAGTTTTTAAGACCCAAAGGACCCCCCAGAGGATCGTATCGAAAAAACACCTGTCCTATGTTGGTTCTACTGTTGCGTAAAATATTTGTGCCAAGTTTGGTTGAAATCGGTCCAATGGTTTAAGAGGAGATGTGGAAGACCCCAAAGGACCCCCCCCAAAGGATCGTATCGAAAAAAAACTTGTCCCATGTTGGTTCTCCCTTTGCGTAAAATATTTGTGCCAAGTTTGGTTGAAATCGGTCCAGTGGTTTAGGAGGAGATGTGGAAGACCCCAAAGGACCCCCCAAAGGACCCCGTCAAAAAAAACACCTATCCTATGTTGGTTCTCCCGTTGCGTAAAATATTTGTGCCAAGTTTGGTTGAAATCGGTCCAGTGGTTTAGGAGGAGATGTGGAAGACCCCCAAAGAACTCCCCAAAGGACCCCATCGAAAAAACACCACTAATTCAGAAACCTTAGCGGGCGTGCGCACAACAACTCACTGAAGTTTCATCGCAATCGGATGAATGGTATAGGAACGCATACAGGACAAACAAAGAAACATTCATTTTTATATATAACTAGCGGAATACCCGTGCTTCGCTACGGAGTTTGAGTTTCACGTTGTATGTAATGAAAATGTTAGTTTAATTAATAAAGTTCAATTAAAGTAGGTTTCTTAAAAATAAATACCTGTTGCCCACGACTTCGTTCGCGTGGTCTTCAATTTAATGCGATAATATATTTAGAACAGAATCTATTCTATTGGGTTGCCATAGTAACCAGATCTAATAGTTTTTTAAGACCCCAAAGGACCCCCCAGAGGATCGTATCGAAAAAAACACCTGTCCTATGTTGGTTCTCCCGTTGCGTAAAGTATTTGTGCCAAGTTTGGTTGAAATCGGTCCAATGGTTTAGGAGGAGATGTGGAAGACCCCAAAGGACCCCCCAAAGGATCGTATCGAAAAAACACTTGTCCTATGTTGGTTCTCCCTTTGCGTAAATATTTGTGCCAAGTTTGGTTGAAATCGGTCCAGTGGTTTAGGAGGAGATGTGGAAGACCCCAAAGGACCCCCCGAAGGATCATATCTAAAAAACACATATCCTATGTTGGTTCTCCCGTTGCGTAAAATATTTGTGCCAAGTTTGGTTGAAATCTGTCCAGTGGTTTAGGAGAAAATGTGGAAGACCCCAAAGAACACCCAAAAGGACCCCATCGAAAAAATGCCATCACCATACTTCCATTCCTTAAGGAATATGGAAGTAACACCTATCCTGTTGGTTCTCCCATTGCGTAAAATATTTGTGCCAAGTTTGGTTGAAATCGGTCCAGTGGTTTAGGAGATGTGGAAGACCCCAAATAACCCCCCAAAGGACCCCATCGAAAAAAATTCAGAAACCTTCGTGGGCGTGCGCACAACAACTCACCGAAGTTTCATCGCAATTGGATGAATGGTATAGGAACGTATACGGGACAAACAAAGAAACATTCATTTTACTTCCATATTCCTTAAGGAATGGAAGTATGGTGATGGCAAAAAAAATCGTGTTCGAGATTATTGCAGATTCTGATTCTACTACACTCAAAACATGAAAAAAGTCGTTTTCCGAAAAGTGTCTGTGTGTGTGTCTGTCTGTCTGTCTATCTGTCTGTGTGTCTGTCTGTAGATTTTTTTTCTATGGCAAACGATAACTGCCGCAAATTCAAACAGAATCAAATAATTTTTTGCATGCAGCCCTGATTTGCAGAGTACTCGCGACCTATTGTTTTTGGTGAAGATCGGTTGAGGGAAAGGGGTAGTTTACCTGCAACGGTTTTTTTTTAGCAAGGGTAATTTTGTTTGTTTGGCAAACGATAACAGCCGCAAATTCAAACAGAATCAAATAATGTTTCGCATACAGCCCTGAATTGTAGAGTTCTCAAGATCTGTTGATTTTGGTGAAGATCGGTTAAGGGAAAGGGGTAGTTTACCTGTAACATTTTATGTTTTAACAAGGGTATTTCCTATGGCAAACGATAACAGCCGCAAATTCAAACAGAATCAAAAGATTATTTGCATACAGCCCTAAATTGTAGAGTTCTCAAGACCTATTGTTTTTGGTGAAGTTCGGTTGAGGGAAAGGGGTAGTTTACCTGCAACGTTTTTTTAACAAGGGTATTTTCTATGGCAAACGATAACAGCCGCAAATTCAAACAGAATCAAATAATGTTTTGCATACAGCCCTCATTTGTAGAGTACTCGAGACCTATTGTTTTTGGTAAAGATCGGTTAAGGGGAAGGGGTAGTTTACCTGCAACGTTTTTTTATCAAGCGTATTTTTTTCTTTGGCAAACGATAACTGCCGCAAATTCAAACAGAATCAAATAATTTTCTGCATTCAGCCCTGATTTGTAGAGTACTCACGACCTATTGTTTTTGGTGAAGATCGGTTGAGGGAAAGGGGTAGTTTACCTGCAACGGTTTTTTTTTATCAAGGGAAATTTTTTTTTTTGGCAAACGATAACAGCCGCAAATTCAAACAGAATCAAATAATTTTTTGCATACGTCCCTGAATTGTAGAGGTCTCAATGACTTTCGATTTTGGTGAAGATCGGTTAAGGGGAAGGCGTAGTTTACCTGCAACCTTTTACGTTTTAACAAGAGTAAAGTACTTGAAAATTTATTTAAACTTTTTGAAACAATGGTAATTGTTAAAAATAAAATAATTTTGTTGCCAGGCAATAAAATTATAATTTTTTCATTTTAATGTAATATAATATTTTTCATTTAATACAGCAATAAAAAGGCAGGTAAGACACAGCCTGGCTGTTTGGCTGAAAATGATTTTAAATATAAATCTTAGAATATGGAAGTCATGTATGGTTCTCCATACCGATATTTATATATAAGAAGAAGATCGATGAGGTGTATGCTGGATAACAGAAGAAGGGGAAGACCGAGAGGACAACGTTGGGCAAGCGCTGATGATAAGGAACTGCGGAACCGCCGCAAGAGATCGAGACTGTTGGAGAAGGTCATTGTCTTAATATGGGCTGCAGCATAAAGCGGAGGAATGGAGGACTAATTTTTTACGTCCAACTTTTATCGTCAAACTTATGGTTTATTATTTTGTTCACTATTGTTTAGCCCACTGGCTAATTCAGACATCAACATACAAAAAACGTTCGTATGTACGCAACTCTTTTATTTACACTGCCTTACCTTTACAAAACAAAAATTCTCCCTCCGGTCTACAAAATGTTAGGAAAGTTTAACGTACAACAATTGAGTGAATTAAACACATACAATTTGAAGTACCAGAAAGCACATATACGGGTCCTTAATTTGTGTTCTCTGTAATAAAGTGGCTGACAATTTATCAGCAACTGTCGACTATTAATTTGTGAACGTTTTGCCCTTTGCCACTACTTCAATGTTTCACTACTACTACTACTACTACTACTACTACTCCTACTACTACTACTACTACTACTACTACTACAATGTTTAGAATCATTTACAAAAATTTTCACACACTAGAAATATTAATTTTAATATGGCAAATTATTTGTAATAATATGAGAGACAGCTAGTCCAAGCCCCATTTGTAGTCACATTTCCTTTCAATTTTTACACAGCCAATGTAAGGATAGTACAAAGCTTTAAACCGTTCTGTAATAGAATGCTTTAATTTCTAAGTGAGTTCCTAGATTACTGTTTTCGAATTAAGCGATATCAGTCGAGAATTGTTTACTTGACGAAACTAATTTTACTGTAAACAAAAGTTCTCTTCTACTTTTCTGTCTCTTTTACCTCAAAACCTTTATTAAAAGAGGAACGATATCTCCACACACTTAGCTTAGATACAAAATAGGATCGTATGTACTGTAAAGGGACTTTGAGTATATAATTTATTTTGCATGCTACAATTAATTGCACTGTAAGGATTCTGATCTTTACGATTTAAATGTGTCATCATCCACTTTTTGTACGTTTCGGTATATCAACTAAGATCATTATTCCTTACTGTTTAAGTAATAACGTGTGTGAATCTTTAGTAACTGTAAACATTCTATGTATGCTTGATTACCATACTCTTCTGAATTATGCTTGAAATATGATTTTGCTTCTTATGTCCTCATGCATATGTATTAGTATTTTATGTTATAATATTTTGTGTGTGTTTTATTATAAAAAAAAAAGATTATTTCTGCTTGAAATATGATTTTGATTCTTATATCCTCATGCATATGTATTAGTATTTTATGTTATAATATTTTTATGTTTTATTGTAAAATAGGATTATTTCTCTTCTTATGTCCCCATGCGTATGTATTACTATTTTGTTATAATATTTTTGCGTGTTTTATTGTAAAAAAAGTAGATTAATCTGACTGAATATAATTTTTCTTCTTATATCCTCATGCATATGTATTACTACTTTATGTTATAATATTTTTGTGTGTTTTATTGTAAAAAAAGAAGATTATTTCGATGTTCTTCCTTCTTATTATGTATAAAAATTTATTAAAATGTAAAAAAACCATACACATTCAAATAATATTTTTGTAAACATTTACTAAGCAATGTGCATTTTAAATACATCACTAAAAAGAAGAAGACTTGAGTTTTCATTAGATATATTGTAACATCACAAGATGTCACCTAACCTAAGTGTATGTTATTAGATTTCATAAAACAAAATAAACATGTAAATAGGTATAGACTAGTCAAAATAAACAAGAAAGAAGAAACCAAGAGAGAAGAATAAAGCAGAAGTGCCATGGGAAACAGTGATACAATAGTTGTTTGACACTACAACTAGACTGAGACTAAAACGAACTAATGGACAGAATAGATTTAAATTCAACTGTCAATTCAGTAAATAGTTAATGTAAACCGAATGTCATTAATAAACAAAAAACAGACGAATTAGCAGTTAAATACTGTGAAAGCAAAATCAGCATTTTTCTGAAAATAAATGTGACTATGAACAGTAGATAATGAAGGCCAAAACCAATGTTAACAATGGCTATATTGTAGGAACTAAGATGTATTTCTGCATCAAATATACCTGTCAGAAAAGAGAGCTGACTATATAAGAGAATCTTATACCAATAAGATGTCTCTGTAATTTACCAAATTGAGAACCCATAGGCATTATAAAGGCCAAATTTCAGTGTAGGCGATATTCTACACTTAACAAACTTAGACCAAACACTAGTCAATAAAGTGACTATTAATAATTATCACCAGTGCAAAATAAAATGCACCAGAACCATGGTTATGCATTAACATAACGAAAAATGATATTAAAACGATAGGTTTAGCCACAATTTTATTTGTAAATAGTAGTTCAAAACTAACTAACAGTAAACAAAATGTCATTAGTCAGTAGGTTCATTTATTACTATGTATAGAATTAAGGTGTAAAAGTAAAGTTCAGTGAAAAAAAACGTCAGTACAGTATTAATGGAGTCCACACATAAACATCTGTTTAATAAAATGTTATGTGGAAACGAGAAAGGCTAACTAAAAAGTGTAAAATCGGCGACTCATAAAGAGCAGACGACAGTAAGAATAGTGTACCCGAACATTGATTTCCTAACAATGTCGGTTAAGGTGAAGATAATCCGAGATCGAGTGATATCAATTTAAAGGAAACAAAACAATCTTTAATTTGATAATAATATCAACTCAATCGTGACGGTATTAAGTGTATGACAACTGTTAGCATCATTTTATAAATGTATATCAGGAATCTTGTACCAATAATAATAACAATGACAACAGACGCGACCTGTCAATCATCTCAACATTCGACGGTTAGAAAACCGTTACCAACCGCCAAAAAGTGATACGTCATTTTTCGTCTCACCTGTCTGGACCAATAGGAAAATTAGTTATAAAATGATAATTTTACCTAAGCCCAATCCAACAGGTGGGTATAAAAAGACAGACCGGCGAATTTTGAGAGAGACCTTTATCATCTAACGAGCTGAACAGACGTACGCTCGTCTCCGTCATGTTTCATCTTATAACATAGCGTCAGTTACCTTGTACTCTGGAACCAATAGTTAACAACGAGAAACTTTACTTCAAGTGCATCATCAATCATCTACAGTGTTCAAGTGCAGTTTATTTTAATTTTGTGCGGGAATAACGAACAGAAAAGAATTTATTGTCAGTATTCACGATCCATTTTTATCAGAAGAGGATCGAATTTCTGTTCTTGTGCGAATTAGTGCTGAAAGAAAGTAATCTCTATAATCCGATTACTTAAGTGATAAAAGGTTTTAATTAAAATAATTAAAACCACGAAGGTAAAAGTGCAATCATTATTATTCTTGATCTGAGCGCAATAACTTGTATTTTGCTACCATAACCTGTACTGACGCAAAACACAAAAACAGTATCTACGATTACACCACGTTTCAATTTTTTATTCAAATTTGTTATTAGTAAGTAAGCTATATGTTAGTGGTAAGGGTCCTCAATTGAATAATATTGTCATTAGAAAAGCAAGCGTTAAAGAAACGCACGATCTTACAATAGATCGTTTTTTTTATTTTAATTACTTGGTCAAAGTAACTTCAACTTTTTTGATCAATTGTATCATTGGATACTGTGTAGGCATAATTGTTTTCTTTCGTGTCTCAAAGAATTCACTACTGAGATAATAATAATAATAATATCGATAATAATAACAATAATACTAATAGTAATAATTGTAATAATTTTATATTACAATAAATAGTATCTTGACTTAACCAAATTTATAACTCATGTTCTGAGCCAGCCGTATGAGGCATATAATAATTAAGTTTTCATTGTACAACTTTATATGTTATATTATGTGTATTTTTTGAATTCACTAGAAGGGTGCAAATAAACCCATTATTAACAGCATCACCTGATTTGATTTATTTTATTTTTTCTGAATAATTAAATAGTTTCTTTTATTAAACTTAAACAACCTTCTGTTGTGTTTGACACATTGGAATAACATAGCCAAAAAGTGGTATTCAACTATTTTAAATTTTCATTTCATCTATTAATTTTTATGAACGGGTTTTACACGGGATTTTCCCTGAATAAATCTGTGTGGCGCCCATTAATTTAATAAACAAGGTGACATAACCTTGCAACTAAAGGGAGTTGATGAATGTAAGCTGAGTTGACAGTTTAGTGAGCTTCAAGTAAACGCAATCAGGTACGTAAAAGTATATGTTTGTTTATGATATTGTCCAGACTTTACAGGACTTGACTTACTCAGACTACCTGTAATCAGAAGAAGTTTCTACAACCAGTTTCAACCAGACGAGATCTACTATCAAGTAATCAACTGCCATATTTCATGTTTTAATTTAAGATAATCTAACATTTAAAAAATAACCAACTTTATTATTTTTTGTTTAATACAAGGGAATTCTTTAAAAACAAGAGTATTCAAACCATTGTAAACACTGTGAGTAACTTGAATGTTGTATGGTAAAATATTTTACTACATTGGTCACCTTCAAGTAGAAACAACCATTCTCAACATTGAGTTATCTCCAAGGAACACTTCACCCATAGATGACTTTTGTTTTAATGAGACTTTTAATACTTTAACCACAAATTTAAATTTAAACAATAACCACTCTTTTATTTATTTTGGTTCAAGTTAATTAAACGTAACGTAAATTCGATTATAATAATAAACATAATAATAACTTTTAAGATAACACCCCGAAGAAGAATAATACATTATAAATTGACGCATCCAACGGGTGGCAGAAGTAACCACGAAACACACACACGTTATTCGCCGGAGGATTACAATATCATATGTACATCTAAGGCTCAAAACTTTTATCCTATGATTTTTTAAAGTAGGCAAAAAATGGCAGTCATGCGTAATAAAACATACATGAAAGTGCAGGCTCCAAAGTGTTTTAAAGACGAGAAAATTAAGTTCTGTGAGATTATTAATTTCTTGTTGTCTTTAAAGAAAACATTTGATTATGTAAAACAAACTATCTCAACTCCTTCACATATACAAGGATACACACATACACACACACGTTCACTCAAATAATTGTTCTGTTGTGTTTGACATTTCTTTTGTATTCGTACACAGGTCCTGATGATGGCAATAAACACTGTTGAAACGTCGACACAAATAGTTTAAAATTTGTTTATATTTCTTGACTGATCCTCACAAACCCTTCACTGGAAAAATTCACTGATTGATGGTCACTATTAATTTAAGGATAAAATTATCAGTATTAACCAACAAAAAAAACCAAGTGACCGACAATGAATATGGCATAAAAGAAACAAGCAACTGACTTCACAATTAGTGGATAATTATTTGGAAAAAATGCTGAGTTAATACAGTAGTATTTTAGGAAAAATCACATTTTACACAGATGTTTTCAGTATCATCTCATCTTGTCTCAGCATAAGACCTCCACAGATATAACCGACAGCCTCTACAAAGACTGGGGGGGGGGGGTTGCCTTTTTTTAAATGACAAGTGATCCCATTTATCATCATATTTACGCATGATTAGTAACTGCATTAAATATAAGGATTAACTGATATGCTTTGACATTAGTTCTTAACCGTTTAAATGGACTTGCCCTCCACAGAGGACGATTAGTTTTATTCCTTATTTAATTTCTTGGAGTCTTATAAAGGGTGATTCAGTTGGAGGTTACAATTTTAAGTTGGCAATACTGTTTTCTTGTGAAAGATAAACAGCTGATATTTAAAATTAGTCATTGTTAGTATTGACATTTGTTGTTATGCAGCGGTATTCGACTCAAGAACGTATTTTAATTGTTAAAACCTATTTTCGCAAGTGGAGAAAATTTAACTAACACGATTCGCGCATTGGGAAATGACTTCGGTAACCATAACCGTCCATCTTGTGGCGGGGTTAAAAAATTAATCGAAAATTTCAATAGAAACGGGTCAGTGTTGGATGTGCAAAGACCAGTACGTCCTCGTAGTGGCCGGTCACTCACAAATATCACCGCTGTGAGTCCCAGTGTCCATGACAATCCATCGACCTCCATTCGCCATTGTTCCCAGCAGTCGGACCTTTCCTACAGCACCACGCGGTGCATTTTAACTCAAGATCTCCATTTGCATGCCTACAAGATCCAATTGACCCAGGAACTGAAGCCAACAGATTATAGACAGTGTTGTGACTTCACTGATTGGGTGTTAAGAGAACCACCAAGTTAATGCCGATTTTGCAAAGAATCATATTCACCAATGAAGCTCATTTTCAACTGAATGGGTATGTAAACAAGCAAAATTGCCGCATTTGGGGACTTGAAAATCCATGAGCCATTCTCGAACGACCAATGCATCCACAAAAAGTCACTGTTTGGTGCAGATTTTGGTTTGGCAGCGTGACTGGGCCGTACTTTATTGAAAATGCCCATGGTGAAGCAGTAAGTCAACGGTGAACTTTATCGGGAGATGATGACAAATTATTTTTAGCACCAACTGGATGATATTGATGTCGAAGACATGTGGTTCCAGCAAGACGGTGCCACTTACCACACAGCGTGAGAAACAATACAGTTGTTGCACACAAAGTTCCCCGGCTGCATCATCTCTCGTTTCGGCGATCAACATTGCCCACCAAGATCATGTGATCTCATGCTGTTGGATTATTTTTCTTTGGGGTTATTTGAAGCAGAAGGTGTATGCCAATGACCCCAAAACGATTCCAGAGCTAAAGGACGAGATTCGCCATGTTATTCATGAACTGCCACAGGAATTATGCTGGAAAGTGACGGAAAATTTCATCAAAAGCGTGGAAGTCTGCAGGGCCACTCATGGCAGCCATTTGGAATGTTAAAAGTGGCCTCTCAACTCTCTAGTCAAAGAGAATAAAGCACTGTGTCTCTTTGAAACTGAGAAATTTCATATAACATTTAGAAATCATTGACTTCATTAATAAGAACTTGTAACGGGACAGATCAGGGAAGTAAATAATTTTTAACGACTGAAAGAAATGTTAACTCAACCAGTGTTCAACCTCTGGGGAACCTCTTTTTAACCAAGACACATGCAATCTTATTGTGAAACACCAGTCTGTGTTTGTGTCGGGCGTCAGTCTGGCTAGACGCGTTACGCAATCACCTACAGCTCAGGACGTCTGTGAATCACGGAAAACGCCAATTTCACCAGGCGGTAAAAATCATAAGAATTCCCTGGCTGAGCATCTGGACATTCCAACCAATCAGAGCTCGAATTTGTGGTCACATGACTGGCCATACGCCAGGTATTGCATACCCAACGCCTGGTTTGGGCCCCAGTGGATTTTCTACTCCAGAACCGCGCGCTACAGTAAAATAGTCCACGGTTCCAGTAAATCAGTGCTAGCGAGCAAATATACCGTCGGCCAACTAAAAATGTAACTTTATTAATGTGAAACAGTAGTTCAACATGTAATCGAAACAATTATGTCAGTTTTTGAAGTTTAAAACGATTTTCGGAATGTGAAGTGCAAGACGGGAACCTACAATAGTGGTGCAATGGATCGGATACTTCCACAGACTGGATAAGTACCTTTTGTAATCAAAATAAAAAATTGAAAGAGCTCTATTAATAGAAATGGGGATTTTAAAGAGATGATGGGAATAAGACTGAGAGAGTGTGTGTGTGGGGAATAATACAAAAATATTAAAAGTACTGGTTTGATACGAATAGTTTTATCGTAATTAATCCTTTTGAATATAGATAGTTATTAAGCAATTGTAAGTTCATATTTATGATTCTGATGTTATAAAAAATTTGAGTAACTTGTTAAAAGAAAGGGCAGAGTGTGAGGAGTTGGGGGAATTGTTAGTAAAGAGAGAAGAAGGTTTCTGAATAAAAGAACATGTTTGATTTAGTCAGCATAAAATGTGTTAAGCAGTTTATTTTGGCATTCAAACCCAAATAATCAACTCTGTGACAGTTTCGTCTATAGAACCCTGGCGAGAGTGAGAAGGTAAGTTGTGGAATATAATAATTGTAAATTTAAGAAAAAGTAAATTGTTACAAACTTTTATGTAGCGTTTCCTGTATATGCTACTCTTTACAAAAACAATTTATATACAAAATATGATTGAAATTTATAAGGGAAAATTTGTATTATTAGTTTCCCATCCTGTAAAATTAGCTACAACCAAATGAAAAATCATCCTCTCCACATGATACCACCACTGTTGGTTACTGTAAAAGTGTGTTGTCATTGTTAAAGGTAGATGTAGTGTTCTTGAGCCTTATATTAATATTGTAACGTCACAAAACGTTCCATAATAATAATGAACACCAGAAGGGTGAATGATACTAAAATAACTATAAATGAGTAACCAGGAAGAATGTAACAGTAAATATAATAAACCAATAAAGAATGAAAGGAGAGAAGAAATTCAAGTGAACAGTGGTAAATCCACTATCTGCATAATATGACACTACAACATAAACAAACAGAATGACAAAGACGAATTGACAAGACGAGTTTCCCACATAAACTGTTAAGTGAGCTTAATAAAACTTTTGATGAATAAAGTCAAATAAAATAAATAAGATAAGAGATGACATGAATGATATTTGTATCATGTATTGTAAATAGAAACAGCACATTAGCTGATCCATATCAGAGTACTGATTTAAAAGGACAAATATAAAGAACGATACTATGATTAAGCATAAACTATAAAAGATAATAAGAAAACCAATGATATATGTTATAATTATGAAATGAATTAAAGATAACAATTAATGTAACCACTGAATGTATTTAGGTAACATTATAAGTAGTTAAAATATGTAAAGAAATGACATAATAGTCAAGGAACAAAACATTATATAGGAATGATAACAAACCAAGAATGGCAACTTAAGTCATAAAAATAAGAATCAGGTAGAGACCCTACTAAACATAGGGAAGTAAAATAATAATAATGACAAAAAGAATGTAAAGCACCACTACATGAGTGATGTTATAAGAATAAGAAAGACATATTAAAGTAAGAATAGTTAAAGATGGAAGGTGTTACAACACAAATAAGCCACCCCCATACCAGGGAAAAAAAAATGAATAAACTATACAAAATGTTTAAACTAATGAATATAAAATGACAAAAACGCGACAAACGACGACATGACCTAACCCAAGTGATTGACAAAATAAAAGGAAACCAAAGGAGAAGGGGAAAACCGAAACCAAATAAGAAAGTGATTGACTCAATACAACCAAATAAAATAAAATCAAAGGAGAAAGCGGAAAACCAAGATATAAATGAAATAAAATTAAAGTGAAGAAGGAGGAAAATGAAAATGAAACAAAACAAGTATAAAGGAAATAAAAATGAAATCAAATGATAAGACACAAACAAATAATATAGAATAGAAAAGGGAGAAATAATACACTCAAATATGATAATGGAAACGAAACCAATAGCTAACAAATGTAAAAGATTATTATTATTACCGATTAAATGATAAATGTAAATGATATTTCATAAAACCCAGTAGAGTAATGAAAAAACGAAAAGTACACTAACCAAAGAAATAGAGTTTAAATGTAATAAAGAACTCTATAAAAACATGAACTTATTAATCATGTAAATAACATTTGTAAAGAGAGAGATAGTGAGAAAGTAAACATAACTAAGTGACAAAGAGAAAGTAATGCTAGGGATTACCTACTAATAACACTTAAAATAAAGTTTAAGAAGTGCAAAAGTGATAGTGTAAAACCCCAAAATAATGGAAAACCCTATTGATAGGTATAAACACTTAGCCTAATAAATCAGTGATAAACGCTAAATGGTTTAATGGTGAACATTATTAGTAAATAAGAATTTGGTTAATAATAGTATCTATATCTATAAAAATGAATGTTTGTTTGTTTCTTTCTTTCTTTCTTTGTCACGTATGCGTTCCTATACCATTCATCCGATTGCGATGAAACTTCGGTGAGTTGTTGTGCGCACGCCCGCGAAGGTTTATGAATTTTTTTCGATGGGGTCCTATGGGGGGTTCTTGGGGTCTTCCACATCTCCTCCTAAACCACTGGACCGATTTCAACCAAACTTGGCACAAATATTTTATGCAACGGGAGAACTAACAGAGGATAGGTGTTTTTTCGATGGGGTCCTTTGGGGGGTCCTTTGGGGTCTTCCACATCTCCTCCTAAACCACTGGACCGATTTCAACCAAACTTGGCACAAATATTTTATGCAACGGGAGAACCAACATAGGATAGGTGTTTTTTTCGAAGGGGTCCATTGGGGGTCCTTTGGGGTCTTCCACATCTCCTCCTAAACCACTGGACCGATTTCAACCAAACGTGGCACAAATATTTTATGCAAAGGGAGAACCAACATAGGATAGGTGTTTTTTCAATGGGGTTCTTTTGGGTGTTCTTTGGGGTCTTCCACATCTCCTCCTAAACCACTGGACCGATTTCAACCAAACTTGGCACAAATATTTTACGCAACGGGAGAACCAACATAGGATATGTGTTTTTTCGATATGATACTTCGGGGGGTCCTTTGGGGTCTTCCACATCTCCTCCTAAACCACTGGACCGATTTCAACCAAACTTGGCACAAATATTTTACGCAAAGGAAGAACCAACATAGGATAGGTGTTTTTTCGATGGGGTCCTTTGGGGTCTTCCACATCTTCTCCTAAACCACTGGACCGATTTCAACCAAACTTGGCACAAATATTTTACGCAACGGGAGAACCAACATAGGATAGGTGTTTTTTCCGACGGGGTCCTTTGGGGTCTTCCACATCTTCTCCTAAACCACTGGACCGATTTCAACCAAACTTGGCACAAATATTTTACGCAAAGGGAGAACCAACATAGGATAGGTGTTTTTTCGATGGGGTCCTTTGGGGGTCCTTTGGGGTCTTCCACATCTTCTCCTAAACCACTGGACCGATTTCAACCAAACTTGGCACAAATATTTTACGCAACGGGAGAACCAACATAGGATATGTGTTTTTTCGATATGATACTTCGGGGGGGTCCTTTGGGGTCTTCCACATCTCCTCCTAAACCACTGGACCGATTTCAACCAAACTTGGCACAAATATTTTACGCAAAGGGAGAACCAACATAGGATAGGTGTTTTTTCGATGGGGTTCTTTTGGGGGTTCTTTGGGGTCTTCCACATCTCCTCCTAAACCACTGGACCGATTTCAACCAAACTTGGCACAAATATTTTACGCAACGGGAGAACCAACATAGGATAGGTGTTTTTTCCGACGGGGTCCTTTGGGGTCTTCCACATCTCCTCCTAAACCACTGGACCGATTTCAACCAAACTTGGCACAAATATTTTACGCAAAGGGAGAACCAACATAGGATAGGTGTTTTTTCGATGGGGTTCTTTTGGGGGTTCTTTGGGGTCTTCCACATCTCCTCCTAAACCACTGGACCGATTTCAACCAAACTTGGCACAAATATTTTACGCAACGGGAGAACCAACATAGGACAGGTGTTTTTTTCGATACGATCCTCAGGGGGGTCCTTTGGAGTCTTAAAAAACTAACTTATTAGATCTGGTTACTATGGCAACCCAATGGAATAGATTCTGTTCTAAATATATTATCGCATTAAATTGAAGACCACGCGAACGAAGTCTTTATATATTATATATATACAAACACTTTCTTTCTTTGAGTGGCATTGCAACGCATGCCGGGTACTCGCTAGTTAGGAATAAACACTTAATAATCTGTGATGAACACTGAAGATTAATGGTGAACATTATTATTTAAAAAGAATCTTGTTATTAATAACAATAAGTTTAATTATAAGAGAGGGATACAATAGTAGTCAAAAGGGGGAATCCCATGGAAGGTAAACAGTTAGTGTTACCATGGATAGAGAATAGTGTTTATATAAGAAAAAATATAGTAAAGAAAATAAGAGCAAAATCAATAAACAACCCATGTTCTAAGGGATAGAATTAAGTAGATTTAAACAATGTGATGATGTTCTATCACCTAAAAATAAGTAAGAATGAAACAAATTGTTAACAAACATTGCTTAATAGCTGTTAAAGAATTGTTAGTTTAAATCTATGAATAGGATATGGCTGAAGGAATTCTACAGACCATAGGCCTAGATGTTATGTTTTATGTAATAGAGAATAGTAAGTAATAGCCTAATTATTAACAATGGCAAAATAAATAAATAAAAAGGTAAATTAATACAGATCTCATAAAACTGGAAAATCAGTTAGGAAATAATTAACAAACCACAATGTAGAAACTAATGGGAACATACAATTATTATAAAAACAGATCCAAAACACACCAATAAGTAAACAAATCATTTATAAATCAAAACAAAACATGTATGGGGGTAAATTAAGATGTAATTTGTATAAAATACGTAAATATAGCCAACTACTACTTAGGCATATGAAATGCCTAACTGTAAAAAACAAATAACTACAAATTGTAAAAAATCAACAAGGAAATTAGCAAATCCAAGGCAAATACTGTAACTAGTCAAGGATAATTTGTGAATCATATTAAAAGATAAATGTTATATTAAGGACTTAAAATAAGAAAGAAATGTAATTAATAAATATCAACATAACTGTCAAATTTTAATACATAAGAGAACCCAACCTTATGGGATGTCAAAATAATCTTTGAAAGGAAATACGAACAGTAGTGATAATGTTTAATACATAGGAAGGAAGACGGAAGAATAAAACCAATCAGAAGATATACAGTGATTTTGAATAAAAATTCAAAAATGATAACAATGGGCATATGTCAAGCTTAGCCAATCAAAGACAAAGAGTTACCATGACAATGGACCGTTGGTACGAACATTCCGTTAAAACCTATTATTCAATAAGTGACGCTCTTCAAGAATAGACGCCAGGCCGTGAATGACCAAAATTTTAATCTAAAATGTTTAAAAAGTACAGTAGAACCCCGTTAGTCCGAAATTCCGGATAATCCGAACCACCTCCAGGAACCAAATAGGCAAGGAAAGCTATAAAAACAACTGCAGATTTCATGAAGTGACAAATGATTTCATTATATTTCTAATAAAATGGTTACATTTTGCAAAATCAGTAGAAAATAATACTAACCACTGTAATACGTATTAATCAGTAGGCCTACAATTACTGGAATAAAATTCTTAAACAAAACTACAAAAACAGAATTCAATTATTGTACTGTACAGTACTTAGATTACAGTTTCTATACTTTATTAACAGAATTTCCAAATAAACACTTCAACATTAACACTTCACTTATTCACTGGTTGCACAAAATCAGTTATTCTCTGCTGGCGTAAAGATGTGAATCTAGCAGATGACGCAATATTCCACCAGCGTCTCATGAACATGATGTCCGCCGCTGTAGCGTTGGCATGCTACTCCACATACTGCAGGGATATTTCCAGCGCCTTTGCTGCTTCTGGATGTGAAACGAGATGTTCTGAATCATCGGCTTCATCCATCACATCAGAATCTTCATCGAAGTCTTGACTGATCAGGGAAACGATTTCCGTATCTGTCAAAACTTGGTGGTCTTCCGTGTCAGCTGCCACCCACTCGTTCACATCTGTTTCGTCTGCTTCTTCACAGCCTGCAATTTGATGCATGAGCTGTAAAACTTCAGTCCTGTCATCAGCTTGTTCCGGACTATCGATGTAAGAGAGACTTGGCCATAATTTTTTCCACGACTTTCTCAGCAGCTGTTCTTTGAGATTGTCCCATGCTTCACCTAACCAATAGATAACATCTTTGATGTTGATTTTCTTAAGACTTTGGAGAATGGTTTGTGAACTGTCTTCATTTTCAAGAAGGGACCTCAGAAGAATTTTTTTATACACACATTTCATGTTTTGTAGCACCTCTTGGTCCATGGGCTGTAACAAAGGTGTTACATTCGGAGGGAGAAAAATAGCTTTTATATCTCCACTAACAAGTTCTTCTGTCGAAGCATGTGATGGAGCGTTGTCAATGACAAGTAATGCCCGGGGTGGCAGACCATTTTTTTCACTGAACTTTTTTACTGAAGGAATAAACTGGACATGAAACCATTCCTTAAATAAAGCACTGGTCATCCATGCCTTTTTTTGATGCCTGTAGAATACAGGAAGCGAGTTCACATTGATGTTCTTAAATGGTCTTGGGTTTTTTGATTTGCCAATAACCATTAGTGGCAACTTATTAGTCCCAGCTGCATTACTGCATGCCAAAACAGTCACACGTTCCTTGCACATTTTGAAACCAGGTGCATTAAGTTCTTGTTTGGCGGCGAGGCTTTTGTTTGGCAATGCCTTAAAATTTAACCCAGTTTCATCGCAATTGTATATTTCTTGAGGTGAGTAATTTTGCGATGAAACTATATCTGCGAATTCAGTGATGTACTCTTGTGCAACCTGGTGATTCGCTGATAGTGATTCACCGGTAATGGATAACTGTCATATTCCGTGTCTTTTTTTCCACCGGTCCAGCCAGCCGTTACTCGCAATGAATTTAGGATCACCATTCACCAGCTTATTGAGGTGAACTGCTTTTTCTTGGATTAGGGGACCACTCAGTGGAGTACCTCTCTGCCTTTCTTGTGAAAACCATATGAAAAGGGCTTCATCAATTTTGTCAAATTGTGACACTTTTGATGTATGACGCTCCTCGAGAGTCTTTTCGGATGTTGTCGCACAAAACTGTTCAATCTTGGACCGGTTTTTCTTCCAGTCACTTATTGTTTCTTTACCCACACCAAATTCGACTGCTAATTTCGTTCCACTTTCACCCTTGTCCAAACGTTTCAACACTTCAAGTTTATCTTTTAGTGCACATGAACTATGTTTCCGCTTACCAACTATTCTTATACAATACACACTTAAAAAACAACACTGGAAACGTATGTAAGTTGGAATGCACACACAATGTCTCAGACTGACAGGTGTCTCACTACTGAAAGCAAGGCCACGAGAAGAAACAAACAAGAGTGGGGGAAGTTGGATTACTAAGAAACTGGCATGAGTCATTGACGCCCTGGCGCGCCCGTGATAGTAAACAACAATACCGCACTAGAAAGCCACCGAACATCAGTGTCAATACTGTTCACCTTATCTGTACTGTATTACAGTACTGTACTACGTAATATTTTATGAAATATTCAACTCTTATAAACCGTAAAATGCATTCATTGAATAAAAAAATGGGCCTATATGAGTTACATATAAGTTAAAGACCATATTTAAATCAAATAAATAATTATAATTATTTAATAATAATTATTTCGGATAATCCGAATTTTTGCCAATCCGAACCGGCCCCGGTCCCAATTAGTTCGGACTAGCGGGGTTCTACTGTAATCAAAATTCAAAAAGATGAAGACGCAAGAAGCAGATGAAAGACGAGAACATTTAACTGATGCCAAGGACCAATTTAAATAAATTTTAAATGAATAAATTGCTACAACTAACATGAAAAAGATGCCAGAGGTACTTAAGCCCCAAGATAAATGAAAATTGATGACTACTGAAGCCCCATTCCATTTCAACTGAATGACAGTCCACATCAAGTCAACTGATTTGATAAGTATTAATAAATTACCCGAATTTCTGAAATAAATTCACTTCAAATTTTTCTCACAGTAAACTGAACTCTCACTATAAACTGATATTATTTCTTTCAAAGATT
The DNA here is from genome assembly GCA_034769895.1 of Magicicada septendecula. Lineage (NCBI taxonomy): Eukaryota > Metazoa > Arthropoda > Insecta > Hemiptera > Cicadidae > Magicicada > Magicicada septendecula. The sequence continues at coordinate 893,201,750 of CM068368.1, forward strand.
AATTAAAAAAATAAAACACTGAAATTTTGTTATCTAGTAAAATAACCTGTTTGAAAAATACGAACTTTTGAAACACGCTTTACCACACTACAGGAACAAATTATAAATACACATTATATTATTTAAGTACAAATAATCTAAGGTAGTGTACTTTATTGTAATCATTATCAATATTTCTTTCGTAATCACAAGAATCCTGAATCTGAACGTAACTAATTGTAAACAAACCAATCAGTCGCCATATTTGACTGGGTCATTCGTTCAGTTCATTTCGCCAACCTGAGTAACCACTGTTTTTTATTTCATTAGGAAAGTGTATTATAATATTTGTTCATTTTAGCGAACAACTAGGATTGACGGTAAGCGCTCACGTCGGAAACTCGGCGAATTAACCGCTCGATTAAGAAGGTCGAACGAAGGCGGGAATAAATTTGAATTCTCCACACCGCCAGAGCTGATATCGCCTAATCATCCTATTTTTTATTTAATTGTTTTAATTAAACAATTTGGCGCCACCCGGGATTTATGAACACCTAATGAAGAACAGGTAAGGTTTCCACTCGCGTTGTACTGGTAATTGAAGTATCGCTACGGACATCGTTTGCGCAACATATAAGTAATGACACCAGTGTGAGGCGAACACACGAAATATATACATTTTTACAGAGTACGTAAGAATCTCGTCGTTACAGATTGGCTTCCATCGCGGGGCTTAAATGAGACGGACGTCATACACATCGTTACAAAGTTTATGATAAAAAATCAACAAATGTATACTAATAATTAATACTGTTCAGCTGAATACAGCATTTATGTATAATAATGTGTTCTTTTCAATCAAATAATCATGTTCAAATTAGAAATTAAGAATGATTAGATGAACAATAAGAAAAAAAAGTTAATAGTTGGATCTGCAATATTTAGCAGACGACGCCTGTAAACCATGCATTATTTAGTTTAGAATAAAGAATTGTTAATGAAAACTATGACCAAACTGTCACCAAGACATGTCAAAATAAAGAGAAATAAACAAGCCTTACAATGTTAATAGCAGAACCTGAATTGTAATTGTAATAACTGAGATATTAACGTTAGCATCATAAATTTGGTGAATTTCGAATAAATACAACAAATACTAGTAACATTGAAATCAGACGCTTCAAATACAATTATGTAATGGTTATAAATAGAATTACATCACCATGACATCATTTTCTACCAATCACGAACGACTTTAGAGACGAGGGAACACTACCTAGCGGCTATCAGAGAAAAGTATATTAATATTGACAAGCCAATAACTATGATTTTATAACGGTAATGTAGTGTGGAACTTAATCTTATATAAAAACGATTTTTTACGTTCCATCTATGGGATATTTATAAGGTCAAAGTAAAGACTATCCTAGATCAAGGATCTGGATAACCAAATTTAAGAAATCAAGCAGTAGCTTTTCTGGACAAAGAAAAATGTTTTTAACATTCTAATAACCGTCAACTAAGTGCACTTCAAAAGTTTTTTTTAACTTCAAAAGTGCACTTCTTTTTCTTTTGGAATCTATACAAATTTTTAATTTTTTATAAAAATGATTAACTTACAAATTAAAACAAATTTTTTTTGAGAATCAAAACATTATTCTAACTTTAAAAATGGCATAAATGTATCTAATTTTAAAAATAAACAAACATAACCTATAGATAGCTTAAATTTATAAACTATGTACAACTTATATGATCAACAATTTATGTACAATCTTACTTTTGATGGTATGTGAATATTATCAGAAGGGTTCGGTCAGACCATTACCATCATCAGAATTTAGTGCACATTTTAACCACTAAAAAGATAATCTTTTCAGGTGTAAGTTACATTAAACACTAACTTACGTCTACCCGAGATTCATTCACTAACAAGCGTGAACTGCCAAAAGAATCAACCACCACCAACCTACAAAGTTGAACACAACTATAGAAAGACTATATAAAAAGAAGACCTGCTACTTACCCTGTACGTCCGTCGGGAAGAACCGGGAAGAACAACCACACTAATGTGACTCAGTTCATTGTGCAAACTAAGTATGTTCTAAAACGGTATGCTGACTCACATTAAAAAACCCCAATGACCAAAGTTTAGGTCATGATCGTAGGATAAGAAACGCTGTCCCAGGCCAAGACAATTAAAAATACCAAACAAAAAACTGAATACCATGCTGCATTCAACAGAACACAGTTTTGTGCTATTAAACGATACCAAATTTACTATTATGATTATACTAAGTATTTGGATTATACGAGGTTCACTTGCATGACTTTAATAAACACTTTAGTGCCACGCCCTTAAAACAGCTGTCCTTTGTCCACACCAGGTCTTTTTTTATTCTTTTAATAAGAATAAACCAGGTTTATTATATTCATTTAAAATACTGTATATAGTGAAAATAAAAATTATTATTAGGAAAATTATTAGGCCCACGAAAAACTTCAAAAGGTTGGAAATTAAGAAGTAATGTTGAAATATATCAAAGTATAGAAAATATAACAGAAACAATGAGGAAAAGAAGACTATTATTTTTTTGGACATTTATACAGAATGGACGACAACAGGTTGAGAAAGCAAATCTTCAAATATCTGTGGGGGAAGAAGTCAACATAAAGTGGGATTAAAGAAGTCCAAAACGATTTAGAAAAAAATAATATACATGCAGAAGAAGCAATTGGAGAAGTTTTTCGGGCAAAAGTGTTAAAAATGGAGGGAGTCCAGGGTAGGAGAGAGAAAAACGCAGGTTCAGAGTCGACTGAAGACAGGAAGAAGAGACACGGTGAGAAGATGAAAGAATATTGGAAAAAAGGAAAGAACAAAGAGTAAAGAATTGAAATTGGCATGTGGTCCTTAGATGGCCAATACAAAAAAATAAATAAATACAAATATTTTACCTATATTTTTATAAAGACCTGAATATTCTGTTTACTATGTTGCGTGATGCATATGATTTAGATGTCTATGTTGCCTGTAACTACTATTCAAAAATCAACATTTTGGGAAAAATAAATAAACAATTGGGCCAAAACACATGTACCGTAGTTACCAAAAACTCACTATGTCATTATTATTTGTTATAAATACGTTAACCAACATGTTACATGTGTTTCTACTATATTGAGTTTTATAAAGTTACATATTTTAATTTTCTTTTAATTAAATAATTTAAAAATACTGGAATTTTTAATAAACACAATGGAATTTGAATCGTACCACACACACCGAGTTGTCATCAGCTGTTGTTATGAACGTGAAAGTAAATACAATCCTCCATATAATCTGAATACTGAAACAGTTTTTATTTCAGAACGGATTAAAGGTCCTATTTAAACTCATAAGTTCAACCTTATGTGCGGGACCATCAGGCGAATCATCAAGTCAGCAAGTAAAGGAACACGCCTAAAATTCTACACGGCGATGATGGCTCTTCCCACACTTCTTTATGGGTCTGAGAATTGAACTTTAACGAAAAGCCAGGCCAGTCGCATCCAAGTGGCTGAAATGAGATTTCTCAGGCACGTGGCAGGATATACTCTCCATGATCACGAAGAAACACAGATATACTGCAGGAACTGAATATTATGAGTATACTCGACAGGATCGCTCAGTATCAGCTGAATTGGTGGGAACACCTTTGCCGAATGGATGACTGCTGCATCCCCAAACAACTATGGAGCCGAGGGGACAGAGAGGTGTGTGATGTCCGAGGAAGCGCTGGAGTGACCAGCTGTAATCTTTGCCTATTTGAGAGTGGAACAAACCATCCTTGGTTTAATCCTTGAAGATGATGACGATTTAAACTCATATAGAAACCCAGAATCACTGCAGGACATCAACTGACGTCTGCCAGCATTCTTGGAAGTTTTCACAGGACATCAATTGATGTTCATTGTTGTCAAAACGTTAACATGATTTATTTCATCTAAAAGAAATTTCTTTTTGGTGGATGTATTGTCTTTAAATATCCATATGTACACTGCAAGTATAATACTGAAAACTCCATTGTCAAGTATTCTTCTTCTTCTTATTAAGTGTTTCCGGATTGTTCTCCGATGACACGGTATCTCCTGTGGATGTTCTCTGCCACTGTCCAATATGAGTTGCAACACTACTACTACAGTTTAGGTCAAGTTGAATTTGTACAAGTATGACTGGGTTACGATATGGCCAAGTCTTCCTCTGTTTGAACACTTCTAGGGATATTTCTATATATGGAGATATCTTGTATACTGACGTGATGTTTGTATGTTGAACCTTTGGTGGAATTCAAAAATGGATCCTTCCATGTCTCTGTGAGTCTTCTGTTGAAATCCGAAGTGGCAGACAGTAGTGATGTTACACTTTCCTCTATTGGGGACAACATAGTTGCATCCTTAGCTATCTTATCTGCTTTTTCGTTACCAGTAATATTTACGTGGCTGGGAATCCATTGTAAAGTTAACTCAATTTTGTTTCTTTCCACTTTTTTGATTATGTGGACTGTTCTAAAGTAGATGCTGATGGTTTGTATTGCTGTAGTAATTGTCAAGTATTATATACATCTTTTATCACAATCACTGATTAGATTTCATTTCTTGATGTTATAACAAGAACAGAACTATTAGTACTGAAATGCATAGTTTTTTTGTAACCTCCAGTAATTTGATAAAGCTAATGTGCTTATTGTGGTAATGTGTGGTGCTGAGGTTTAATAATATTTTGGTTTATCCATCCACGTATATCAAAAACTTTCTACAATGTCTGTATTAAATTACTGTACATGTTTAAGTGTTTTTTGTACATTTTTAAAATTTGGCGTTTCTGTTAATACTGTAGGTTACCATTATAAAGACTACAGTAAATTCTTTCTTCTTCTTCCTCTCAGCACCGGGTAAATATTTCTGCACTACAATATATTGAGCACTACTTCAAAATGTACGTTTTGTTTTATTACATTATTCTGTTTATATTTTATGGCAGATATTATTTCATTAAAATTTGCTTGGTGTGGCATTATAATATTCTGTCATTTAACACTTTCAGTGCCAGCCAGTTACAAGACTATTATTAATACCACAAAACCGGCCACTTTGAAGGTTTTCTAAAAAGTAATAATTCATTTGATCTTTGGTCAATGTTAACGTTCTACACATCAAAATAATGGATGGAATTTCTTCTTTAAAACTCTATGGAACCTGTACACACATCAGTAAATTACATACTCTCACTTAAACAAAAAAATGTTTTTAATTTTTCAAAATAGTTTAATGTTGTTTTATTAAAATTATGAAATTATTTTTATAACTGCAAAACACTTTTGTACTAAATTAGGTAGTTTGGTTTATATAGTTTTGTGTGTTGGAAAAAAAACACAATTTCTACTAATATTTTCCTACTGAATGATAATGACTGTTTACATCGAAGTAAAAATGTCAGTCAGCTGACAGGTGCACAATTTTACAGTTCAAAAAAAAATCTCTCTCTTTCTCTCTCTATTTATGCACCTAAGCATTCAAAGAATTTCGACGAAACCGAAACATCGAAGCATGATAATGTTTTTAGGCTTTTGAAAGGTATAATGTGGATTACATAAATCATTTCCAAACCACAGACGATCACAAACAGAGCATGTAAAACCAAATTTATTCTCACTAAAATGTTTGCCAAACTCAATGTCATCAGCGATTATTTCTGTCTTGATGCGTTTACATATCAAATTTCTACACTGTGGGGAATCGAAAGTGTGGAAGCATCGATGACGATTTTTGTGGAATGACCACCAGCCTAAAACCATTATCATGTTAAAAAATTATAAAATGCTTTTTAGCTGTGAATAGTTACCAGTGGACTTTGTATAAGATCATGTGTGACAGCCTGTGGTAGACACAGGCACGGCACAGCTGATCTGAAACATCTAGCCTGATGGTGGACATGGGCCCGGCACTCGCAATATTAAATACAGAAACAATACGGAATTTACTGCATTTAATTATTGTGACCTGATGTTCTAAACTTGTATGAATTTCAAATCACAGAAATTCGTCATCTCTCATGTAAGTCGAGGTCTTAACTGTGTAATACACATTGTAGTTTCAAAAACCTATACATGTATCATAACTGCAAGCTACAATATGTCTGATACTTGAATCTCAATTGGCCAATCCATGGCCAGCTCTAATAACAGGCCGGAATATTAAATGCGGCAATACTGGAATCAGTTGATATTTGAGGCTGACTAGACGATCTCTTAATTTATGTATTTTGTAACGGTACATAGGACCGTGTAGGATTTGTAGGTACATGCAGATATAATTGTATGGTGATATAATGCATTAAAAGACATAAGGTTAGAATTTCCCCAAATATATCATGCTACACAGTTTGCCAGAACGACTCGACTTCAAGGTCACTGGCCTACATGACATACGACACATATTCAGACAAAGCAAGAATCGAGCCATATAAGAAAACGTCATAATAAATACGACAAACGTAACAACTGAGACGTAACACAATGCCGTCATCAGCTGTGGACAAAAGGTTGATGACGAGTAATCCCTTCCACCTGCCGAATTTACAACATAATATCCGCCCCAGTCTTCAACCTACATTCAGTGCAGTAGCACGCTACAAAATTCGCTGGCCGATTATTGCCAGCCAAAGTGTTTCAAACAGTACAAAAATGTAATTCCAAGGTAGCAAGTACCATTAACTAACCAGAAAAGTAAAAATGTAAAGTAAGTTCAATGCAGTGAAGGAACAGACTCAAACAGTAAAGTTCGCCGACCACCTGCTGGAAATGGAGAGTGTCTGAGGAGAAACTGCGACGTCCAATTCAGGAAAGTTCAAAATTTATAACCATATCAATTTTATAATCTAAGCTCAAAAAATTCTAAATCAAAATATGTACCACTAATTAATGTATGGGGAGAGAGAGAGTGTGTGTGCGTGCGAGAGAATGCCGGCATCTACAAGTTATACAAGAGGCATTGGTTTGTGTTGTAATATAATCTGATACGTAGTAAATAAAATCAATGATAACTGCAGTTTAATAAAAAATACTCTTGTTATAAATTAAATACAGGAGATACAAGAAATGAATAATTAAAATTGATGTGTAGTTAGTTGGGCGGAAGTACATAGCCACCATTTTGTTTTGTGTGTATATGACTCCATTTTGGTTTTTGAAAATTCTAACGATTGAAATTCAGAAATATTAAACCACAAGTTTTGGTGATCCTAAAATTTGTTAGACTTATTATTTCGAACGCCCAAACTGTTTTTGTGCTCGCTTAATAACGTATCCTGGCCCTTAGTGAGAAAAGTAATGGTGGCCACAAAGCCACGTGTGCATACCGGATGTGTATCTTGAGTTACAAGGAGTTATAGTTACAAATTCAACAGTAAAAATTGGAGTTATAGTTACAATTTCAATAATCAAATCACGTCATTTTTAATTACCAGTTAACAGCAGTTTTATATTTCTTCAATTTTTGCAAATTAAAAGTTTATTATGTAAAATACTGTTACACTGTTTAAGAAATATAATAATTATGCCATGCATATGATACAAATTCAATAATTCGAACAAAATTAATTCATTAGGCCTAACACTAATTCACTAATTTGTTCAACTTAAACGTATTGTACTAAGTGCACACAGACCTATAATTTAGATTTAGCTATAAATAGGCCTACTCATGATTTTAGTAATGTTATGCAATTAAATCAAAATACAGTAGAGCGTCGATAATTCGGACTAATTGGTGTTCGACTCAGTCCGGATTATCTATTTGTCCGGATTTTCGAACATATAACTTACAAAAAATGACTACTTAAAGTATAAGGATAGACGGGGTACTTACGAAAAGTCAGCGTTAGGTTAGAAACATCATTTTCGATATATTTATTCCAAACACTTACACAAATATTGTATAAAACATTTTTTAATCACAAATTCTGAAGAATTTCATTACGCAGATCAGAACTACGAAAAAAAGACGCCAATTTTTTTTTTAAACAAGGCTTGAGGTGGGTTTATTGGAGGCCAGGTCTCTTTGAGTCTCTTTAGTAACAAAAGTTGGATAGTAGAGCATTCGGGCTGCTTTTCCAGCCAAGACATTGCAGTTTCCAATGTGTTGAATGCATCGACATGCACGGCTGATGCCTCATGTCTGGGGGCTCGACTTCAGCTATAGTGTTAGTTATTTCTTCATAATTTAAAATTTGATATCCATGGTCATTTTTATCACTAACTAACCATTCACTTACATCATTTTCGTCACAGTCTTCAAAACCTGGCATTAACTTTAATAATGACGTAACTTCATCTAAAACATTTTCTTCCACCTGTTCGTCTACACACAAAAAGTGTGTAACACTGCACAGAGGCTAGGCTCAAAGACATTCAGTAATTTGAACAAGCTTGCGCAAAACGTTCCCGATTTATTGGAATCTCGATTTTGATACCGCTGCCGACGAATCGAATTTTTCTGTGGACAAGGTCCGGATTTTTGACGTCCGGATTATCGACGCTCTACTGTATAACATTTTCACTTTAGCTATTTTATTACACTATGCTTATAGGCATCAGACGTAATGTTGCCACATTTAATATTCCGGCCTTCTACTAGAGCCGGCCATGGCCAATGTCATGCTTGTTGCGGTACCATGGCATCACACGCATATACAATCATTTTATACACTCGCTAGTTTCACACATGCAAGCGGCATGCCAGTAATCTAAAAATATTTTTAAGAGAACTCATTTTAATTTAATAAAAATTACATAAAAATCTTACTTCAACATGCAACAATGTACACGCCAAAAAAACTGTGTTATCGGGTTGAATTACCCATATAAAATTTCCTCATTCTTAGAGTGGGTCCTAATGTAAACAAAGCAGAGTAATACAACACAGAAGCACGGACAGTATGAAGAACAGAATAAGCATAACCCAAAGAAGTATAAAATCACTTACCTTGTTTTTAGTTATGTTAATACCAACTGTATTTTTTTTTTTAAAGAGATTATATATTTTTCATCAATTAACATTATTTACCAACTTTGTCGTGTTTACTTGCTGAACTGGTACTTGTCATGTTCCGGACGAGGGCTTTTAGTGTTTCCACAATTTTCAATGACAAGTAGCAGTTCAGCAAGTAAACATGACAAAGTTGGAATTACAGAGATGGCTAATTCGAATTACAAGATGAACAATAACACTATTTAGTTGCAAACTACTTTATTTCTAGCGGAAGGCTACGTGATGCGACCGCTCGTCTAACCCATCTGGTTCAAACACAAGCACATAGTTTTGTTTACATCAGGATCTAGTTTTAACAATGAACAAACTTTATATATTTCCACACACGACACATCTTGCCTATCATTCTATGACAAGACAAGCTCGGGGTTGTCTGACTGACACTATGATACAGAGCTGAAACTAGAATTACCTATATGTTGGAGGAAGGGGGAGGAAAACACAGTCTGTCACCCCCTCCGCCAATAAAAGTTAGGAAAGAACTTCCTTTCCTATCCTCACTCGTCTTCACCTCAAACCGTAATAAACCAAATGTATGTAAACAACAAAACAAATCATTGTTTTCATAACACACCTTACATAAAGTGTGACATAAACCTCCTCAATAGGTTCCCTCGATGGGAACAATGCAAGCTTTTCTGCAGTGTACTTAACACTTTGAGTACGGTCATCTTAGTAACAGTTCCATACCAAGAAACGAGCTACTTTTTTGTATAACTCCTTGTTTTTAAAAGTGTATAAAAATTTTAATTTTTATGTTATCCTAAAATAAATTACATACTTTTTTCCTTATACTTTCTATAATTAACAATGTGAAATGTAAGATACACTGACTGCAAAGTCAGGATCAGAATTCGTGTATTCCTAACTGCTGTCATTTTTTTGGGGGCGGGGGGGATATTCCATAATAATGATGGAAAATAAAAAATAATTAATATTTAAGAGAAGTATTATTTCTAATAAAAAATATCTACAAACTCTAGAATAAATAAACATAAATGACACAATGAAGCTAACCAAACACCACATGAGTAGTAAACAAACAAATACCAGTGGCTGTGTACAGCAACTTGATTACGATGTTTCAGCGTCTTGTACCTGTACCATGCTGAAATCTAGTGACAAAAATTTGTTCTACAATACTAACAGCTCATAACAGTTTTGTCAGATCGTAGTAATATCGCGTTTACACACAAACAGATCGTCATAATATTACTAAACCCGCACAAATCCCAAGTCCACTGCGGTCGTATTATTACTACAACCGCACTCAAAGTGTTAACATATAACATATGACTACTGTATAAATAGACATTCTTATGCCTATAGGTCAGCATCAGTGTATACAGTGTCAGCGACAATGTAGTATAGATCTTCCAATGTTTTCTAGGCTCCTCCTTCAACTATGCGATTACTCTCATTCAGAAAGCAGTAGATTCACTGCATAACCACAGCAGAATATAAACATAGAATTCATAGGTGGCTGGCCAGTCGGTGAAACGCTGCGATTCAGTGTGTTTAATATACACTGATTATAGTGAATTATCACGTGTGGACATTGGTAATTAGCGACTTGCTTTATTTACTGTGACAGTTATAATTACGCGGCAGCATTTATTGTTTGTTACGTTAGCAGGAGTGTTGGACAATTGTAAACTTTATTCTCACAGAGGCTTCCATGGCTGGTGTCCATTCTGTTTTTGACGTCTTCTTCTGGTACAAACCGTGTCAAAAATGTCTTGTACAACAATTTTTCACCCATATTACAATGAGTATCCTTAGATCTATGTGGCAGTGAGGCTAGCAAGCAAACTCAGTTATACAGTGTAGTAGAAGTGATGGTGTGTGGTCTGATAAGTGGAGACCCTGCCCTGCTGCTTTCATAATTTGCATCGTTGGTCAACTTCCATACAGTCAGCCCAGAAAGTAACACTATATAACTGAGTTCACTTGCCAGCCTCATCATCACATAGATGTAATATGGTTATACACTGTAGTAGAAGAGATGGTGTGTGGTCTGGTAAGTGGAGACCCTGCCCTGCTGCTTTCATAATTTGTATCATTGGTCAACTTAAATTACAGTCAGCCCAGAAAGTAACACTATATAACTGAGTTCACTTGCCAGCCTCATCATCACATAGATGTAATATGGTTGTATAGTGTAGTAGAAGTGATGGTGTGTGGTCTGGTAAGTGGAGACCCTACCCTGCTGCTTTCATAATTTGCATCGTTGGTCAACTTCCATACAGTCAGCCCAGAAAGTAACACTATATAACTGAGTTCACTTGCCAGCCTCATCATCACATAGATGTAATATGGTTATACACTGTAGTAGAAGAGATGGTGTGTGGTCTGGTAAGTGGAGACCCTGCCCTGCTGCTTTCATAATTTGTATCATTGGTCAACTTAAATTACAGTCAGCCCAGAAAGTAACACTATATAACTGAGTTCACTTGCCAGCCTCATCATCACATAGATGTAATATGGTTGTATAGTGTAGTAGAAGTGATGGTGTGTGGTCTGGTAAGTGGAGACCCTACCCTGCTGCTTTCATAATTTGCATCGTTGGTCAACTTCCATACAGTCAGCCCACAAAGTAACACTATATAACCGAGTTCACTTGCCAGCTTCATCATCACATAGATGTAATATGGTTATACAGTGTAGTAGAAGTGATGGTGTGTGGTCTGGTAAGTGGAGACCCTGCCCTGCTGCTTTCATAATTTGCATCGTTGGTCAACTTCCATACAGTCAGCCCAGAAAGTAACACTATATAACCGAGTTCACTTGCCAGCCTCATCATCACATAGATGTAATATGGTTATACAGTGTAGTAGAAGTGATGGTGTGTGGTCTGGTAAGTGGACACCCTGCCCTGCTGCTTTCATAATTTGCATCGTTGGTCAACTTCCATACAGTCAGCCCAGAAAGTAACACTATATAACCGAGTTCACTTGCCAGCCTCATCATCACATAGATGTAATATGGTTATACAGTGTAGTAGAAGTGATGGTGTGTGGTCTGGTAAGTGGACACCCTGCCCTGCTGCTTTCATAATTTGCATCGTTGGTCAACTTCCATACAGTCAGCCCAGAAAGTAACACTATATAACCGAGTTCACTTGCCAGCCTCATCATCACATAGATGTAATATGGTTATACAGTGTAGTAGAAGTGATGGTGTGTGGTCTGGTAAGTGGAGACCCTGCCCTGCTGCTTTCATAATTTGCATCGTTGGTCAACTTCCATACAGTCAGCCCAGAAAGTAACACTATATAACCGAGTTCACTTGCCAGCCTCATCATCACATAGATGTAATATGGTTATACAGTGTAGTAGAAGTGATGGTGTGTGGTCTGGTAAGTGGACACCCTGCCCTGCTGCTTTCATAATTTGCATCGTTGGTCAACTTCCATACAGTCAGCCCAGAAAGTAACACTATATAACCGAGTTCACTTACCAGTTTCATCATCACATATGATGTTGAAACGTATATCGTCGATATGGTTGAAACGTCGTACAAGACATTTTTTAAATGGTGAACAATTTTTAAAATTTTAAATTATAAAAATATTATTTTGGCTTACAAGTATTCTATTATAACTACCTGATATGTGTTTAATATGAGTTTGTCTAGTACTTTCAAAGACTTTATGAACATAAAGTCTCTTATGGGAACACCATTTAACCTCTGAAGGAATAGTACTGCAATGCAAACAGTTCTTATGTGGGAAGGAAGCTTACACATATATTATGCTCATGTTCACATCATATCATTTCAATGTGAAATGAATAGTATAGCTTTATATTATGTAACTACGTTTACAAGAGGGTATTGTGTAAACCAGGATCTACACGTTGGCAAATAGTTTGCTTACATCACACAGAGGTTTTTGTCCCTCTTCTGTGCAGTAGTGCAAAACTTTCATATAATATTTTAAAGTTTTGTTTAATAATAATTGGTACACTAAATCTACAAAAACTTGAGTGTTAAAACATACGTAATATATTTATTTTCTCACCTGATAGAATACACAGTGGCTGACATTCTCTCTCTCTCTCTCTCTCTCTCTCCCCCCCTCCCCCTCCCCTCTCACTCTCTCTCTCTCTCTCTCTCACACACACACACACACACACACACACACACACGCACGCACGCACGCACGCACAAAGTGCTAGAGAATTTTGAGGTGTTATTGTTCTAAGTGAATTACACGATAATAAATTCTCTGCTACTATAATTAATATATTTTAAAAAGTTCATGAAGGTTCCATATCTAAATGTTGTTATAAATAAAATGTTCTACCAACAAAATGGCCTGTGAATAATATCACAGTTCTAAATATTGGTCCATCAAATATTGCCCTTGCAATATTATGGCCTGCTTAAAAATTATTGTAAGCATATCAACAGAAGGATGCTATCCAAGTTTGATTATTCAATTTTTAATCTTCTATTGTGGTGTATTCATTGTTCATAACCTAAAGGTGCCATACATATGATTTATAATAAAGTTTTAATCACTCACATTCGATCGATTTCAGTCATAGACCATCGTCAGGATGTATACACTGTGCACTCGCAGTCACTATTTGTAAAACAGTTACTATTTCCACAAACGAATTAGTAAACACCCCCCACTGATTATCGTGAAACTTACGTTTGTGTCTTAAGAGTTACTGGAGAACTGAATCAGTACGTTTCACAATAATCAGTGTTTACAAATTCACTTTTTGTAAACGGTAACTGTTTTACAATACATGACCGTGAGTGAACAGTGTATACGTCCTGATGATGGTCTAAAGACCAAAATTGATCGAATGCGAGTAATTAAAACATCATTACAAATCATATGTATGGTACATTTAGGTTATGAACAATGAATACACCACAATAGAAGGTTGAGATTATAGGTGCCATCAGTAAGCAGTAAGTGTGTGTATATTAGGTATGTATATCAGGAACCCGGCTACTAACCTAGAGGTCCCGGGTTCGATTCCCGAGCCCGCACCATAAAATCTATGTGCATTTTTCAGCCCCCAGGTCGACTCAGCCTGCTGAAAATGAGTACCTGGGATAGCCTGAGGATAATAATGGGCGGCTAAAGCGTAGTGCTGGCCACACTGCCTTCCTTGTATGCCGTACGGCTCACATAAGGCAGCCTACCCTGCCTTCTCCTACACTACTTCAGGTGGTACACATGGAAGCCATTGTTATTATATTTATATTTTCAATACTTTTACGAGTTTGGAGAGAAAGGTAATTTCCTGGTATTTATTTACTATTTCATTTTATAATTTTCTTTCACCTGTTTATTCTCTCTCTCTCTCTCTCTCTCTCTCTCTCTCTCTCTCTCTCTCTCTCTCTCTCTCTCTCTCTCTCTCTCTCTCTCTCTCTCTCTCTCTCTCTCTCTCTCTGTGTGTGTGTGTGTGTGTGTGTGTGTGTGTGTGTGTGTGTGTGTGTGTGTGTGTGTGTGTGTGTGCGTGTGTGTGTGTGTGTTGAATGGAAAGTATATGCACAAAATCAAATCAAATTACTGTTGCTGTCAAAAACTTCCGCCTTATCTTGATAAGTATTTTGTCTAGTTTTGTTTAGTTTCTCACCGTGCTGTATTAAGAGTCCTTCGAACCGAAGCTTCCGAATGTAGTGCTTATTCATACTCACGACAAACCAATTTTGTGTATGTTACATAGGCCTAGTGCTAAATTTTTTTCCCCTTTTGTTAAACAGTGTAAAGTTTATTGTTATGTTTGGTTTGAATAGGCCACTACACCTGTGAACACAGAACCATGTTCATTTATAAAACTATATTAAAAAAATAAAAATAAAATATTTAATAACACCTAACGCTTCTTAGTCTTGAACATCAGCGAGATAAATGTTGAAAATAATAAAAAAAGAATACAACAAATATAACACAAAATTATTACAAAAATAAAAGCACTAAAAAATAAACTGATTTGGAAACAGTACTACAGACAACATGACAACATTTTTAACCATAATACATGTGATCGAAAACATTTTGGACTGCCATGTTATTAATGGGGACATTTTTACAATAGCATTGTGTCATAATATGTTGTACATTTAAAGATGTTTTTAACAATAACACTAAGTGCATCCACATTCAATGCCATTTATACAAGACTATCTCATTTTTGCAAATAATATTACCCACAAAAATATTTGTATTCTTGGATATTGTTGTCCATGACGTGTCTGTTGATTAACTAAATATAAGTAGTGATGACTCAGAACACAAAGTTTTTTAATGGTAAAATGTAAACATTTTACCTTATAGCTTGAACCAGTTTTCGCTCTGATGAAGCTTATAATAAGCGAAAATTGGTTCAGGCTATAAGGTAAAACTTTTACATTTTATCAATAAAAAACTTTGTGTTCCGAGTCGGTAGTGATATATTTAGTTAAATATTTGTATTTTTATTAAGTGGCACACAATAATACATTCTTTAAACCCACTGCCTTGCTCAATGTCCAATATGCTAGCATATTACTTGTAAAAGCAAATTAGCACACAATAGACTCATGTCAATCCCCATACCCATCAGTTTGACGTACCTTGTAATCCCACATCCCAAAAACACGAAACACTACATCACTACCAGGAAACAACGAGATATTTTGACTCAGCACTAACCTATCACAACCTGAATTGAAAATGCACGTTGTCTGTTGTGTGAGGGTTTTAATCAAGTGAACAGGATATGTCATTCAAGATTTATGAAGATGAATGCTGAAGTAAGAATTACTGTGCACTTTAAATTATGAAAAGCATGTTGAATGAACCAAAAAGAGACGATTCAATTTAAAAGGCAGCAGCAACAACTAGTAAGAAAGTAAGTATGTGCTTCTCTTGATGAAAACGTTGACAGTTGTGAAGAATATTGAGGAATCCACTGCACCTTTGTGACGATTTAAATTGTAACCATTATTAAAAAGAAAAAAAAAAAATTTAAGGTTGCGAGCCATTAACCATTTAAATCTCACAATAATAATAAAAACATGTAGGTACTAAGTGTGAAAGGAAGAAGTAATTAATAAGGGCAAAGAAACTGTAATAAAAAGGCATATTGTAAATAATTATTATTGTCGTATTTAACCCTTGCTTGCTATCAGGCGCCTACCTGTTGATTCCGGACTCGACATGTTTTCCGAGTCTTCTGTAATTAAGAATAAAATAAAAAACTAAGGTTAATAATTAAAGAATCTGAAGACACAGATAGTCACTAAAACCACTCATTTAAATTATGTATTTTTATCTAGGGATAGTTTGTATAAAAAAAAAATGTTTATTTAGAGAGAGACAGGGACTATATTCTCGCGGAATAAACACCCCACTACCTCTTGTGCAGTACCAGTGGAAGCGGGCGAAAAATCTCTCTCGGTATGAAGACTCCAAGCAGTGCACACGCATGAGCAAAAGCTCTGTTGGAATGTTGTGTGATTTGTTGTTAGTTTGGCTTATTTCAAATGTAGTTTATTTTCTGCTACACTAAAGAGTGTAACATGTAACATTAATTAAAAATCAGAAACGTGGTAACAAGAAGAAATATGTGACAACAAAAGTACGAGTATTAATAACGATGACTGCTAACTTCACCAACTGACGACACTTTTCAACATCCTACCTGGAGATATGAACTACCAGAATTTACAACTCTACTAGACCCGACAGAAGATGCAGTTCGAGACATCAGAGAATCGACGCCTACCATCGTAGAAGGTTCGACCTAGACTGCGGACGTTTAAGCCTTTAATGACTAAGACCAGACCTAGATGAGGACGACGCTTTTAAGGATTCCCAAGACGGACACTCCCGGAGGAAATTTCTACATACCAAATTAAAGGTGACTCGATAGCACGTCTATCGAGGAATAAATAATAATTATAATTGTAACACAATACACTTTAAAAGAGAGACTTTTCAGAGACGATTAAACTTGTAAAGATTAAAAAGAATTAACTCTAAGAATTTAATGTAACTATTCAGACATAATACATTGTAAAGGTTAAATCTTAATGTATCGTAGTATAATTAATACCATTCTTCAAATGGAATAATAATGAAGCATAAAACTAAAGGTCTTGCAAGCTAATATCATGAAGTGAATATAATTAAAAGTTTGATGACTAAATACCTAAGGTTACCCGGATCCGTGGTATAGCTAAATAAAATCTGTTGTGATCCCAAAGTTTAAATAAAGAATTCAAATAACTTTAATAATTCAATTAGTAATGTCATGGGATCTATCTCTTGAGTAAATGTTATTTTTTCAAATGTTTAATAAAGAGAAGTCTTCTTGTTACACACATATACTGAGTATATAAATCAACAGTTTTCCCATTCCCTGATTCCTTTTATATTTACTCTGTGTTGTTCTGATTAAATTTCAGCTCGTCGAATAAGGCAGCCTGAATAATTGGCAGAACCAATTATTTCGGGTTCCCTAAGTTATAACACTAGAGAAGATGTTATAAATTGCGCCACTCTGCTAATTTGTTAAAATTTTGCTGCTAATTAAAAAAAAAATTTGTTGTGACTTGTGTTGTTTAAGCAGTAATTGTGTCCCGATTAACCCAGACCATAAGCTGTTGATTTATTCACTCGTGTACTTTAAAATGTGTCTAAACTCTTAAATAAAATTAAACGATAATAGTTATTATAATAGTTTTATAAATAAGTAAGTTAATTATTATTTAGATATAGGAATGAACATCATGTTAACTAAAGACGCCCCAAGAATACGATATAACAGCAGGTACGCGCTTGTCAAAAGTTCATTCATCAACCTGTCGGTTTGTAAACAATTTCAGACCAGTAGAATTCCTGTCTGCGCCTGTGAGTGTGTGTAAACTGTCACAGTGAACCTCTCCCCATAGTTGAGTTAAACAATAAGGACTCCCTCTTTGTTAGTTCTATTGTGATAAGAAGCGTGTCTGTTCATGTGTTAGTAACCGAAGGGGGAATCTTTTGCCGTACGCATATGTAAGCCTGTGTGAGATTTCTCTCTCTACCCATGTAAAATGACAACCTTTGTCATCTCATTTTAATGGATTATTAATAAAAGTGTAAGAATACGATTTATTTATATTTTTAAATTTGTGTAAAAAGATATAGCGTTGTATAGTAGTAAATGCAAATAATAGAATAATTAGTTATAGCCACTCACTTTACGAAAATAGCTGAATTCAATCCTGATCTATTATTAAAAGACGAGCTATGCTACGAAGCTCTTTTACGAGGTCTAAAACACGTGAATGTAACCGTGTCTGAATTACGAAAATCATTACGGCAAACCGGATCAGAGACAACCTCGCAGTTAGATAATTTGCGTGAACTCGATTATGACGGCGAACGAGAAACCTGTTATGCGAAATATAGGGAACTGATAGTATTATCTCAGAATCTTCAGGAAAAAAATCACCTACGGAACTTTTGCGCGTTACTCAACGTATAGAACATTTAACCCGCCGCTTGAATAATTTATTAAGCTGGCCCGATGTCCCCGTAGTCCCCGCAGATGTGCAGAAATTTGCGGATGAGGCATTATGCCAATTACCCATGATTATCAACGACTTACGACGAAAGTCAGATTCTTCGAGAATGGAGGAAATTGAGCATTATTTGCAAAAATTATATATCTCCCCTGTTCAATCCCCTACTTTAGAACACCCTCCCACCATATCGAACCCCGAATCTCCCACCGTATCTAAGATACAACCGAGTCTTGAACCATTACCCAGTAGAGAATTAAATACCCTAACTATGTTAGAACCCTCACAGCCTAAAGTTCAGCGTACTCACTCTAGTCAATATGCGATTACAAATCCTAATGCAACCACTAATACTTCGAAAGAAATACCAAATGTAAATTTTAATGTTGACCTCTACGGAAAGATTTCCCACCCCGTAGAGAAAATAATTAATGAAATTCCTTACACAGATGGGTTAAGTATCACGATACTGTTGACTTTTATCCGATACCTACTGCAAATAAAAGATCTACAACAATTATACGATCAGCAAATACTGCAAGTAATCTTACCCAAATGTAAACCACCTTTACGAGATCATGTACTAGAATCATTAAACTCGACTCTTCCAGTAGAAGAACTTCATACGAATATAATCAAATATTTTATCCCCACTGGAATTTATGAGGACATCAAAAGAAATACTGTACTTCGAGTACAAGGAGCTCATGAAAGACTGGCCCACTATATTGCGGACATCCGAGAATCTTCACGTATACTACAAGTCGACTGGACTGAGAAACAATTGGTCGATACTATCCTAGTAGGCTTATCTCCTGATGAACGCTCCCGTTTAGCACTAATAAGTAGACCCCTAACTTTCGCTGACCTTGAACAATGTAGTATTCACTCTTCCAATGTGTGGTACGCAGATCAGCACAGACATGCACCGGTATCCACTACACCACATAGAAAAGAAATGCAAGCATTAGTCTCAGACGCAAGAAGTGTACGAGAAAGAAGACCATTTCAAAGATCAACCTATGGCCATGGTAAGTCCAAGGAGCCTCAACCACGACAGGAAACCAGTGAGACCCCACGTAAGGAATATGTATGCTATAACTGCGGAAAACCTGGACATCTCAGTAGAAACTGTAAACGGAAACAGTATAATCAAAAAACAAATTATCCAAAAAACATGTAAGGCAGGGAGATCCGAAACCCTGTGTCTTCCGCAGCAACGTGAAAACAGGTAAACCCCTGAGAGACAATAAAATAAAACAAATTAATAATAATAACAAAAGAAAACTAGACCCCTATGTAAAAAAATTTATCGATAAATGTAACGCTATTAATAAATGTGATTTCAGTAAGTGTCAATTACCGTATATACAAGTTGACCTTGGTGTTACATCCACCCTCGGTTTAATTGATTCCGGATCAACGCGAAGTTTAATTAGTCAAGACCTAGCCAATAAATTATTTAAACATAATTTAGTTAAACGCAGTCAACCAGTAAATATTAAATGCTCTACCGCTAACAAACAAAACTTAATGATAAAACTTATCATCACGTTTAAGGTAAAAATTAAAAATCTGACGTGGTATTTTCCAATGTTAGTATGTGACGAATTAGGACCCGAGTTAATATTGGGTGCTGATTTTATCAGTAGAACAGGACTAATTCTAAATATTCACGATAAGAAATTTTACTTTGGATTCGATCGTTCACGGAAATATAACTTTGATGATAATTCTAATAACAGAGAATGTACTAGCACTACTTCTTCACATCTAAAGCATCACGAATGTGAATTGGGTCATCTGGAAAGTAAAGATAGACGGAACATACAAACTTTAATCAAACAATTCTCCAATGTCCTCACCCCTAAGTTAGGACTGACGGACCTGATAGAGTACAAAATAAATTTGAGCGATAATAAAGTAATACGTTTAGCCCCATACAAGTTATCACCTCCAAAAATGGAAGTAATGAGGAACCAAATTAATAAACTATTAGAACAAGGAGTCATCGAACCCTCTACATCATCTTATTCATCCCCCGCGTTTTTAGTACCCAAAAGCAACGATAAACATAGATTAGTTGTAGACTATAGACAACTAAATAAACGGATAGAATTTGAATCAATACCACTTCCCGACATCCACAGTGCTTTTCATTATTTTACGAACGCAAAAATTTTTACCATTATGGATTTAAATCAGGCATTTCATCAGATACCCCTTTCGGAAGAATCAAAACGTCTCACCGCATTTGCCGTCCCTTTCAACCTGTACCAATTTACAAGGGTACCCTTTGGTATATCCCAAGGTAGTTCTGTATGTAGCAGATTATTAGAAAAATTATTTCATGACATAAAGTTTAAATATGTGTACCACTACCTAGACGACATTGTTATTTACAGCGAGTCAATGGAACAACATCTTGAACATCTTCGTGAAGTACTATCCCGATTGGAGAAAGCTGGATTAACCGTAAACCCCAGTAAAGTAAATTTTGCTGTGACACAATTCTCCTTTTTAGGTCACATCGTAAAAGCCAATGGAAAGGTAAGCATAGACCCAGAGCGAACCCGTGCTATCAGAGAATTTTTACCACCGCGGGATGCGAAAGGAATTGCCCGATTTTTAGGAATGATAAATTATTTCCACAAGTATATCCCACATCTAGCCGAAATTGCAGCACCGCTAAATACTTTAAGAAAGAAGGGAGTTAAATTTGAGTGGAATGAGCAACACCAAACCGCATTTGAGAAATTAAAAGAAAGCATCATATCGCCCCCCGTACTACAATTAGCCGATTTTACAAAACCGTTTGTTGTGCAGACAGACAGTTCTAGTGTAGCCCTAGGTGCAGTAATATATCAGGAAGTAGATAACTCGAGATTACCTATTAGTTACGCTTCACGCACCCTGACTGACCAAGAAAAAAAATACTCCGCATATGAATTAGAATGTTTAGCTATCGTTTTCGCTTTTGAGAAGTTCAAACCTTTTTTAGAACATAAAGAGTTTTTGTTAGAAACAGATAATCAAGCTTTATCGTGGCTACTGAATCACCCAAAACAGTTAGGTCGTATCGGAAGATGGGTATTAAGATTAAATTGTTTTAAATTCAAAGTACAACATATTAGAGGCACCCAAAATGTAGTTGCCGATACCCTGTCACGTATGTTCCAGCCGAGTAGTAATACTTACGAAAACAAGAGTAGCGAGAC
Source organism: Magicicada septendecula (assembly GCA_034769895.1). NCBI lineage: Eukaryota > Metazoa > Arthropoda > Insecta > Hemiptera > Cicadidae > Magicicada > Magicicada septendecula. The sequence goes on from CM068368.1 coordinate 893,223,553, forward strand.
GCCGATTATTAATACTTTAATTACCGAATTTCCTCTTGCATTTACGGATTTAGCCCATTATCAACAACAAGACCCACGTTTGAGTGCAATTATTGAACAACTTGAAAAAGGAAACAAGTCAGAAAAATACCTATTAAGTAAGAGAGTATTATGTTGTAGAATAGCGAATGGAAAATATTTACGAATAATCGCCCCTGATATTATTAAACCTATGCTGATGGAATATTATCACTCTTCCACCATTGGAGCACATATGGGAATAAATAAAACCATACATCGAATTCGTAAAGAATATCACTGGGAAAATATGAACAGTGAGATCGCTAACTTTGTAAAGAAGTGTAAGTTGTGCGCACTCAGCAAACCAGCGAGAAACAGCCAAATAAGTCAGTTAATCTCAGAGATTCCTGCTACCCCATTCGCCAAAATTTATTTAGACTTTTCAGGACCCTACCCACGTTCTAAATCAGGAAATACAATGTTACTAATTTGCGTAGATTCTTTTAGTAAATTCGTCTGGATGTACCCCATGCGGCGAGCTTTAGCTACGACAACAGTAAGCATTTTACAGAATAGATTATTCAAAGAATTCGGAATTCCAGTCCATCTAGTGTCGGACAACGGACCACAGTTTAAGTCTAAGGAATTCAGGAACATGTGTTTCAAACTAGGTATAGACCACACTACCACTACAGAGTATCGTCTGCAAGGTAATATAGCTGAGAGGTATTTGCGAAACCTAAAATCTGCTTTAATAGCCTACCATGCTAACGACCATACTTCTTGGGACCAGAACCTATCCTGGATACAATTCGCCTTTAATTCAGCATATCATGAAGGACATAAGTCTACCCCATTCGAATTATTGTTCAAGTATAAACCTAAACACCCATTATCCACAAAGTGGAAAATACATGAATTGTTACCCCTTGAAATTAGGGATAAAAATATTAGGAAAATATGGAATGAAGCGTGCGCTAATTTACGAACAAACTTAGCGAAGTCAAGGAAATATTACGAGCAAAAGAATAATAATAATAAAGTAAAGTACCAAATCGGAGACTTAGTTATGTATAAAACGCACCCAACGAGTAGTGCAATCGATAAGACAACTTCCAAGCTGTCATACAGATGGAGCGGTCCTTATCAAATTCACAAATACTTAACTCCGGTAACTGTAACCCTGTACGAACCATCTACTCAAAAATATGTGCGAAGGACACATATTTCGCAGATAAAACGTTATCACGAAGAAGAAAATGGTAGCGTGCAAGTTAAATAAATAAATAAATGTAAAAAAAAAAGGTAGAAGTTTTGTACTCAACTGCAAAGAGTACTTGCGTAACTTTTGGCTACCTTGTCGTATAAATAGGTACGAGGCCTGATCAACCTTGAATCCTATTCATCGAATGTAGAGCAAAGCAAGAAGTCAGCTGACATCCAATAAAAAAAAAAAAAGGAAAAGAGACAACTCACACAAAAGAAAAATCCGGTAGTAGTTATAAGTAGTAGAGTTAAGAAAATTTAGAATGTTGAAAAGACGTTTATAGTGTGTGAATTTTATGTAGTAGTAGTACAGTTAGTGTGTAAATTATGAAGTATATGTATAGATAGTAAGAACCAGCAAGTCAAGAGTGACAAATGCTGCTCGTAGTTACATACAGAGAAAAACGGGTGAGAGAAATTTCACACGGTACGCCCCAAGCATACTCTCAGTACGTTGCTGACCATATTTTCAGGAGTCTGTGTTGGTTAAGAGGCGAAGTATGTGACGATTTAAATTGTAACCATTATTAAAAAGAAAAAAAAAAAAAAATTTAAGGTTGCGAGCCATTAACCATTTAAATCTCACAATAATAATAAAAACATGTAGGTACTAAGTGTGAAAGGAAGAAGTAATTAATAAGGGCAAAGAAACTGTAATAAAAAGGCATATTGTAAATAATTATTATTGTCGTATTTAACCCTTGCTTGCTATCAGGCGCCTACCTGTTGATTCCGGACTCGACATGTTTTCCGAGTCTTCTGTAATTAAGAATAAAATAAAAAACTAAGGTTAATAATTAAAGAATCTGAAGACACAGATAGTCACTAAAACCACTCATTTAAATTATGTATTTTTATCTAGGGATAGTTTGTATAAAAAAAAAATGTTTATTTAGAGAGAGACAGGGACTATATTCTCGTGGAATAAACACCCCACTACCTCTTGTGCAGTACCAGTGGAAGCGAGCGAAAAATCTCTCTCGGTATGAAGACTCCAAGCAGTGCACACGCACGAGCAAAAGCTCTGTTGGAATGTTGTGTGATTTGTTGTTAGTTTGGCTTATTTCAAATGTAGTTTATTTTCTGCTACACTAAAGAGTGTAACATGTAACATTAATTAAAAATCAGAAACGTGGTAACAAGAAGAAATATGTGACAACAAAAGTACGAGTATTAATAACGATGACTGCTAACTTCACCAACTGACGACACTTTTCAACATCCTACCTGGAGATATGAACTACCAGAATTTACAACTCTACTAGACCCGACAGAAGATGCAGTTCGAGACATCAGAGAATCGACGCCTACCATCGTAGAAGGTTCGACCTAGACTGCGGACGTTTAAGCCTTTAATGACTAAGACCAGACCTAGATGAGGACGACGCTTTTAAGGATTCCCAAGACGGACACTCCCGGAGGAAATTTCTACATACCAAATTAAAGGTGACTCGATAGCACGTCTATCGAGGAATAAATAATAATTATAATTGTAACACAATACACTTTAAAAGAGAGACTTTTCAGAGACGATTAAACTTGTAAAGATTAAAAAGAATTAACTCTAAGAATTTAATGTAACTATTCAGACATAATACATTGTAAAGGTTAAATCTTAATGTATCGTAGTATAATTAATACCATTCTTCAAATGGAATAATAATGAAGCATAAAACTAAAGGTCTTGCAAGCTAATATCATGAAGTGAATATAATTAAAAGTTTGATGACTAAATACCTAAGGTTACCCGGATCCGTGGTATAGCTAAATAAAATCTGTTGTGATCCCAAAGTTTAAATAAAGAATTCAAATAACTTTAATAATTCAATTAGTAATGTCATGGGATCTATCTCTTGAGTAAATGTTATTTTTTCAAATGTTTAATAAAGAGAAGTCTTCTTGTTACACACATATACTGAGTATATAAATCAACAGTTTTCCCATTCCCTGATTCCTTTTATATTTACTCTGTGTTGTTCTGATTAAATTTCAGCTCGTCGAATAAGGCAGCCTGAATAATTGGCAGAACCAATTATTTCGGGTTCCCTAAGTTATAACACTAGAGAAGATGTTATACCTTATGGGCACAACAAAAACATGCTGTTAAACTCAGATGATATTTTACTGATTGAAAAAAATACAACAGAAAGCAGTAAAACACTTCTTTTAAGGGTGACAAACACATATTGTTGACTATTTTAATTCTTGAAAGGTAAGTAAGTTTACATGAAGGTCTTCAAGCATATTGTAACGATAAGCCTATCGAACAGCCCAGAACATTCTCCACCGTGTTGTACAGCAGATTCGATCGGAACGAAACTTTGTCATTAAGTAGCTGGTCCGTTTGTAACTTAGAAGCCTTGTATATCTCATATTCCTCCACAGCGTTCATGAATGCGATGACTGTGACAAATTTTATATAGGACAAACGGGCAGGCCGTCAGCCGAACGTTTTAAAGAACACCTGCCCAAAAGTGATATCTCGAAAACAAGATCCAGTTACGCTCAGCATTTAATGCTGTGTAATCATAAGTACTCAGACTTCCACACAAACTTTAAACTGCTTCATAATTGTAAAAAAGGTGCATACATGAACGCTGTGGAGGAATATGAGATATACAAGGCTTCTAAGTTACAAACGTCCATCGATATCGATGGGTCAACGGGCAATGATAACGGTCATGTAAGACAAAGTGCAACAGTTGGTCGTCGGCAACGAGATGATGCGCATCGGACTGTGCCAAGACTGTGTCGGTGTTAAATTAAGTGTGGTGTTTTTTGTGTTTTTGTGTGTTTTAACTAGTTGACGACCCCTTTTGGGTGAATTTGATGTTTTTACAGTATTGAAACCTGATGAGAATTTATTCTCGAAACGCGTCGTTTTAAGAAAAAACCAAATAAGTCACAAGACGGAAGTTAGTACAGGCAATTGCCTAATATTAATTCTAAAGTTAGTAACGTGACTTGGAGACAATTAAAACAAAATGAATTAACTTTTGTATTATTGTTGAGACCTAGAGTTATAACGAAGGGCAGTCAAAAAGTCAGTTGCCCATATTCTTTTTTTTTTTCTTATTTAAATGAGATATTTTTGATTAAAATTATTGTCAGGATTGATAAACTCCTCTTTTCAACAAACTGCAGTAACGTTTCACACTTGGCAGTACCAGTTAATCCGCTGTTTTAGCCACGAAACATGTCAGATCATTTGCAAGTAGCACCGAAATTAGAAAGCTGAATGAAGATTACACAAAGATGAGATTGGAAATAAACATAAAAAAGATTGAATACTTGGCAATTAGAGATTTAGAAATGAAGAAACAACAGATTTAGAAGTAGATGGAAATGTTAAAATTAGAGGAACCGACAAAATTCAAGTACCTAGGATTCACACTGAGTAAACAAGGCACAATGGAAGAAGAAATAAAAAGTAGATTAGGGCAGACTAGAACAGGGATTAGACAATTACACAGTATTATATGGGACAAAAATAATAGAAATAGCACCAAAAAAATGATATATCAGACCACAGTCCACAGCATTAAAACGTATACAGCAGAAGTATGGGTTATTAACAAAAAGAATGAAAGAAAGATTCTTGCAACAGAGATGGAATATTGGAGGAGGTGCTGTGGAATAAAGAGAGCAGACTGAATAACAAACGAGGAGATCAGAAGATGAATGGAAACGGAAAGAAGTGTAATTGCCTACATCGAAGAAAAAAAAATTGGTGTGGTACGGTCATGTCCGGAGAGCCCAAAATAGGTGGATCAACAAAGTGATGGAATGGAGTCCATTAGGAAGGAGAAAAAAAGGAAAGACCGAGAAGATCTTGGAGGGATGAAGTGGATGAATCTATGCAACATATAGGACTTGGAAACATCGAGGACAAGGACTACAACAGAAAGGACAATGGAAACATCGAGAGAACTGGAAAGCCAGGTTGAAGGAAGGGACACGGTACTAGCTGTAGCAACCCTATTATATATATATATATATTGTAACGCAACATAGTTGAGGTTCCCCAACGTTACATAAAAGACTGAATGAAATATGGTCAAAGACCATACCCTGACTTAAGGTTGTTCGATAGTTCATATGTTTGAGAAGGACCTCAAGTAAAAAGGAGGCAATGACTAATATTAAATGTAAAAGAGCCAGACCAATGAATGATTGGATGTAATGAAATGTTTGTTTTGTACTGTGACATGTTAAGGTCTACAGAATATTTATATTGTATGTTGAATGTGTTAAAAATGAAATGATGTTGTTTGATAATAATACTTACTCAATAATTATGTTTATATTTTATATTAGATTTGTTTTTATACAGCACAATATAGTTACCAATGTTAGGCACGGTACTAAGTTGTCAGTATTGTATAAAATTGAAAGGTACTGTTGTTCTAATTAATGTTTATAAACTGGATCAGGAGTGTGACCAGTGTTTCAAGTCTAACAAGTAGTTCTGACAATTATGTCATAAATTAATAAAGGGTTCCAGAACCAATTGATTAATGTAAAAACAAATAACCACCAGTAAATTAAAATTCATGTAATTAACTATGTAATCAATAATTAATTGTACAGTAGGTCAGGTAAAAAGAAAATTAAGTTAAAAACCAAATAATGTTATAATGGTTGTAAATGAATCTATAGGCCTAAATTCCATATTAGTGAAAGGAAATTAATACCTTTTTAGTAAACCCAGTCCAACGAAACTCTAGTAAAACATTTACTGCTTAATAAGGAAGGTTAGGGGAGAATTTTATGTGATTCAATATTAATCCAAGCATGGAGTATTTTATTGGAAAGGAGTAGTAATATTCTATAATGCCGGCTCAAGGATATATAGAAAACCTGGTTGTTAAGGCAACTGATTTTTAGTAACTTGTTGATTTTGAATAGATGGTACTGATTGTTACAAGCTATTAGGTTGAAATGAACCGATATATTTAAAATATATGAATAAATATAAAGAAAATATATATCCAAATTGAAAAAAAACATTTTGCAAAACAATTATACTGGAATGTTAATGAATCATACAGATTAAATAACCCTATAAATTATCAATGAATACAATAAAAAAGAACTGAAAGCGTCTCACCTCATTCACTAAACAATTCCGCTGAATTTGGTATCAAACCAATTCATGCTATAAATTGAAGACCAATAAAGAGTTGAAGACTGAATTAACGGAAATATTTGGAAATACAGAAGATTCGGTTGACGAAATAACCTTCATTGACAGCGGAAGCTGAGATCCTAATTCCAGTTCGTTGGGACCAAGAATTGTGAAGACGCAAAAGAAGACTCGAAGCACCAGAGTTCCCGTGGGATTATCATCATCCATTCATTGAAGACCAGAGCAGTTTTACTGGGTGAAGACGATATAACCTGCATTTTGATCGTAGTTGACAAACATTCACCGCCTAATGAAGCTTTCGCCGCTTGGGTAAAAAAACAAATTATTTTCATATCATTGTATTTTAAGTAAATAATTTTATTCTTTTTGTAAATTGAACAACCTTAATTATGCGTTTTACCTGGCCTTACTAATGGTTCAAAGAACTACACGAACCCTGGTATAAGAATTATTTGTCATTATTTTCAAAGTATATATGTTTTTTTTTCTTTTTAGAATTCGAATAATTAAGAATCGATACATGTTGGGATAGTCGATTGTATTGTCTTATTGTTTGTCTGAGACAACGTAACTGGTTAAATACCAGAGAAAAATAAATAAAGTACATTTGTTGTATGAGATAACGTTTTAATCATTGCAGAGAAAATACTATATGTAATTGGTGTAATAATTTATTAACAGATTGATACAAACACTCAGAATAACTAACCTATACGCACAATTATTTATAATAACAGCGCTCCAAGTTTGCAGCTGGTGAGACGGGAGATTGCTGAACTAACGGCTTTTGCCATACTAAATTTGAATGAAATTTTTATCGTTGAGGGACTAGGGTTGAGACAAAAACCACTTACATTCAGTAAATACTCCATATATATTGCTCATATTAAACAACCACTGAGAATTAAATTAAGTCTACAGAATACTACCATTATAAATTCAGGAATATAATTCTAAGTTTGTGGACTTAATAATCTGTGTTCTGAGGGTTTCACTGGTCACAACCGCAAGGTATATTAGTTAATAACATATTAATTAAACCAGGTAACAGCATTTTAATTGTTACGAATCGCCACCTACAACGTACTACTTGGCGTTTGTTACACCGGAGTCTCTTATAACTAATTACACTCATAGACAAGATCTCTTTATAATTTGACGTCTCCAGCTGGTATCATACATTATTACATACGTCCTCACATAATTAACAAGCAGTTCGTTACTAAATTGATTACAACAGTGGGGTTTGAATAAGACGGACATTTTCGCTAGCACCGGCACATATTAGTCTCTCTCTTTCTTTACAAATTGACGCTCGCAACGTGAGGCATCATCGTCGCATCTTAACACCTAAAACTCACTCTTTCTTTACAAATTGGCGCCCAACGTGGGGCTTAAACGAAAACGAAGACGTCTCCATATCACTTCTTTCTTTACAAATTGGCGCTCAACGAGTGGGCTTTAGTTAAGTAAAAACTCATATTATTTGTTACTTAACTTGAGCAGGCAACCATTAGAGGCACAGGAATGCATACGAGAGCTCTTACGAAAAGAATGGAGAAGGAACCAGAAACAGAAGAAGATAGGAGGGAAAAAGAAACAGAGGTAGGTACAGATACTGAAATGGATCAACAGACAGGTGATACGGAAGAAACCGAAATAGTTATAGATACGGAAACGGAAATAGTGGAAGAAGATGCCCAAGGGGACCAACCAGATAAAGCGGAAGCTAGAAGAGAACCAGATTGGCAAGAAATAATGAAATTTATGGCAGAACAAAGCCGACAAAACAATGAAACTTTAATAAGACAAATGAAAGAGGAAATTAAGGAAAATTCAAGGAAAACAAATGAAGAAAACAAAGAGAATTTTAGAAAACAGGAGGAAAACTCCAAGCAAACTACAGAAAAGCTAGAAAATAAAATAGACAGTATAAACGAAAGGTCAGAAAAGCTAGAAAATAAAATAGACAGTATAAACGAAAGGTCAGAAAAGCTGGAAAATAAAATAGATAGTATTAAGGAAAGTACTAGTGAACTTTTGAGGCAAACCATAAAGGAAAATAATGAACGATTGAAGGCCGATTTTAGACAAATCAATGAAAAGATAGACAGTATAAATGAAAATTCAGAAAAGCTGGAAAATAAAATAGACAGTATTAATGAAAACTCAAGAAAACAAAACGAAATTTTGAGTGAAAATTTAATCAAACAAATGAATGAAAAGTTTGACAAGAATGACGAGAATTTGAGACAGATTCAAGACGATAACAAACTAATGAACGAAAAACTTGAGGAAAACAATAAACGAATGAAAGCAGATCTTGAGAAAATCAATGAGGATAATCTAATACGAATCGATGAGAGAATTGAGCATTCTAACAAGGAAATAAGGGAAAATGTTGATAAACAGAATGAAGTATTAAGACAAGCTATCAATAAGAAAATTGAGGACGCTAGTGAGGCAATCAGCCAGAAGGTAGTTAAGAACGACGGCGAAAGAAAACAGGAGATAGCGGAAACGAATAGAAAACTGAAAGTGACCGATGAAGCTATTACACGAAATAGAGCTGAAATAGAGGTCAAGCTAGGCCATATAGAAGAAGAAAACCGAATTCAAGTGGAATCAATACGAACAGATTGCGGAAACCAGCATCGAAATTTAGATACGATCATGAACGAAGTACAGGAGCAAGGACAACGTAACCAGGATAGAATCGAGAACCTACAACGGTCAGTTGACAACCGATCGATCACTGTCCCATATACACAACATATAGACGACCGGGAGACCATCAACTTTAAGACATACAGGAGAAATCCAATGGAATTCTTGGAACGGGTCGGCGAACAAATCATGAGAACTGGTGAAAACAGGTGGCCAATAATTCGTCGTTATTTAGACGATCATTTTAAAGAAACGATAACTGGTGGACAGCCACCAGGCACGAGATACGAAGCTACGAAGAATTTAAAATAGCTTTTAAAGCCAGATACTGGTCAGACGCCACCCAGAATGCAGTGAGGGAGAGCATCAGTTATGGAAGATATGACGCCAGCAGGGGAACAACACTTACCGCCTACTTCCTGGGAAAAGTATGTTTAGCAAGACATCTTGAACCAAAAATCCCAGAGGAAATTCTCGTCACCAGGTTAGCATACCACTATGATAACGGTATATCAATAGCACGATCGGGTGGACAAATAAAAACTATACAGGCCATGTCAACGCTATTGGAAGAGCACGAGCGTGAAGTACATTATTGAAGGAGTCGTCAGAGAAACGACCAGTACGAGAACAGGGATTTCCCAGACTATAACAATAGAAACAATAACCATAACAGTCATGAGGCGAATAACCGGACGAACTATAATGGCAGGCCTGGTAATTATGGTAATGAGGCGTACCAACGGCAAAATAACAACAACAGCCCAAGGAACAACGGAAACAATTACGGGAATAGACAGAGTATTCCAAACAACCAATATAACCGGTCGTATAACCCAAATTACCAGAATCGGAACACGAACAACCGAAATTATGATAACAGCAACCGTAATCCGAATAACCAAAACCAAAACTACAGAAGAGTTAATTATGTGGGGGCGTACGACAATTATAATGGGAGGACATACTACCAAGGACGTCGAAGTTTTGATAGGGACACCGATTGGAACCAGTACAGTAATAACGATAGAAGGGAGACTAGAACTAATAGGGGCAGAAGTCGGAGTCAGGAGGACTACCGCCGGGTTAACTACGAAGAGGATCGTCCATTACGGGTTTCCAGACCAATGGTAAATTTTATAAGGGCCGAAGAGAATGGTCCAAGGAGTGATCAACACCAAGGGGAGAATGATAATGAGTGTTTACAACGGAGCAATAACATCGGAGAATCCAGATCCGGAAGCGAGAACCAAAGAAGGGACGATCCATCTAGGAATGTCCGAATAATTTATAATCAACAGAACCCACCAGAACGCTGGATTCCCCTAAGAGGAGATGGCCACCGACCCAGTACATCCCAGGATGTAAGACAAGAAATAAATGAAGAAGAAGACACGGCCGACAGATGGAATACATGAAGAGACTATACCACAAAATTCTAAAAGTATGTAAGGACAACTTACTCATGTTATTTCGAACAATACAATTTAAAATGAAGAAACTAAAAAAAAAAAACCACAAAATTCTAAAAGTATGTAAGGACAACTTACTCATGTTATTTCGAACAATACAATTTAAAATGAAGAAACTAAAAAACCCAAAATTCCAAAGGATGTAAGAACAACTTACTCATAATTATTCAGAAACAGTATGATTTAAAATAAAGAGAATAAATACCCCAAAATTCAAAAAATGAAGTAAGCTCAACTTACAAACAAGTATCTAAGAAAACAATTTATGAATTATATAAGAAAGAGAATTTTGAAGATAAAAAGAACAACCAAAGTCGAAAAATAAGTAAGAACACCTTACTATACAATTTAGAAGAAATTGATTTAAACTGATATGAAAGAAGAAAAATATTTTACACTAATTCAACCTAATAAAAATCATCAAAACCAGAAGACGAAATGAGTTTATCTGATATAATATAATAGCGAGAAATATAATTTTGAATGTAAAAGAAATAATAATGATTGTGCCAGAAGAATATAGCTACATAATGTAATGTATAGTACTGACCAAAATCTCATAACCAGCTGTATTGATCACAAAGGAATATGAGCCAATGAAGACAAGAGAATGAAGAAGCCAAAATGGAACCATCAAAAGGATCACAAGAAAAGAAAAAAAAAAACTAATGGTTAAGAATTATCCGTAAACAAAACCCAATTAATAAATGTCAATAAAATAGCCAAGTATTGGAGAGAAAAAGTGTATAATAGAAGGAAGAATTAATATGAAGAAATAATATGATCTGAGTTAAAGTACAGTGAATAATCCCTAGAATATGATTATTATTTATTATTTTATTGAAGGTCACATGATGACTACCTTTCGAGGTTTATTGATGAAGATTGACTGTAGAATATTCCAGCAATCATTTGACTGGGCAGAGATGATGTTCCTCTGATCCCAGAAAGTATGTAACGGACGACGGTAATTGGTTAGCCGATAGAGCACCACCGATTCGATTCCAGTTATAATGTTAGGGAGGTTTAGGAAAATTAAATATTAGAGGGAAAACTCACAAATAAATATAGAGAATTAAATAAAACCAGATCCAAAATGTATAATTAATGAAGAATGTCACAAGAATGATTATAGAAATAAGATTTAAACTTGGGAAATAATTGACTTTAAGAAGGAACGAAGAAATGATAATAAAATAACGAATAATTGGGAAATATAAAAGTACTATAAATAGGAAACCAATTGGCCAGATACAAATTAGAAGTTTATTTCTTGCTAAACTTTGTTTATACCAAAATAAACTTATTTCGAAGGGGGGGTGTTATGTAACGCAACATAGTTGAGGTTCCCCAACGTTACATAAAAGACTGAATGAAATATGGTCAAAGACCATACCCTGACTTAAGGTTGTTCGATAGTTCATATGTTTGAGAAGGACCTCAAGTAAAAAGGAGGCAATGACTATTATTAAATGTAAAAGAGCCAGACCAATGAATGATTGGATGTAATGAAATGTTTGTTTTGTGATGGTACAATCATGGTACATTTCATAATTACCTAAAATATGGTAACGAGATCATAAATATTGTATTTTCCTATTTTTTGACATACCCAACCCAATCTCAAACACCCGATATCGAATTTACAGTGAGTGGACTATATTACAGTATTTGCCAGGATTTGAACTAATTCATGACAAAAAACGGTGTCACATCACAAAAACAGTGTGCAGTTATTGAGATAAGCAGAGCCAAGCCCTCGTTACGTCAGAGGCTGAGAATGTGTTGACAACTACAAACGGCGATGTCAACACGATAGACAAAGGACTGTGACGTCAGTACGCCCCACTTCCGCAGATTTCAACCAGGAATTGCCGTCATTTCATCTGCAGCTCTGATTTGAGCCGGCCGGCTGCCCATTCACTTACGAGTGAATTTTAGCTTTTTAGACCACTGTAGGTGGTTAATAAACAGTTATAATAAATATATTAAATACAGTGCGCCAACTCCAAGATGTGACCGGGAAAAACTCGCCGAACTCGCGGTGCGCGAAGTTCGTGCAAACCGAGAACAACCAGCAACACTACATTGGTGAGAACGTTCTATTACATCTTCAATCCTTTGATTCATTCCCAATTCCAAATTTTGAATCAATGTAAAATCATTTTAAATTCAATACTAAAAAATCATTTAAATTTTTCAATATATAAAGGGAGCTCCACTATGTATAAAATTTGTACCATGCGTATGTAAGAGTGAGTATTTGAGTGTGTGGGTTAAAAAATATTAAGTGTTGGGTTGTGCTGAACTTTCAATAATTTACGTTTAAATAATTATGACATATTATAATGCAGCGTATATCTTTTGTGTAGAGTAATATCATGGGGACAACGCCCATGGCGAAAAATATATATCCATGTAACATCTATTATGTTTAATGTTAATAAATACTTTTTATGTGTTATTTGCAGTTTCGTTATTTCAGGTAATGAGTTTCACTGAAATGGTACGTGTTAACCGAATTCTGGCCCTCATAGTAAATGTCGATCATACACAGTACAGTACAGACACTTGCACAACATGGCACCCTAGATTGTTGTACAGACAAAATACATTGTACATTGTAATCAAACATTATAAATTAATATTAGAGATTACATTTGCGCCCTTAAGACAGGGACTAAGAGATTACATTGGCGCCCGAGGATAACAGGAACTCGGTATAAGACTTAATTTTATATGGAGTAATACCTACCAGGAAAGTGGAACGGTTACCTGAGGTAATTGCGTAAGTACATACACACGTGCGTAGAATAGGGTTAAGTTCCTAGGTTATAAATATCCATGTTTTAGCAAGATAGAATAACAAAGATGAATACCAATGATAATATAACTATAGAAATCAGTGCTACTGACATAAATTTAACCAGTGAAATGGAGGTTCAAATAAACCCCATTAGTCAGAATGACGAAGTAAATACGCCTGTCTGTCGAAATAAAGCAAACTGACACATCCATTTCAACTAATTTAGACAGTAGGTCAGATGAAACTAATGCAATGATGCAACTTTTATTAAATAAATTTGCCAGTTTTGATAAAAAACTAGACGAACAGAAAAGAGATACTGATATTAAATTCACGCATTTGAATGACAAATTCGATAAGTTACAAAATCATTTAGAAAACATTGAAACAAACGTGATAGATATCACTAAAAATTTTGAAACTATAGATAATCTAAATAATACAGGTAGTAAGATTGTGGGGTTAGAAGAGGATAAACCTGATAATGAAAGTATAATGAATGATAATGAAATATTTGAGTTTATGAAGTCAGAAAGAAAGTTGAGAGAAAGTATTTTAGTACAAGGAGTGCAGGGGGTAGAATTTTCTTTTAATGTTGTATTAGGGGGTGAAGACAAGTCTTCATGTAGTTTGATAGACGATAGTTCTACAAATAAAGTTTCTTTTAGTTTTTGTGTACCTAAGAGGTGCAACGATTTTATGATAGGGACCCCTGTATATTTGGAGAGAGAAAGTGTATTTTGGTGTTATGGAGAGAAATGTATTAAGAGAGAAAGTATAGAGAGATATTGTGAGAGTAAAAGAGTAATAGAAGTATTTAAAGTAAACAGAAATTACAGACAACTGTTAGAAAGGTTAGGGTTATATGTGGTATATGAAAATGATGAATACTTGCCTGATAATAACAATAAATTGAAAATAACAAGAAATGAGAATAAAGACATTAGGTACTTACCTGTGGTGGAATATTATGGGGATAATTATAATATAAACCGATTAATGACAGATGATACTAAGACAAACGGAACTCTACTTGATCGTGACTGGGAATATTTGTTTAATAACCGTTCAATAACACATGAATATAATGTATCTAATAAAATCTATGTATTAAATAAGAATTTATATAGACCTAAGATTCGTTTGTTGTTTAATGATGGTGGATAGACTGTTATATTGTGAAATGAACATTAAATAATAATGTGCAAAGTGGTTTTGAATTGGACTGTTATGGACTGATTTCGATTAATGACACAATAATGGAGTTGGAGTGTATATTTTTATTGTATTTATCCATGTATTTTGATGTGTATTATGTATTACAGGTACCCCAGTGTGTATTATTATATATTTTATATATATAACATGTTTAATAAGAATATTTTAATTAATAACTAATGAATAATAATGAATGTTTAAATAAATAATTATATTTGAATTTTGAAAAGAGGTATTGTTATAAGGAGGTAGGAGAGGAATTTTATAAGACAATGGTAAATGATTACAGTAAGGTAAGTGTTTAAACAGGAATATAACCTGGGTATTGAATTAAAATGCAGGTGAGTTATTTAATTAATGTAAATGGAGTTAGAAAGATAAGAATTTTTAAGAAAATATAAAGAGAATTAATAGATATTTAGGGACACAGTAGTTAGTTATTATTTGTAAAGAAGGTGTTTAAGTAAAGGTACATACATATATTTGTTGTTGATGAATTCTGTAGTGGGGGTGAGGTGATAAAGAGTAGCCAACCAATAGTGTTGTGGCAGGTATTAGCGTAGTTTAAGGGAGTGTTTGCCAAATTTTATGGAAGGGCAAAATATTAGAGATGTATATAGCCAGTTAGGGAACACCCAACCCAGTGCAAAGACGAGCGGTGCCATAAGATTTAAATGAAAGTAGTAATGGAGTATATAATTGAGATATTGGTGTCAATGATAGGTAAATTTGATGGTCAGTTAGAAGAAGGTGAGTAAAATTATATAATGAAGTATAGTGAATATAGGAGTTATCCAGACTAAACAGTGATAGAAGGTGAGAGGTTAGGTAATTAGGTAGTTAGAAAGTTCAGAGGAGAGAGGTAGTAGAAAATGAATAATGAAATAATAATGAATAGTAACAATAAGTTCAAAATGTATTTTATTATTATAAATAAATAAATTTGATGTTTAATTAATAACTGCAATGGTAAATTTTAATTTAAATACAACTTTTAAGTAAATTATACAAATGTTAATGCATATCTTAGATATGATTGAATATGATTGAGTATTTAAAATGTATTAACTGTATTATTAATATATCAGTGTTAATTATTAATGTATTATGTATTTATTTGAAAACTTTTTAACATGATTTTATAATATGTGTAGGAAGAGAAAAAATTTTTAAATGGCGCTGTTAATAATATTTATCAGCCAGATGATTAACTGTTAATAATAATAATAATAATAATAATACTAATAATCATAATAAAAGTTTATTTTAAGGGTTATAAATAAATAAATCGATGTATTAAATTTCTTGATTTGTTTTCTCCAAGTTTGGGAGATATATAATTATATTTTATATTATATATATTTTATATTTTCAATTATATTTCATTCAATTTTAATCCTTTTTCATATTCTTTTTAATCCTTGAGATTTATTATTTTTATAATTTTTATACTTTCTCATTTTATTTAATATAATTTTATAAATAGTAAGCCAACCCAGTGCTTATTGGCACAAACCAGCACTTAACTAAGGGGAACCATATCAGTTAAGGAGGTAGTGATTCAATAAGCCACTATTAATATTTTTTATAAATTGTTTCAGTGTTTGGGATGTGACAGCGGTCCTGAGCTGGCTAACTCGTCAGAGCAGGGGCGTTAAGAGCCTAAGTGGCCTTATGGTGTTGGGATCTCGCAGGAGAAGTCCAGTAAGGTCATGAAGGTACAGTCATTATCACCAGACCAAGGGTGAGTGATTATTTTTTTATATATAAAATTGTAAGGGGTTTGTGGCGACTTGTCCTGGCTGATCCCTTTAGGCAGTATGAAAGGGTCAATGAAAGTTTGTGTGCTTCGTCACACCATCTTTCATTGAGGGGGTTCTGTGATGGTACAATCATGGTACATTTCATAATTACCTAAAATATGGTAACGAGATCATAAATATTGTATTTTCCTATTTTTTGACATACCCAACCCAATCTCAAACACCCGATATCGAATTTACAGTGAGTGGACTATATTACAGTATTTGCCAGGATTTGAACTAATTCATGACAAAAAACGGTGTCACATCACAAAAACAGTGTGCAGTTATTGAGATAAGCAGAGCCAAGCCCTCGTTACGTCAGAGGCTGAGAATGTGTTGACAACTACAAACGACGATGTCAACACGATAGACAAAGGACTGTGACGTCAGTACGCCCCACTTCCGCAGATTTCAACCAGGAATTGCCGTCATTTCATCTGCAGCTCTGATTTGAGCCGGCCGGCTGCCCATTCACTTACGAGTGAATTTTAGCTTTTTAGACCACTGTAGGTGGTTAATAAACAGTTATAATAAATATATTAAATACAGTGCGCCAACTCCAAGATGTGACCGGGAAAAACTCGCCGAACTCGCGGTACGCGAAGTTCGTGCAAACCGAGAACAACCAGCAACACTACATTGGTGAGAACGTTCTATTACATCTTCAATCCTTTGATTCATTCCCAATTCCAAATTTTGAATCAATGTAAAATCATTTTAAATTCAATACTAAAAAATCATTTAAATTTTTCAATATATAAAGGGAGCTCCACTATGTATAAAATTTGTACCATGCATATGTAAGAGTGAGTATTTGAGTGTGTGGGTTAAAAAATATTAAGTGTTGGGTTGTGCTGAACTTTCAATAATTTACGTTTAAATAATTATGACATATTATAATGCAGCGTATATCTTTTGTGTAGAGTAATATCATGGGGACAACGCCCATGGCGAAAAATATATATCCATGTAACATCTATTATGTTTAATGTTAATAAATACTTTTTATGTGTTATTTGCAGTTTCGTTATTTCAGGTAATGAGTTTCACTGAAATGGTACGTGTTAACCGAATTCTGGCCCTCATAGTAAATGTCGATCATACACAGTACAGTACAGACACTTGCACAACATGGCACCCTAGATTGTTGTACAGACAAAATACATTGTACATTGTAATCAAACATTATAAATTAATATTAGAGATTACATTTGCGCCCTTAAGACAGGGACTAAGAGATTACAGTTTTGTACTGTGACATGTTAAGGTCTACAGAATATTTATATTGTATGTTGAATGTGTTAAAAATGAAATGATGTTGTTTGATAATAATACTTACTCAATAATTATGTTTATATTTTATATTAGATTTGTTTTTATACAGCACAATATAGTTACCAATGTTAGGCACGGTACTAAGTTGTCAGTATTGTATAAAATTGAAAGGTACTGTTGTTCTAATTAATGTTTATAAACTGGATCAGGAGTGTGACCAGTGTTTCAAGTCTAACAAGTAGTTCTGACAATTATGTCATAAATTAATAAAGGGTTCCAGAACCAATTGATTAATGTAAAAACAAATAACCACCAGTAAATTAAAATTCATGTAATTAACTATGTAATCAATAATTAATTGTACAGTAGGTCAGGTAAAAAGAAAATTAAGTTAAAAACCAAATAATGTTATAATGGTTGTAAATGAATCTATAGGCCTAAATTCCATATTAGTGAAAGGAAATTAATACCTTTTTAGTAAACCCAGTCCAACGAAACTCTAGTAAAACATTTACTGTTTAATAAGGAAGGTTAGGGGAGAATTTTATGTGATTCAATATTAATCCAAGCATGGAGTATTTTATTGGAAAGGAGTAGTAATATTCTATAATGCCGGCTCAAGGATATATAGAAAACCTGGTTGTTAAGGCAACTGATTTTTAGTAACTTGTTGATTTTGAATAGATGGTACTGATTGTTACAAGCTATTAGGTTGAAATGAACCGATATATTTAAAATATATGAATAAATATAAAGAAAATATATATCCAAATTGAAAAAAAACATTTTGCAAAACAATTATACTGGAATGTTAATGAATCATACAGATTAAATAACCCTATAAATTATCAATGAATACAATAAAAAAGAACTGAAAGCGTCTCACCTCATTCACTAAACAATTCCGCTGAATTTGGTATCAAACCAATTCATGCTATAAATTGAAGACCAATAAAGAGTTGAAGACTGAATTAACGGAAATATTTGGAAATACAGAAGATTCGGTTGACGAAATAACCTTCATTGACAGCGGAAGCTGAGATCCTAATTCCAGTTCGTTGGGACCAAGAATTGTGAAGACGCAAAAGAAGACTCGAAGCACCAGAGTTCCCGTGGGATTATCATCATCCATTCATTGAAGACCAGAGCAGTTTTACTGGGTGAAGACGATATAACCTGCATTTTGATCGTAGTTGACAAACATTCACCGCCTAATGAAGCTTTCGCCGCTTGGGTAAAAAAACAAATTATTTTCATATCATTGTATTTTAAGTAAATAATTTTATTCTTTTTGTAAATTGAACAACCTTAATTATGCGTTTTACCTGGCCTTACTAATGGTTCAAAGAACTACACGAACCCTGGTATAAGAATTATTTGTCATTATTTTCAAAGTATATATGTTTTTTTTTCTTTTTAGAATTCGAATAATTAAGAATCGATACATGTTGGGATAGTCGATTGTATTGTCTTATTGTTTGTCTGAGACAACGTAACTGGTTAAATACCAGAGAAAAATAAATAAAGTACATTTGTTGTATGAGATAACGTTTTAATCATTGCAGAGAAAATACTATATGTAATTGGTGTAATAATTTATTAACAGATTGATACAAACACTCAGAATAACTAACCTATACGCACAATTATTTATAATAACAGCGCTCCAAGTTTGCAGCTGGTGAGACGGGAGATTGCTGAACTAACGGCTTTTGCCATACTAAATTTGAATGAAATTTTTATCGTTGAGGGACTAGGGTTGAGACAAAAACCACTTACATTCAGTAAATACTCCATATATATTGCTCATATTAAACAACCACTGAGAATTAAATTAAGTCTACAGAATACTACCATTATAAATTCAGGAATATAATTCTAAGTTTGTGGACTTAATAATCTGTGTTCTGAGGGTTTCACTGGTCACAACCGCAAGGTATATTAGTTAATAACATATTAATTAAACCAGGTAACAGCATTTTAATTGTTACAAATCGCCACCTACAACGTACTACTTGGCGTTTGTTACACCGGAGTCTCTTATAACTAATTACACTCATAGACAAGATCTCTTTATAATTTGACGTCTCCAGCTGGTATCATACATTATTACATACGTCCTCACATAATTAACAAGCAGTTCGTTACTAAATTGATTACAACAGTGGGGTTTGAATAAGACGGACATTTTCGCTAGCACCGGCACATATTAGTCTCTCTCTTTCTTTACAAATTGACGCTCGCAACGTGAGGCATCATCGTCGCATCTTAACACCTAAAACTCACTCTTTCTTTACAAATTGGCGCCCAACGTGGGGCTTAAACGAAAACGAAGACGTCTCCATATCACTTCTTTCTTTACAATATATATATATATATATATATATATATATATATATATATATATTGCAACAGATCAAACTTTATTATTCTAATAAGGATATTGTGAGTGTGTAGAAATCGATAAAAGTCTATTATGGAGGAGATGAAATATTATTTATTACATACAAATATTGTTTATAAAGATGTATAATGTTTTTTAAATTGTCATGTATTGATAGTATATTAAATTGTTT
Source organism: Magicicada septendecula (assembly GCA_034769895.1). Taxonomy (NCBI): domain Eukaryota; kingdom Metazoa; phylum Arthropoda; class Insecta; order Hemiptera; family Cicadidae; genus Magicicada; species Magicicada septendecula. The sequence goes on from CM068368.1 coordinate 893,243,787, forward strand.
GTATTGTTCGATTAATATAAATCGCTTTTACTTGTTTGCTGCAACGTCCTCCTCTCGTCTCGTCGGTCCCGTCTCGTCGTCCTCTTCTACAGCTTCACTCCTTCCTGGTGTCCTCTTCGTCTCGTCATCCTTGTACAGCAAGCAGCTCCAGTGGCGATATTTCAGAGTCTCGTAGTTATGTTTAACTGCTTCCACGATATCTTGTAGTGTCTTTACGTTCCCTATGCGGATATCTTAACTTACACGACACAGCACTGAATTTTATTTTAAATTTTACTTAATTATTTATCCTCTTGATTCTTACTGCAAAACTTCGTTAAGAATTACAAAGTTTATAGTTTACTTTATATAAAATATTCCTCTATTCCTTCTTGGTTCTTACCGCAAAACTTCATTAAGAATTTTAAGGTTTATGGTTTATTTTATATAACATCTTTTTACGTTTGTAAGAGAATAACTCTCTTACCCAGGGCACAACTTCCCCTAGCAACGTCGACAGACAGACTGTGTTCAACCTAGCTCTGCAACGTATGAATCTCACTGAATTTGGTGTAATTTGATAGGCCAAGCCCAAATCACATGATTGATGGAACAACCAGATACACAAAATTCATGAAAAACTTTGTATAATTTTGCATAGTCCTGCATGGAAATTATCTACAATTATTATTACCCTATCATTGATAAGAGTTGGACTTGAGTTTTGCTTTACTTAAAAAATCATATTTCTAAAATAATTACAAACCTCAGAGTATACACAAATCGAAGCTATTTATTTAAATAATTCCTTGTCAAATTTTCATGTAAATCGGTTAACTACCACTGCCGCTATATCGATCGCAGATTATCACACCCGCACACGCGCACCATTTCAAACAAAAAATATATGATAATATAGTACAATTTTTTATGAAGAGTTTGGTGTAACATATATGCTTATCATTTTTTAAATACAAAACTTATGACTAAAAAACAAAATATTACACAAAACAAATTTAAACAAGAAAATGCTTGTCATTCATGTACTCTGACATAAACAGCATATCTTATCATCCTGTGTTCTGTTGCAGGATTAACCCCTCCACGTGTAAAAAAAAAACTTTTTTATATGGAATACTTTTTTTTTTTTTTTACCTAAATTGACATAATTTCTTCCCAATAATCATAATCATCGAAATAATAACATAATAACTTCAAAAATCAAAATAACTGAATAGCTTCTATCAAACAACATTTCCCCAACTGTCACTTTGACAACTCTAATTGTAAACAAACAAAAGCACATGGCTGCTTATCACCAAACATTGCTGAACACTGATAAGGATGTCAATGTCAGACGTCATTCGGCTATATCTACAGTTCAACCATACATTTTTCAACATGATTAAAATTATTCTTATTTTACACATAATTTTATACAATTTCCTACCAGTCATTCAACTTATATTCTGGCATTCTAGTTTAATTATTTGTATTATCCTTCTTTTAATTTTTAATTTATCGCACAGACGCATGCCGCGCAACCTTTCTCGTTTTTTGATTGCTCTACGCTTGCATTTGTTTCGGTAATTGCCGATACATTGCTTTGATTTAATTTTTAAAGGTTTATATGTAATGCCAGTTGTATTACCCAGGCTACACATAATATAATCTCCTTTGTACAATATGAACTCATTGTTTGATTGAAATTTTTCTGGTATCATCTCAAACATTATTTTCATCAAGTTTTTACAGGGTCAGTATCTAAGTGCATTTTAAAATTTTGTAATGTCTCGGATTTGTCTGCATACGTATTCATAAAAGACGAACACATATTGCTGTACAGTGAATCTCTGACTGTATACATAACACCTGCATTTCGTTTCATATGTGGCTGAAACCACTCAGACAGTTCTGATCTTCTGTCAGAATTAACCTTACCTGTGTGCTTTTCCTCAAATGCACCAGCTTCAGGAACAAAACTACTTAAGTATTCATCAAATATCTCATTTACATATTCATTTTTACAACTGTATGGACTTCTCAAGTGTTTATACATTTCATTATTGCCTGATAAAACATTACCAGAATGGATCTGCATCTTACAGACACGGTATAGCAAATAACATTTATTGTTTTTAAATACTCCACCGTTTACCCTTTGATCATACCAATCTGGATAGATGTGAACCAACACTTTGATAAGGTTTTCCCTTTTTCTCATTTCAAATTTATTTAAAATATTATTTGTAATTTTATGTTCATAAACGTTGGTAATTGTGTGCTGTGTGTTGAAAATTGATTCATATTTATTTAAAAGATTATTTAAATGCTTTCGTTGACCATCCACGCGCACCATTTCATACAAAAAATACATGACAATATAGTACAATTTTTTATGAAGAGTTTGGTGTAACATATATGCTTATCATTTTTTAAATACAAAACTTATGACTAAAAAACAAAATATTACACAAAACAAATTTAAACAAGAAAATGCTTGTCATTCATGTACTCTGATATAAACAGCATATCTTATCATCCTGTGTTCTGTTGCAATATATATATTAATATTGTAACGATGAGATTCGTATGTACTCTGTAAAAGTGTATGTTTGTGTGTGTTCGCCTCACACGTCGTTGTCGTTACTTTAAGTTCACGCTGACGATGTCCGTAGCAATATTTCGAATTACCAGTACACGCAAGTGGAAACCTTACCTGTTCTTCAATATGTGTTCATAAATCCCGGGTGGCGCCAAATTGTTTAATTAAAAACAATTAAATTAAAAAATAGGACGATTGAGCGTTCTTAGCTATGACTGTATGGTGAATTTAAATTTACTCCCGCCTTCGTTCGACCTTCTTAATCGAGCTGTTAGTTTGCAGAGTTTCCGACGTGAGCGCTTACCGTCATTTTTGCTCGTCTCTACAATACACAAATCATATAATGCACTTTCCTATGAAATAAAGAACAGTGGTTACAACTCTGTACTAGTTTATTTAATTGTGATTGGTTATTCAGTGTTATACAAAATTATATTTTGTTATTAAACAAATTTGCACCGGCAATTATTATAAGACAAAAATCTCAAGGTTGGCGAAGTGACTCTGAACGAATTATTCAGTCAGACATGGCAACTGCAACCGTTTGTTTACAGTTAATTTCGTTCAGATTCTGGATTCTTGTGATTACGAAAAGAATATTAATAATGATTACAATAAAGTACACTACCTTACATTAATTGTACTTATATAATATAATGTGTAATTATAATTTGTTCCTGAAGTGTTGTAAAGTGTGTTTCAAAAGTTCATAATTTTCATACAGGTTATTTTTCTAGTTAACATACGCTTAGTGTTTTATTTTTTTATTAATCTTTGAAAGAAATAATATCATCAGTTTATAGTGAGAGTTCAAATTGTTATGAGAAAAATTTAAAGAGAATTTATTTCAGAAATTCGGGTAATTTAACAATACTTATCAAATCAGTTGAATTGAGGTGTACTGTCATTCAGTTGAAATGGGTTGGGGTCTTCAATAGTCATCAATATTCAATTATCTTGGGACTTAAGTACGTCTTGTGATGGTACAATCATGGTACATTTCATAATTACCTAAAATATGGTAAAGAGATCATAAATATTGTATTTTCCTATTTTTTGACATACCCAATCCAACCTCAAACACCCGATATAGAATTTACGGTGAGTGGACTATATTACAGTATTTGCCAGGATTTGAACTAATTCATGACAAAAAACGGTGTCACATCACAAAAACAGTGTGCAGTTATTGAGATAAGCAGAGCCAAGCCTTCGTTACGTCAGAGGCGGAGAATGTGTTGACAACTACAAACGGCGATGTCAACAACTTAGACAAAGGAATGTGACGTCAATACACCCCACTTCCGCAGATTTCAACCAGAAATTGCCGTCATTTCATCTGCAGCTCTGATTTGAGCCGGCCGGCCGCCCATTCACTTACGAGTGAATTTTAACTTTTTAGACCACTGTAGGTGGTTAATAAACAGTATAATATCTACTATCAAAATGTATTAAGGAAAGTAATAGTTCGGTTTGGTGTAGGCGTCCTCGACCGATTAAATCGTTCGTAAACAAGATCGACGTATAGAATCGGTCCCACGACGGTGGGTTACGTGGGTTGACCAAAGGGGTCCCGTCAAGCGCAGTAAAATACACCGATTGTGCCGATATACGAACGAAACTGGCAGTGCGAGGAAGCCAACACGGAAATTGGTGAGAGCGTTCCTTATATATTTTTAATCCTTTATTTCCCAATATATGTTATTGTAGAAATCAATCATTTAACAAATTATTCAAAATTTCAATCTAAATTTAAGGAGCTCCAAAATTTAAATAAGTTGTACCATGATAATGAAAGGGTGAGTGGTTGTGTGCGTGCATAATTATTCTAAGTGCTGGGTTGAGCACCACTATATAAATATAAATATATACATGTTATTATTGTATAATCATTTAAACATATAATCATTAAACTTAATCAAAGTTATTATTACACATTATGTTTTTGGAAGGGTTACAGTTGGTTTTAAAAAATGTTACGTAACAGAGTAAAGAATAAAAAGGGGTATTTCATTGGTAACAATTAGAACAGCTGTTTTGTTATTTCAAGCAATTTCCGTTTCCTATGACTTCGCGTAACGAACTTCTGGCCCATGACTTAGTTAATTGCATAGATGGCGTCTTAGTTTTTGTATACATAACCACATTTGTGAGATATAATATATCGTATCTATAAATTCAAAAATAACGTAACTATACAGGTGGCTTCTGGAACAGGGACCTTATGTAATATTATGTATATATATTATTACATGGGATACGCCTAGAAAGAACACGGGAAAAAATTTGCTTGAGGTAACAGACAAAATTTTATAACTAGTATACATAACCCCACAATTAGGTTAGACAATTGTATGCATGCGTGCATTACACAATTGCCAAAATGAGTACTAATGACAATATTACGTTAGAAATAGGTACAACTAATGTAAATTTGACTGGCGAGATGGATGTACAAACACCTCAAACTAGTCAGATTGACGAGGTGCATACGCCTGTATCTGTAGAAATAACGAAAGTCAATACATCCATTTCAACTAGTTTAGATAGTAAGCAGGATGAAACTAATGCAATGATGCAACTTTTATTAAATAAATTTGACAATTTTGATAAAAAACTAGATGAACAGAAAATCGATTCTAATATTAAATTCAATGAATTAAAGAATGAAATAAAAAGACAAAATTGTCAATTTGAGGAGAGAATTAACACAGTAGAAACACGTTGTGATAACATACAGAAAACCACACTAGCCATTGTTGATGACAAGTTCAGTAGTACCATAAATGATTTAGACACGAAAATCGATCTAGTTTATGGCACAGTAAATAACACGATTAAAAGTAAATTACAGTCAACAAGTACAGAAATACAACAGAAATGTTTACATTTTGTAGAAAGTCAAGTAGAAGTTAAAACCAATGTGTTGCAAAATCATTTAGAAAACATTGAAATAAACGTGATAGATATTACTAAAAATTTAGAAGCTATAGATAGTACTATGACTGAACATGAGAAAAATACCAAGAGTAGATTTAATTTGTTACAAAGTAAGATTAAAGAAATTGATGACTTAACTGTACAAAATAGTATGGATGTGCATGATAAATATGATATGATTGCAAATAATTTGACCAGTGTAAAAAACGAATTACAGGGAGAAATAAATAAAAATGTTTCAAGCATAACTGATAGAGTAGTAGTAACTAGAGATTTCTATAATGAAATAGAACTAGAGAATTTTAGTCATGAAAACAGAGTAATACATCCCATGCGATTCCTTAATCAGACTAGGGATTATAATCATTTTAGTAGTAGTAGCTGGGAAGTGAAATTAAATAAAATTATTAAATGTTTCAAGGGTAACTCAGTCATATGGGCTGAAGCTCATAGGTTAGAATGGGATTGTTATAATACTTTTGAGAAAGCTTTTAAGGGTAAATATTGGACAGAAGAAGAGCAGGAGACTTTAAGAAGCCGTATTATGGGAACGGGTAATTTCATGGGACGTAACGTTAGTAATAATAACATTACTATTTATGTAACAAAATTGTACAACGAAGCTAAATATTTAGAGCCTCCTATACCATTTAAGTCATTTGTTAGGTATGTTAGTAAGCACTTACCTAGAGAAGTGCAGGTCACTCTGATGACTAAAGAAATAGAAAATCTTGATGAACTGGAAAGGGTATTAGATATACTACAAAGTATAAATGATCGTGAAATGGGTAGACGCCCTATACAACCAAATATGTATAACCATAACAATAATAACAATGAGTTTAATCGGCCAAGGCCTTATTTTAATCATACTGGCAATAAATATAATGTTAGAAATTATTTACCGACACCAGGCGGTTGGAGTTGTTCTAGTTGCAGGAAGGAGAATCGGGGTCACATGCAGCATTGTTATTTCTGTAAAGCACCAAGAAATAACCAAGTAAAGCAATTCATACCTGCGAAGAGAGGAGCCCCGAGTAACAGAGGAGCACCGTACCACCATCAGGGACCAACACGCGGACACCCTGTGCCATCAACAAGTCATAATAGGACACAGCCGGAAAACTGAAGTCAACAGTGGTAAGTAGGACCCGACCACTGTTCAGGGAAACTCATGAGGTCCGACCCATCGAGAACTTACAATCCAACATAATAAAAGCAGACATCGTTGCAGATTTATTGGAGGAGGAGTGTAACACGACATTGGAGGTGAGAGCTGGACTCACGGAAATACAGGTAACAATAGATAATAGAAACTTTAAAACACTTGTCGATACAGGGAGCGAAATTTCAGTAATAGCCGAGAACATTTTAAGTGAATTGAAAGAATTCAATAAGAATATTCCAGTTTTACCCGTAGCAGGGGTTACAGTAATAGGAGTCACGGGGGTACGTAGTAAAAGGGTGACAAAACAGATACATTTAAGCTTCTCAATTGGAGATATGAATTTTGATAATACATTTTTGGTAGTCAAGCGGTTAAGTTTAGACATCATTTTGGGAAATGATTTTTTACAAAGAAATAAAGCTGTAATAAATTTTAAAGAAAAAATCTTGGAGTTAGATGGGGGTGAGCGGTCTGTGAAAATTAATTTTGAAAACGTGATAAATAAAGTTAGAACCACTGGTGTGAAATTGTTACAGAAACAAGTAGTTGAGAATCACTTAGATACTAAAGTAAATTTTTGTATAGAGGGTGAGTATTTAGAAGATGTTGATAATGAAATGAGTAATATTAATAATGAAGTATGGGAGATAAGGGCGGATGAATTCTGTAGTGGGGGTGAGGTGATAAGGAATGGCCAACGTAGAGCGTTATGGCAGGTAATAGAGCAGTTTAAGGGAGTGTTTGCCGATATTCCAGGAAGGGCAAAAAATTATGAATGTATGTTACAGATAAAGGAACACACACCATTCATGCAGCGGAGCTATCCAGTGCCTTACTCTAAAAGACGAGCGGTGCAAGAAGAGTTGGACAAGATGTTAGATAATGGTATCATAGAGAGGTCAGTGTCTCACTACTCAAATCCGTTAGTGGTGGTAATCAAGAAGGAAGGAGGAGTAAGATTATGCCTAGACGCAAGGAAAATTAACCAAATTATTATACCAGACCGAGAATCACCAGAATCTATAAATGAGATCTTTCAAAAGTTTAGTGGCGTAAGATTTATGACGTCGTTAGATCTGACTGCTGGATATTGGCAGGTACCTTTAGCCGAGGTAAGTAGGCAATACACAGCATTTTTATTTAATGGAAAAAATTATCAGTTTAAGCGACTACCATTTGGGCTAAATACCAGCGTAGCTAGTTTCATTAAATGTTTGGATAGAATTTTGAGACCAAAAGATTTAGATTTTCTCACAGTTTATGTAGATGATATTTTAATAGCTTCACGTACATTTGAAGACCATTTAGAACATTTAAAATATGTGTTAGGAAAATTAGAAGCGGGAGGATTAACCGTAAATTGGGATAAGTCCAAATTTCTACAAACGAAGATTAATTTTTTAGGATTCATTATTACATCGGAAGGAATTTCCGCAAACCCGGACAAGGTCGAATCTATTATGCGTTTCCCTGAACCGCGAAACATCAAACAACTTCAGAGTTTTCTTGGGCTGGGCAACTTTTATAGGAAATTTCAAAGGAACTACGCCTACCTAACCGCTAAGTTAAGTGCGGTATTGCAGAAGAACCGACAATGGAAATGGAGAGATAGTAGGAACACACAATGCTACAAATTTAAAGTTGTACTGGTCGACTTAGTTATTTTATATTGATGTTTTATATTTTGAGTGTATCATTAACTTAGCTATTGAAAAAAAAAAAAAAAAAAAAAATCTATATTTTGGCATTGATCCCTTGAATCTTGTTTTATTCTAAAATTTTATAGAATAGAAAAGTTGAAATTTGTGTAACTTAAGAGGTTAACTCATTAAGGAGTTGTATATTTTTTTTATGTAACTAAGTATATCAGAAGATCCATTGTTTTCCTGGAGTGTTAGAAAAGTGATGTTTTGGACTTGGAAAGTGTCTACAAATTTATTAATGTAACTAATGAAAAAATTAACATTTTTAAATGATATTTCAATTTTGATATATCTTAATTATTTATTAAGATATGATTAAATATGATTGAGTATTTAAAATGTATTAACTGTATTATTAATATATCAGTGTTAATTATTAATGTATTATGTATTTATTTGAAAACTTTTCAACATGATTTTATAATATGTGTAGGAAGAGAAAAAAATTTTAAATGGAGCTGTTAATAATATTTATCAGCCAGATGATTAACTGTTAATAATAATAATACTAATAATCATAATAAAAGTTTATTTTAAAAGTTATAAGTAAATAAATCGATTCATTAAATTTCTTGATTTGTTTTTCTCCAAGTTTGGGAGATAGATAATTATATTTTATATTATATATATTTTATATTTTCAAATATATTTTATTCAATTTTTTATAATTTTGTGCTTATGTTACAATTATAGTAATTATAGAACGAAGATAATTATTATCGATAGGAATCGAAACTATTGTTCAAGCTAGGGTTTGTAATATGCAGGCAAGATATTCTTTTTAATCCTTGAGATTTATTATTTTTATAATTTTTATACTTTCTAATTTTATTTAATATAATTTATAATTTTATAAATAGTAAGCCAACCCAGTGCTTATTGGCACAAACCAGCACTTAGCTAAGGGGAACCATATCAGTTAAGGAGGTAGTGATTCAATAAGCCACTATGTTCATATTTTTTATAAATTGTTTCAGTGTTTGGGGTGTGACAGCGGTCCTGAGCTGGCCAACGCGTCAGAGCAGGGGCGTTAAGAGCCTAAGTGGCCTTATGGTGTTGGGATCTCGCAGGAGAAGTCCAGTAAGGTCATGAAGGTACAGTCATTATCACCAGACCAAGGGTGAGTTATTGTTATTTTTTATATAAAATTGTAAGGGGGTTGTGGCGACTTGTCCTGACTGATCCCTTTAGGAAGTATGAAAGGGTCAATGAAAGTTTGTGTGCTTCGTCACACCATCTTTCATTGAGGGGGTTTTGTGATGGTACAATCATGGTACATTTCATAATTACCTAAAATATGGTAAAGAGATCATAAATATTGTATTTTCCTATTTTTTGACATACCCAATCCAACCTCAAACACCCGATGTAGAATTTACGGTGAGTGGACTATATTACAGTATTTGCCAGGATTTAAACTAATTCATGACAAAAACGGTGTCACATCACAAAAACAGTGTGCAGTTATTGAGATAAGCAGAGCCAAGCCTTCGTTACGTCAGAGGCGGAGAATGTGTTGACAACTACAAACGGCGATGTCAACAACTTAGACAAAGGAATGTGACGTCAATACACCCCACTTCCGCAGATTTCAACCAGAAATTGCCGTCATTTCATCTGCAGCTCTGATTTGAGCCGGCCGGCCGCCCATTCACTTACGAGTGAATTTTAACTTTTTAGACCACTGTAGGTGGTTAATAAACAGTATAATATCTACTATCAAAATGTATTAAGGAAAGTAATAGTTCGGTTTGGTGTAGGCGTCCTCGACCGATTAAATCGTTCGTAAACAAGATCGACGTATAGAATCGGTCCCACGACGGTGGGTTACGTGGGTTGACCAAAGGGGTCCCGTCAAGCGCAGTAAAATACACCGATTGTGCCGATATACGAACGAAACTGGCAGTGCGAGGAAGCCAACACGGAAATTGGTGAGAGCGTTCCTTATATATTTTGAATCCTTTATTTCCCAATATATGTTATTGTAGAAATCAATCATTTAACAAATTATTCAAAATTTCAATCTAAATTTAAGGAGCTCCAAAATTTAAATAAGTTGTACCATGATAATGAAAGGGTGAGTGGTTGTGTGCGTGCATAATTATTCTAAGTGCTGGGTTGAGCACCACTATATAAATATAAATATATACATGTTATTATTGTATAATCATTTAAACATATAATCATTAAACTTAATCAAAGTTATTATTACACATTATGTTTTTGGAAGGGTTACAGTTGGTTTTAAAAAATGTTATGTAACAAAGTAAAGAATAAAAAGGGGTATTTCATTGGTAACAATTAGAACAGCTGTTTTGTTATTTCAAGCAATTTCCGTTTCCTATGACTTCGCGTAACGAACTTCTGGCCCATGACTTAGTTAATTGCATAGATGGCGTCTTAGTTTTTGTATATATAACCACATTTGTGAGATATAATATATCGTATCTATAAATTCAAAAATAACGTAACTATACAGTCTGGCTTCTTTTTCGTATTAGTTGAAATTTATTAATCTAGAATTTGTTAAATTGGTTCTTGGCATCAGTTGAATGTTCTAGTCCTTCATCAGCTTTCTTACTTCATCTTTTCGAATTTGGATTATTTTTTAAACGTTTTATATTAAAATTTTGGTCATTCACGGCCTGGCGTCTATTCCTGTTGAGCGTCAATAATGGAATAATAGGTTCTAATGGAAAATTCATAAATAATGTTTCAGTTGTCATGGTAACTGATTTATCCTGATTGGCTGTACTTGACTTAAGACCATTGTTATCATAATTGAATTTTTATTCAAAATGACTGTATATCTTCTGATTGCTATTATTCTTCTGTCTTCTTCTCTATGTATGAAATATTATCACTACTGTTTGTATTTTCTTTCAAAGATCATTTTGACATCCCACAAAGCTGGGTTTTCTTATGTATTATTGTTTGAACATTTATGTTGATATTATCTAATTACGTACATTTCTTTCTTATTGTATGTCCTTAATTTAACATTTATCTTTTAATATGATTCACTAATTATTCTTGACTAGTTATTTGCCTTGGATTTGCTAATTTCCTTGTTAATTTTTTACAATTTGTAGTTATTGGTTTTATACAGTTAGGCATTTCATAGGCCTAAGTAGTAATTGGCTATATTTACTTATTTTATACAAAATACATATTAGTTTACCCTCATACATGTTTTTGTTTTGGTATTATAAATGATTTGTTTACTTGTTGACTTGTTTTGGATCTGTTTTATAATAATTGAATGTTCCTATTAGTTTCTACATTATGGTTTATTTGTTATTTTCTAACTGCCCTTCCAGTGTTATTATATTTATATTACTTTATCTTTTTTCTTATTTATTTTGCCAGTGTTTATAATTTGGCTATTATCTACTATTCTCTATAAAATATAATATAATATTTAGGTTTATGGTCTGTATAATCCCTTCAGCCATATTCCTATTCATAGATTTAATCGAACAATTCTTTAACAGCTATTATGCAACATTTGTTTACAATTTGTTTTATTCTTACTTATTTTTTGGTGATAAACATCATCACACCATTTAACTTTACTTAACTGACTATCCCTTAGAACATAGGGTGTTTATTGATTTTGCCTTTATTTTCTTTACTATATTTTTCTTATATAACCTTTACTCTCTAGCCATAGTAACACTAACGTTTGACCTTCCATGGGATTCCTTCCCTGAATACTATTGTATCCCTCATTTGCAATTAATCTTAATACTATCAATAACAAAATTCTTATTTAATAATAATGTTCACCATTAAACATTTAGTGTTCATCACAGATTATTAAGTGTTTATACCTATCAATAGGGTTTCTAACTATTTTGGGGTTTTACACTGTCACTTTGCACTTCTTATATTTTATTTAAGTGTTATTAGTGGGTATTCCCTAACATTACATTCTCTTTGTCACTTACTTATGTTCACTATCTTGCTATCTCTCACTTTACAAAGGTTAGTTATACAGTTCATTATAGAGTCCTTTATTACATTTAAACTCTATTTCTTTGGTTAGTGTACTTTTAGTTTGTCATTACTTTATCGGGTTTTATCAATTATCATTTACATTGATTATTTAGTCGATACTAATAATTATCTTTTACATTTGTTATTTATTAGTTTCTTTTTCATTATTATATTTGAGTGTAACATTTCTCTTTTTTCTGTTCTATCTTATTTGTTTGTGTCATTTCATTTTTTTCTCATTTTATTTCATTTATATGTGGTTTGTTTCATTTTCATTTACCTTCTTCTTCGATTTCATCCTATTTCATTTTATTTTATTTCGGTTTTCCCCTTCTCCTTTGGTTTTATTTTATTTGGTCAATCACTTGGGTTGGGTCATGTAGTCGTTTGTCGCGTCATTGTCATTTTATTTTCTTTAGTTTAAACATTTTATATAGTTGATTCATTGTTTTTTATCCCTGGTATTGGGGTGGCTTGTTTGTGTTGTAACAATATATATATATATATATATATATTGTAACATCACAAGATGTCACCTAACCTAAGTGTATGTTATCAGATTTTATAAAGACAAAACAACCATGTAAATAGGAAGATAATAGTAGAAATAACCAAGAAAGAAGAAACCAAGAAAGAAGAATGAAGCAGAAGTGCCACATGAAACAGTAACCCAAGGGCTGTTTGACACTACAACTAGACTGAGACTAAAACGAACTGATGGACAGAGTAAATTTACATTCAGCTGTCAATCCAGTAAGTAGTTGATGTAAACCAAATGTCATATGTAAACAAAAAATGAACTAATGAGCAGTTAAATACTGTGAAAGCAGAATTAACATTTTGCTGATAATAGATGTGACAATGACCAGTAAATTATGAATGCCAAAACTAATGTTAACAATGGCTACATAGTGAGAACAAAGATGTATTTCAGCATCAAATATACTTGTTAGAAAAGAGAACTATTTATAAGAGAGAATCTTATACAAATAAGATGTCTCCACAATTTACCGAATTGAGAACCAATGGACATTATTAAGGCCAAATTTCAATGTAGGCGATATGTCTTAGTAAGCTCAGACCACACATTAGTCAGTAAATTGACTATTGAGAACTAACACAAGTGTAAAGTAAAATACACAGAACCATGGTTATGCCCTGACATAACAAAGAACATTATTAAAACAATAGGTTTAATCGTAATTTTAATTGTTAGATAGTAGTTTAAAACGAATTAGCATAAAACGAAATGTCATAGTCAGTAAGATCATTCATTACAATGTATAGAGTTTAGGTGTACAAGTAATATTCAGTAAAAAATGTCAGTACAGCATTAATGGTGTTCGCACATAAACATTTGATTAATAAAATGATATGTGAACACAAACAATATTAACCAAAAGTGTAAAATCGGCGACTCAGAAATAGCAGACGACAGTGAAAGTGATGTACCCGAACGTTGGTTTTATAACAATGTCGGTCAAAGTGAAAGTAATTCGAGATCGAGTGATATCAAATTAAAGGAAAAAAAACAATCTTTAATTTGATAGTAATATCAACCCAATCGCAACTGTATTTAGTGCGGGAGAGATGTTAGCATCATTCTAAAAATGTACATCGGGAAACTGTTTATGAATAATAACAACAAGGACAACTAGCTGTCACCGCAACATTTGACGGTTAGAAAAAGCCGTTATCAACTGCCAAAAAGTGACACGTCACACCGACACACCTACCAGAACCAATCAGAAAATTAGTTAGTAATTAACATTTTTACCTAAAGCCGATCAAAGAGGGTATATAAAGACGAAACAGCGAATTTTGAGACAGACTTTTACTGACTAGCGTGTAGCACAGACGTGTGCCCGCCATCTCTACATTTTTTAATAACACTTAGCGTCATTTACATAGTACATTGGAACCAATAGTTCAACAACAAGAAACGACTACTTCAAGTTCATCTACAACAAACAACAGTGATTAAGTGCAGTATCATTTTAATTTTGTGCGGGAATAACGAACAGAAAATAATTTATTGTTATTATTCACGATCCATTTTAATCAGAAGAGGATCGCATTATTCTGTTCTTGTGCGAGTTTAGTGCCGAAACCCAGTAATCATTATAATCCGATTACTGAAGTGATTAATAAGTTTTAATTAAATAATTAAAACTCAGAAGGTAACAGTGCAATCATTACTAATCTTGATCTGAGCGCCATAACCTATACTTTTTTCAACAATAACCTGTACTGACGCAAAACACAAAAACATTTTTTAAGATTACACCACGTCTCAATTTATTATACAAATTTGTTATTAGTAATTAAGCTATATGTTAGTTGTAAGGGTTCTCACTTGATAAATATTGTCACTAAAAAAGCAAGCGTTGATGAAACGCGCGATCTTTCAACAGATCTTTTTTTTTTTTAAATTTTGTTTATTTTGCGAAAGTAACCTAAAACTCTGTTGATCAATTTTATATCAAAAGGATTATTGGATATTGTGTAGGCATAATTGTTTTCTTTTGTGTCTCAAAGAATTCACAACTGAGATAATCATAATTTTACTGTTAAAAATAAATAGCATCTGGACTTAACCAGATTTATAATTCATGTTCTGAGCAAGCCGTATAAGGCATATAATAACTGACTTTTAATTGTACAACTTTGTACATCTGAGATAATCATAATTTTACTGTTAAATATAAATAGCATCTGGACTTAGCCAGATTTATAATTCATGTTCTGAGCAAGCCGTATAAGGCATATCGTAACTGACTTTTAATTGTACAACTTTGTATGTTTGCATTATATTTGTTTTTGAATTCTCTATAAGGGTGTAAATAAACCCATTATTAACAGCATCACCTGATTTTGATTTATTTCTATAGGATAATTGAATATTTTCTTTTAACAAGCTTAAACAACCTTCTGTTGTGTTTAACATATTGGAATAGCATTGCCAAAAGGTGGTACTCAACTATTTTAAATTTTCTAATCATCCAGTAATTTTTATGTGTGGGTTTTACACGGGATTTTCCCTGAATAAATCCGTGTGGCGCCCACTAATTAATAAACAAGGTAACCTAACCTTGCAACCAAAGGGAGTTGGTGATTGTAAGCTGAGTTGACAGTTTAGTGAACTTCTAGTAAACACAATCAGGTACGTAAAAGCATATATTTGTTTATGATATTGTCCAGACTTTACGAGACGTGACATACTCAGACTACCTGCAATCTGGAGAAGAAGTTTTTACTACCAGTTTCAACCAGACGAGAACTATTATCAAGCAACCAACTGCTATACTTCATGTTTTAACTTAAGTTAATCTAGCATTTAAGTATAATCAACTTCACTATTTTATTTATTTAATACAAGGGGATTCTTTTTAAACAAGTATAATTAAACCATTGTAAACACTGTGAGTAACTTTGAATGTTTCATTTTAAATTACTTTACTACATTAGTAACCTTCAATTAGAAACAACTATTCTCAACATTGAGTTATCTCAAAAGAATACTTCACACATAGTTGAACTTTGTATTAACGAGACTTTTAATATTTTAACCACGAATATAAGTTTAAATAACCACACATTTATTTTATTTCAAGTTACTTGTAAACACACACGTTTTCATTTTATTACAAATAGGTTAGACCAACAGTGTGGCTTTTAAACGGAATTTAAACATTATTTTAATATAATTACTATAAACAAATAAAAATAATAATTTTAAACACAACACCCGAATTTCGTTTTATTATAATATATATATATATATATAAAATATTTAATTTTTATAATGAATTTACCTCAAGATATTTCTTTCCTTATTAGGTACATGTTTCGGGTACCATTGTGTACCCATACTCAGCCTTTCGGATTTTTTGTGGATGGGTACATAATTTTTTGTGGATCACAAAAAGTCCGGAAGGCTGAGGATGGGTACACAATGGTACCCGAAACATGTTCCTAATAAGGAAAGAAATATCTTGAGGTAAATTCATTATAAAAATTAAATATAATATATACATCAAGAAACGAACTGTAGCAAAAATGATTTGAATATATATTGCAACAATACATATATTTGCATATTTTCCCAGGGCGGTATGTTTTATATTGTAATTAGTATAAATAGAATAAGGAAGAGTTTATACAATTTTGTGCAGGAATTGGCAATATCTAACCTGTCAAGAGGGACACCTGCTGTGGTAGCGTAAGTTACAGCGTGTGTGTGTTTGTGTGTGTGAGCACACTATGATATAAAAATATGGGGTGATGTGAACGACTTATTGTTTTGTCTGTAATCATGTCTTAACAGGATTATAAGATTATAATAAACTAATTATTTGTGTTAAACCTGTAAGCAAAGACTTACGCCAATTATAAAAACACCATTGCATTAAGACATTTTAACGAATGCAGTGATATAAAAATATTGCAGCAATCTGCAATATTAAAGACGCTAAGTAATTAATGTTAATTTCGGGTGTAATTAAAGAGTAATTAACATGTGTGTTATATGTGCGTGAACAGAAAAAAATGATGCAAACAATGATATCGCATATGCTTTAAGTGTGTTTACAAAATCGCTAAAATGAACAAAAAAGTGATTCGTAATTAAAAGGACGCTTTGCATGAAAGTTACAATTTCTAACATGTCAAGAGCAATCCTGGACATGTCAGATTGAGTCCAGTATAAATACGACCGACAATTTTGGGGTATTCTCAGACTCAAGAAATCTACAGACGACGTTACGCTGCCCGTTGCGGATCGACATGGACACACACATACACACACACACAATACCAAACTCACACAAGACATATGGAGGAACTCAGGAGCAACAACAACATCCCATAGAGACAGAGAACACAGCATCATCATAAAATCCTCAGGATTCAGGACGCACACACACACACACAACGGTAACGGCAGCAGTATGCAGGTGATAATTTTAAATATTATAAATAATTATAAATATTTATAATTTTGTTGTGAAAAGAACTTTCAGAAAGACAATTTTACATGAACAGTAAGACTTAAAAATTTTAAATGTAAATAATAGTTAAAGTCAATAATTTAATTTTATAAGAAAATTTGAAAGATACTAAATCTTTTGTTATATGTTAAAAATTTGGGTGTGTCAATAGAGTTAAATAATAGTTTGAAAGTAAATGTAATTAGTTTATTTTGTCTATAGCAACTAGTGATTTTATGCTTAAGTTTAATATTATTTTTGTTTCGTTTTAAATGAGTTGCTATTAGCATTTGAAGATTGAATCAAAGTCAGACACACTAAAAATGAAAGAAGTTAGATGACTTATTTAACATGTCTGTTTAGTTAATAAGAGTATATGATTGTTTAGTTTTTAGATGTTATGAACAGCCTAATATGTGTGAAACGTATAAAAGTGGATATTTGATCTATCTAATGTTTGAATTTTTTAATATTTGAATATTTTTCTATTAATGCATAAATCTTAGGATGATTACTTTTAAATGGTTTTAAATAATTATTTCATGTCAACATCTCACTCCTCTTTAAAATTTATTTAATTATTGTCTAACTACATATACTTGACGCAACGAGAAACAAAAATTCTGCGACCTGGCCGGTGTACTACACTTAATAGTTGCGTTGAGTACATGGTTCTGTATTTGTGTGAATTTATGAAATAATCGTAACGTTGCATAATAAATTGGCGTGCTTCGATAATTAACGAACCATAATAAGTTGGTTCAGAATTAGTAAGTGTATTGTGTAATGAGTCAAAAAAGGGACATAAATTTTTTAATTAGAATAGTAAATATTCAAAATAAAATCGATCCCAGTGTGGAAATAAAGTCAGCAGTGGCGACGGCGAGTCATTGTTATTTCAGTACATTCCAGCAGTGACACGACTTGGTATCATTGTGAGAGGAAATAATCCAGGGACACTTTCACTAATAACCATATACAGACAGCAATACATCCTGAACCATTAATTTTTCGTTATTATATTATGATGTGAACGATCAAAAAACAAGGAAGTTGCGGCATTGAGGCTGTGACATTAGTCCGAGAAACGTAAGCAACGACGAAAATCTAGTGTGCCGTGCAGGACGTAAACGACAATGTGAAACGCCTTATTTCCGGCATCTACCCAGGCTACAAGACATCTTTAGCCCGGCCGGGCGTCATATTAACAAGTTCGCGAAAA
This sequence comes from Magicicada septendecula, assembly GCA_034769895.1. NCBI lineage: Eukaryota > Metazoa > Arthropoda > Insecta > Hemiptera > Cicadidae > Magicicada > Magicicada septendecula. The sequence continues at coordinate 893,262,391 of CM068368.1, forward strand.
AAGACTCAATTTACAGTATAATGTAGCTATTTACAGCAGCTATTCAAATATAAGTCAACGTAGACAGTGCGTGACCGAGTAAAAACATCGCAACTCGATTTTGGACCATTTTATCGAACACCAGAGAAAAACTGCGCAAAAACATGGAGGTGCCACGTGCTACGAAGAAAAACTAAAGTATTTTGAAGACATCGGCCAGGTACCTGATGAAACGTATCACTTTAAAATTTATTTTTTTTATAAAAAGGGCTCTAATACAAGATTGGGTGGGAAAGAAATTATGTATGCCTTTTGCTTTGATTATTATATAATGAAATATGAGGGGAACTCAAAAATGTAACAGTATGAAAGCGTGTGTGCAACTGTGCGAATGAAAAATATATGTAAGAAGTGTTGGGTTTGCAAAATTGTAATGGTACAGAATTGTATGCTACAAAGATAATAATTTACATCAGTTTTAATTTTAAAGTAGTCAGTATTCACCTGTGGGGTACCTCATTGTAACCAGCCAACATACAATGTTGTTGCAGACTGTTTATGTCTGAAGCCTTCAGCATGCCCGGCTAGACGTATTACATAACCACTGGCAAGCAGTCTCTTGGTGAATCACGGTGAATGAGTATTTTATTATACCAGAAAAGAAATAAGAAATTTCATTGTCATCAAAGTGAGTCAAAGTAATTAATTTGTATAATAAACTAAAGGTAATTTGTTTTAGACAGCATAAACTGTGTTACTATTATTTCGCAATCAAACCCAAATAATCTTTCTGCAACTTGTTCGTCTGTAGAACCCTGGAATGGAACCCGAAAGTAAGAGAAAAACGAAGTTTGCATAAATTTAATATATTTTATTAACTGAAATAAATTGAATAGTTTCAAAGTATATAGTTAGCTACACTGATGATGTAATATAATCTAATGTGGATATAATAATTTTTTGTAACTTGTTTTACGCCTCTGGGCAGAATAGTAATATTTTGATATAATAATTTCTTGTAACTTGTTTTACGCCTCAGGCCAGAATAGTTGTGTTCATTTTGAAAGAATGTCCATATAAAGGAAATAATGCATTAAACCAAATTTCTAAATAACCAAAAGGTGTTGTGCAATTTGTTTGCTAGCGCGCACCTATTGCGTTCTGAATCACTGTTTCCAACGTTTCACATAAACGATCCATGGAACTTCTGAGGGTGATATTTTAATAAGGCAGATGCGCAAATTGGTTGAGTGTCAGCCTCAAACACTCTGGCGACCCTGGGCACTTCTGAAGGTAAGTGGGTAAGTAATGTACAGGTACTACTTCTACAAGCAGGAAGAAGGAATGAAAGTTTACAATTGTTATTAATGTTATTATATTGTAACTGTAATATTGTTGTGTATTTCACAACTGGTGCTCAACAAAACTAAAAGAGGAGAGAAATTGTTGATATGAGATGATTTATAATAATAACAAATATTGTAAAACGAAGTGTATGGTGTAGTGCGTTCGTCTCGCACTGGAGTCGTTACATCAATCCTTGCGCTAACGAAGTCCGTAGCGATGTTTTAATTACCAGTACAACGCAGTAGTAACCTCACCTGTTATTAAATAGGGGTTTGTGAATCCCGGGTGGTGCCAAATTGTTTATTAAAACAATTAAACTTATTAAATAATATTTTTAAAAGGTGTTCTCAGCGATGACGGCCGGGGCATTCACATAATTCCCGCCTGTTCGGCCTCCTGAATCGAGTAGGTAGTTTGTCGAATTGCAGCGTGAGCGCTGGCCGTCAAATCTAGCTTTTGTTAACAAACACAAATAATACAATACACTCCCTATGAAATAAAAACAATGGTTACTCTTTGTACTAGTTATTTTAATGGTTGATTTGTAATGTTTCAGTTTGACAATAAAATTATACTTGTTGATTAATAAATTTGCACCGACATTAGTTTTGAGACGTTTTTCTCTAGGGTTGACGAATCGATTTTGGAATGATATTTTCAGTCCAGCATGGCTGCTGTTTTGTTAGTGGATAACTGTATTCGTTCAAAATCTGGAGTTCTTTTGATTATAAGACAAATATTTTCTATGATTACAATAAAAAGTACATTACCTTACTTTATTTGTACTTAAATAATAAGGTGTGTGGTTATAATTTGTTCTGGAGTGTAGTTAAGTGTGTTTATAAAATTCGTAATAGATCAACAGGTTATATTCTAAGTTAACAAATTTTCAGTGTTTTATTTTTCTTAATTAATCTTTGAAAGAGAATATTCGGTTTATAGTGAGAGTTCAAATTACTTTTAGAAATATTTAAAGTTAGTTTATTTTTGGAATTTGGGTAATTCAAGGATACTTATCGAATCAGACGACTTGGTAGAATCAATCACTGGGTCGTAATTGGATTGGGCTGCAATCGTATTCAGTTTTCATTAATATTGGGGCTTAAGTATGTTTTGCGTCCTTTTCATGTTGGATGTAGTCATATTTTCTTTTAATTTCCTGGTAAAATGGTCCTTGGCATCAGTTAAATGTTCTGGTTGTTCGTCTGCTTCTTATTGGTTCATCGTTCGGAATTTTGTTTACTTTTTTGACATATTAAATTAAAAATTTAGCCGTTCAAAATTTGGCTTCTGTTCTGCAAGAGCGTCGCTTTACGAGTAACGATATTCAACCGAAATTTCATAACTAACGGCGGTTGTCAAGTTTTCTAATTAAATCTGATTGGCTTAGATTGACAAAAAACCATTGTTATCATATTTGAATTCTTTTCAAAATCCTTGTATATCTTCTGATTGCTTTTATTCTTCCTATCTTCCTTCCTAAGTATTAACTATTATCACTGTTATTTGTATTTCCTTTCAAAGATTATTTTGATATCCCATAAGATTGGGTTATTTTATGTTTTATAATTTTATAATTATTTTAATATTTGTTAATTACATTTCTCTTTTAATTTAAGTCCTTATTCTAATATTTTGCTTTTAATATAATTTACAAATTATCCTTAGTTAGTTATTCGCCTTGGATTTGCTAATTTCTTAGTTAATTTATTACAATTTGTAGTTGTTTGTTTTTGACAGTTAGGCATTTCCTAGGCCTAAGTAGCCATTGCTTATATTTACTTATTTCCTACAAATTACATTTCATTTTAGCCTAATGAGCTTTGTTTTGTTATTATAATTGGTTGTGTTATTTGTTGATGTGTTTTGGATCTGTTTTTGTGTTATTAGCATGTTACTATTATTTTATACATCATGGATTGCTAATTAATTACTAACTGGTTTTCTCGTTTTCTAAGTCATACATTGCTTTACTTTCTTACATATTTAATTTGCCAATAATAACAATGTGGCTATTATTTACTATTTTTGATCACATAAAATACAACATCTAGGCCTATGGTCTGTATAATTCCTCCAGCCATATCCTATTCATTAATTTGCTTAAACAATTATTAGGTAATATTTGTTTACAGTTCATTTCATTTTATATTATTTTTTTGGGTGATAAACAACATCACACTTTTTGAACTTACTTAAATAATTATCCCTTATAACATGGGGTGTTTATTGATTTGTCTTAACTTCTTATTTTTTAAATAATCTTTACCTTCACTCCATGGTAACACTATCTGTTTCCTCTTTCATGGGATTCTCCCTTTTAAATACTATTGGATACTTTTAATCTTAACAATGAGATTCCTTTTTTAATTAATACTGTTATCATCACTCTTCAGTGTTCATTACATCTTAATTAATTGTTTACACTTAATACTATTCTTAACAACTTTCTTAATTACTAATATTTTTCACTGTTAATCCTTTAGTGTTTCTTATTGATTTATTAAGTGTTTATTTTTTTATAAACACTTCACTATTTTTCCTAATACTAACATTCTTTATAATACATTATTCTTATTTATTCATCACCTTCGCTTTTAAATTATCTATTGTTTATTATAATTTATTTAGTGTTTTTTTCTTTATCACTTTACTTTGGGATTTTTACACTTTCACTTTTGCACTTCTTGAATGTTTTTGTTTTAAGTGTTTCTAAATGGGTAATCCCTATAATTATTTTCTCACTACTGTACTATCTCTTTCATTACAAATATCATTGATAATATTAACAATTTTATGTCTCTATTGATTTCATCATTACATCTAGCTCTATTTTGTGGGTTAGTTTGCTTTTATATTTAACATTCTTTAATGGAGTTTCATTAAATATCATTTACCTTTATTAATTAATTGATAATAATATTTATTTATTACTTAGGTTAGTTATTGGTTTCTTTTTCAATATTACATTTGAGTGTACCATTTCTCCTGCTTTTATTCTTTACTACTTGTTTGTGTCTTATCATTTGATTTCCTTTTTATTTCCCTTTATCTTGGGTTTGTTTCTTTTTCATTTTCCTCCTTCTTCACTTTCTTATTTGGTTTCGTCTTTTCCCTTCTTCTTTTTGTTTCTTTTTGTTTGGTCAATCACTTTCTTATTTGGTTTCGTCTTTTCCCTTCTTCTTTTTGTTTCTTTTTGTTTGGTCAATCACTTTCTTATTTGGTTTCGTCTTTTCCCTTCTTCTTTTCGTATCTTTTTGTTTGGTCAATCACTTGGGTTAGGTCATGTCGTCGTTTGTCGTGTCATCGTCATTTTATTTTCTTTATATTAAACATTTTATTTTATACAAATTACTTTTTTATATTCATGATTCATCTTTTTTATCCCTGGTATTGGGGTGGCTTATTTGTGTTGTAACAATATAAATAAATAATATTAAATAAAAAACCAATAGAGTCGCGGTTTAACAATAATTACAGTAAACCCTCGATTTAACGGACTAATTGGGGCTGAGGGGTGTCCGTTAAATCGAAAGTCCGTTAAATCCCAAATTTTGTTTTTTGATGATATATTTAAATCAAACAGGCCTATAACACTTGAAATTTTAATACTATTAATATCATGCAAATACCGTATTGTTCCGAATACAAGCCGCAGTTTTTCTCCTAAAAACATGGTCGCTAATTTGGCCTGCGGCTTGCATTCGCACACTAACGAAATTCGAAGTTATACCTGACTTCTGGCGGGACGAACGCTTTTGGTATCTGAGTTGTTTACTGCGTAAGCAACAGCAATTTGCCTGGCTGTTGTTAACGCTGGCATTATGATTTATGACTGCAACCGTAGGTTTTAACAGCAAACTGAACAATGAATAGGAAGAAAAGTGTACGTACCTGCGCATGCGTGCGTGCTCGGACCCTTCCATAGGCGGCAAGACAAAGGATGAGTAGAGGGGGTGTGAGTAACATGTTTCTAAATAACGGGTAAACTGCCAGTGTGGTTTTCTATTGTAACAGCGACAACATCGCTTATCTGTATTTTAATACGTACTATTAATAGCATGCAAATACAATGTTATGTACACACCTTTATTTATTCTGGATAAAAGCATCAAGAGTCAGTTGTTTGTCCACTAGAATGTTGCTTCTTTATTATTAAAGATCTAAACTGTCTAAAATGGTCATAATAAGCACACACTTCCGGATCTGAAGACTCCCCAATGTACGCGATAATTTCGTCCATGCTGTTTCTTATCGCTGATAATTTAGGGCCTCCTGTAACTGATGTTTCTTCATCGTCATCATCTCCATCTTCTTGATCGTCGTGTAGAACAGATTCCGCGATCTCTTCCTGACTCAGGATTTGGTAGCCTGGATCACCCTCGTCCAAGTTTAGCCACTATTCTATGTCATTCTCGTTTACATCTTCACCAGCCTTCTTTACGGTTTCACAGAAATCGGATGTTTCAAATCCTCTGAAATCGTACTACGGTTCAGTCCCATTCAGTAACTGTGTCCACCCATTAGCCAATGTTGTTTCCTTCATCTCCTTCCATGCGGCAGCAAAATTAAAGATGGCGGACTTGATGTTGTATGCACGCAGATTTTGCAGCGTTCTAGCTCCTCTCGTGTCGTTTTCATGGTCTTGTTCGTCCTCCAAGACAACCATCACCTCTTCAAGAAACTTCTTCTTGTACAGCCTTTTGCAGGCAACAATGACTCCTTGGTCCATTGGCTGTAAAATTGAAGTGGTGTTCGGAGGGAGGAAGATGCATTTTATTTTTCCGTCGTTGCTAACTAACTTCTCGGAGTTGCGATGTGCCGGTGCATTGTCCAGTAGTAAGATGGCTTTCACTGCATGCGATGGAATTTTCATAGTCTCTTCTTGAAAACGCCGCACTTCTGGCACAAAATGATTAAAAAAACCAGTCTGAAAAAATACTGAAGGTAAACCAAGCATTTTTTGAACTTTCATAAATGACTGGCAACTGGTTCATTATGTTCTTTATCGCACGAGGTTTCTTTGCGTTTCCGACTATGACTGGAGTAAGTCGATGCAAACCATCAGCATTCGCACACAGTAGGGCAGAAAGCCGCTCCTTGTTGAGTTTACGGCCTGGTGTGCTAGTTTCATGTTTGTGTGCCAGAGTATTTTCAGGCACAGCACGAAAGTAGAGACCAGTCTCATCAGCATTGTAGACCTGAGACAAAATGAGACCCTCAGATTCGATCGTTTCCTTTATATGTTGACGAAAAGCCTCAACTTGTTCAGTGTCTGCACTCAGCGCTTCACATGTTGATCTATTTGTGATGCCATGCCGTTTACAAAAACGCCAAAGCCACCCATCACTCGCCTGAAATTGGATACCAATATGTTTCGCCAGTTTATCAGCAGCAGCCCGCAACTCGACACTACGAACAACGACTATTGTTTGTGTTTGGCTAATTTAATGTGTTTTCTTTCTCCCTCATTCTTCAAACTATCAACACTGTACTTTAGCGAAAACTGAATAAGTTTATCTTTATTCTTTCGAATGTCTGAAACGGTTTGTTTCTTTACACTGTACACTTCACAAACATGTGCAACAGACGCGCTACCTTCAAGTTTACTTATTAGTTCAAGCTTTTGCTTTATACTTACTCAAGTTCACACGTTTTTCGTAACGCCAGACATACTTATGCTGTAATTCACTAATAAAGTAATGGACCTTGCTGTAACAACGCAAGTATAAACTCGTTAAGACTCTCTATTTAACACGTGCAAGGTTCGTACTATAGAAACACATGTAGCGTACGCGCTGTGTTCTCTCAATAAACTGATGCGATGCTGTACAAATGTGAACTGCGCGTGCATACGAATTATCACGAAAATAGCCGAATATTCAAGAGTGAAAATGCGTTGCTATGGTTATGAACTACCACCAAATTTAAATCACAACCATGGACTTCAAAAACTTAATCGTGATTTTTTCATGTCAAAATTTTTTTTTAACATGAAATGTTTTTAGGCTGGGGGTCATTCCACAAAATGCGTGACGCAAAATGTGTAACGTCATCGAAAAATATAACGCTCCAGGTGATGTTAGTAATAAATAAATTTGGTCACAGTGAAATAAGATGCATATCAGTGTATATTGTTCAGTGTTAGCCATCGTGATGTCTTCTACTGAACGTGTGTGACGCCTGCGTCAACAACAACGCAAAGACGGGGATCGTGAAGAATTAAATGAATTCTTATCTAATTCTTATCTCCGTTCTCATCAAATACAATTGGAGATGAGAAAATTTGCGTTTCAAAACAAGAAACGAAAGAATGCTGCGATAGCCAAGCAACATCGCCAGCTGCAGTTTGTGCACATTATACGTTTCAAAAGCCTAAAAACTTTGTTTTTTTTTTAAATTCTGTCCGTTAAATCCGAAGTCCTTTAAATCGAGGGTTTACTGTATTTTAAAATATAATAATAAAAATAATTCAACATGGCAGCACCAGGAGGTTTTGATATGGAAGCACTTCAAAATATGATGCGTGCCTGGGTGGACGAATTAAGTACAAAACAAAAAGAAGAGAATTGAAAACAAATCGAAGAGTTAAAAGAATATAATACAAAACAGATGAAAAAGAATAGCGAAGAAACTAGGGCCGACTTTAAAGCTGAATTCAAAGACTTTAAAGAGCAATTGATGACAAAACTCAAAGAAACTAATACCAGAATAGAAATATTAGAAACTAGAGTAGAACAGTCACTAAACAAACAAGTTTTAAAGATTGAGAATAGGTTTGAAGAACAAAAAGCGGAATGGTCTAAAGAATTAAAAGATAGTGTAAACCAAGTAGCTGAACAATGGAATGAGAAGTTTATAGTAGCAAAGCAGGAGCAGGATATGGAAAGAAAAGCAGTGAGTGAACAAGTCCATGAAAACATCAATAAGATGCAGGAGTTGGAAGCCAGAGTAATAAGGTTGGAAATTGCAGAGTCGTGCATAATAAAACCACAAAGGAATATTCCAGTGAAATAGATATACTAGGGAAAAATCAACGTGGAAAGGTAGATCGTCTAAAAACAGAATTGAAGAGGGAAGAAACGAAGTTGATGGTGGATCCAACACTGAGTGATGAAAGGACAAAATTGTTACTGAACTGTGAACGAGAAATGGAGTTAACAGGTAATGCTGTAACTGATAAAGAGAAAAATAGCTTTATTAGTAAACACTTCCAAGGTTATGCTGTAAGATGGTACACGAGTGCTCGATATAATTTAGCTGTGAATGAACAATTTAAAAACTCATTGTTTGAAGGTTGCTATGGGAATATACACACGCAAAAACAAATAAGAGACCAAGTAGATCATGGTAAGTATCAAGGTAAAGATACACTCACCATTGAGGAGGATGTAATCCCACTTGTACAAAGAAGTAAACATTTAACACTCACAATTAAACAACGCGAATTAGTTTAGATTAGCACATCACTGTCACAGAGATAGTAGATTTGCCAGTAACACACAAAGAGTTAAAATTAATGAAGAATTGTTAACTTCACTCGGACAGTCCGAACACATGTTTCGCACCGAGTACAGAAATAAAACTAATTTTATACTAAGAGAAGAGAAAAATACAGCTGACCCTACGGACGCAGGTAAGGCCAGAGGAGGGAGAGAGAAAAAAACAAAACTTGGTAGTACAATTAATTCGCTTTATACGAGTGTGTATAGAGAGATAGGGAAACAGGTAGAAATAAGCCAACTAAAATGTAGCAGCCTAACTATACACAAATAAGACAATAAAGCATTGTTATGACAAAGATTACAATGACCATTGTTATGCACCGGAACAAGTGCAGTGAACAAATGTATATGTAAACACAATAACACAGCTGCGACGTTTATATAAAGGGGAAGAATTTGTCACCCACCGCAAAGGATTTGTTTCTCACATACCGATTAAAATATTTACTTTTATAAGGCGTTTTAAAAAACAATTGTAATATAGTTAATAAGATGTAATTGTAATTACAAGGTACACCTACATAGCTGTGTAAATAAAATTTGAACAATTGTTCAAATTTTATTTAAACGCACCTGGGGAATATATGCAACAATACATATACAGTAGAACTTGGCTAATTCGAAGCTGAAGGGACCAGTAAAAAATTCGAATTATCCAAAAATTCGAATTAGGAAAGTTTTAATAAGGGTAGAAAAATCAAATCAAAAACCTAAATTCAGTAAAGCAATATGTTATTTTATTAAACAATTTCCTTATACATATGTATTACAAACATGTTTCAGTACAAAATATAGCATTTACAGTTTTTTAAAAAAGCTAGAAACTTTTGATTGCATTTTGCAGTTAATACACTGAGTTGTAGTAAACTCTTCAAGTTTATTAAATGCTTGGAAAATAGCGTCACTTACGTTCTGCTGTCCTTCAACAAACCGTCTCAAGTCTTGAATCAAATTTGATGCCTGTGAAGCCGTTGGAATCGGTATCTCTGGAAGTTCTAGCTGTCCCCTTCTTCATCTGAAGATGCACCATCATTTATTTTGTTCATAACACCAGCCACGATCTCCGCATCTGTCTGTTCACCGCACACCGCCAAGTCTTCATCCATGTTTACAAACTATTCGTAACGAATGCCTGCGTCATGTCCAACATCTTCCCAGTTATCCGCAGTGGGTACGACTTCTCTAGCAGCTTTATTCTCCTCTTCACCTTCAATGTGGCAGAAACCACCTTTACGAAAGCAATTAGCAATTGTTTTTTCCATAACTTGGTCCCAAGCACTGTTGCACATGCGGGCAGCTTGAAGGATGTTAATCTTGATAGTATTTTCGTGCTCATCTAAATAAGCACTGACAGAATGTTTTGGACCACAAGCCATCTGTAAAAATGCTTAAACTTTTTTATTACACCTTGGGCCATAGGTTGAACTACTGAAGTCATGTTTGGGGGGAAAAACACAACATTTACATTTTCCATCACAGGAATAGTGTTGTGCGCTGTACAGTTGTCAATAACCAAGACGATTCTTCTGTTTTGATTCCGAAATTTCCTGTTGATTGTCAAAAGCCGTCTTTCGAAAATTTCACCTGTCATCCAAGCTTTACTGTTTGATTCATATTCAACTGGTTTTGTTTTTACATTTTTGAAACAATGTGGGTTGGCCGACTTCCCTATCATTAGCAAAGGCAGTTTTTCCGAGCCATCCATGTTTGCTCTGACTAAAAGTGTTATGCGCTCCTTGCTGTGTTTGCCACCACTACAACTTTCTCCTTTAAAAGCAAGTGTTTTGTCAGGGGTGAATTTGAAGAATAAGCCCGTCTCATCTACGTTAAAAATGTTTTTAGCGTCTCTATCAGAAATCATTTGCAACAAATCGTCTTTCCATGAATTTGCAGCTTCAACGTCAACAGATCCACTTGCCCCACAAACAGTTTTGAAAGACATGTCATTCCTTTCTTTAAAACCATCGAGCCAACCAGTGCTGGCCTTAAAATCATTTTTCCCTAAGCTAGATGCGAATTCATCAGCTTTGGCTCTGACAAGGGGCCCACTGACTGGAATTTTTTTGTCCCTTGCTTGCTTAAACCACTTCACTACACATTCATCCACGTCAGGATTTTCTGGTCCTCGCGCTCTTTTCCTATCTTTGTCGCTGGCTTTACACACACTATTCAAAATCTTCTCTTTACTTTTTAGATACGTTGACAGTGTATTTGGCGGTATCCCGAATTCCTTAGCAATTTCAGATTTCTTTTTTTGTCCCTTTTCCACTTCCCGAATAATGGCAACTTTTTCGGCAAATGTCAATGATTTGTATTGGGTCTGTGTTGGTTTTGAAAGGGCCATGATGAACACACAACACAATAAAACTGCACAATAAGCGTCACTAAAACACACCAGTCTGTATAAAGAAAGGAACGGTCTCTCACTACAGGACACAGCTCACACAGTAGAAACTCAAAAGACATAACCCTTCCATGAATGCAGGCAGACTGAACTGAAAGCAACAGTGAGGGTGGCTGACTGACGAGGCGTGGAACAAGGGACACTGGCGAACGGTACCGTTACAAGAGCCAGTCACGTGTTATCGCGAGATACTGGCGCCATTTCCACGAATTTTATACAAAGGACAAGCGTCTGTTCACAAAGGGCGATACCTGCTTGTCTGTTTCCAGTCGTGTCTCTATTGTTACGTGGTATAGCCCATACTGCAGGCGATTTTTTATAGTTTGAGCAAAATTTTTATTTCGAATTAACCAAAATAAGTTCGAATTACAGACGATGTTTTTGCACGGTTTTATATAGGATATTCAAGGGACCCATGGTAAAAGTTCGAATTATCCACGAATTCGAATTATGCACGTTCGAATTAGCCAAGTTCTACTGTGTTTGCATATTTGCCCAGGGCGGTATGTTTTATATTATAATTAGTATAATAGAATAAGGAACAGTTTATACAATTTTGTACTGGAATTGACAATATCTAACCTGTCGAGAGGGACACCTGCTGTGGTAGCGTAAGTTACAGTATGTGTGTGAGCAAACTGACATAAAAATATGGGGTGATGCGAACGACTTATTGTTTTGTCTGTAATCATGTCTTAACAGGATTATAATAAACTAATTACTTGTGTTAAACCTGTAAGACTTATGCCAATTATAAAAACACCATTGCATTAAGGGATTTTTAACGAATGCAGTGATATAAAAATATTGCAGCAATCTGCAATATTAAAGACGCTAAGTAATTAATGTTAATTACGGGTGTAATTAAAGAGTAATTAACATGTGTGTTATATGTGCGTGAACAGAAAAAAATGATGCAAACAATGATATCGCACATGCTTTAAGTGTGTTTACAAAATCGCTAAAATGAACAAAAAAGTGATTCGTAATTAAAAGGATGCTTTGCATGAAAGTTACAATTTCTAACATGTCAAGAGCAATCCTGGACATGTCTGAGTGAGTCCAGTATAAATACGACCGACAATTTTGGGGCATTCTCAGACTCAAGAAATCTACAGACGATGTTACGCTGCCCGTTGTGGATCAACATGGACACACACACAAACACACTACCAAACTCACACAAGACGTATGGAGGAACTCAGGAGCAACAACAACAACCCATAGAGACAGAGAACACAGCATCATCATAAAATTCTCAGGATTCAGGACGCACATACACACACACACACACACATACAACGGTAACGGCAGCAGTATGCAGGTGATGACTAAATATTTATAATTTTGTTGTGAAAAGAACTTTCAGAAAGACAATTTTACGTGAACAGTAAGACTTAAAAATTTTAAATGTAAATAATAGTTAAAGTCAATAATTTAATTTTATAAGAAAATTTGAAAGTTACTAAATCTTTTGTTATATGTTAAAAATTTGGGTGTGTCAATAGAGTTAAATAATAGTTTGAAAGTAAATGTAATTAGTTTATTTTGTCTATAGCAACTAGTAATTTTCTGCTTAAGTTTAATATTATTTTTGTTTCGTTTTAAATGAGTTGCTATTAGCATTTGAAGATTGAATCAAAATCAAACACACTAAAAATGAAAGAAGTTAGATGACTTATTTAACATGTCTGTTTAGTTAATAAGAGTATATGTTTGTTTAGTTTTTAGATGTTATGAACAGCCTAATATGTGTGAAACGTATAAAAGTGGATATTTGATCTATCTAATGTTTGAATTTTTTAATATTTGAATATTTTTCTATTAATGCATAAATCTTAGGATGATTACTTTTAAATGGTTTTAAATAATTATTTCATGTCAACAACATCTAACTCCTCTTTAAAATTTATTTAATTATTGTCCAACTACATATACTTGACGCAACAAGAAACAAAAATCCTGCGACCTGGCCGGTGTACTACACTTAATAGTTGTGTTGAGTACATGGTTCTGTATTTGTGTGAATTTATGAAATAATCGTAATGTTGCAATATATATATGCCAAAATTAGAAATTCACAGTCAGCTGTTTTTTTATGGGCAAGATATCCCTACTGAGATCTGTCATCAGTAGTGTATGGTGACATAGCATTTTCATGGCAGGCCATCGCAAAGTGGTGCAAGTTGTTTGAAAATGGCCCCGCGGATATCAAAGACGATTATTGGGCAGAGGACTCGATTTTGACACACCATGACAACACTGAACGTGTTCATCATCTGTTGTTTGTAAAAAACAGTGAACGAAATTGCGCATTTTACAAGAAAGTGTGCACTACATCGTCGCTGAGCATGCACAATGTTAAAAAATTTACAGTTATCATTTGGAATACACTATGAAGGGACTCCTTTAAAAATCTGGTGGGAGGTGTGGGAACGCTCTCTCCACAGTCCTGACCTTGTACCAAATGATTTCCACATGTTCAGTCCGAAGAAAGAAACCCTTGCAAAGTGGTGATATCACACTGATGAAGAAGTACAAAGTGCAACGTTGGAATGGTTACCGGATATTGGACAGGAATTTTTTGGAAATGGCATCGAAAAACTCGATGTCACTATAATAAATGTTTAAATAAACTTGGGGATTTTATAAAAATGTAAATCTTCAACAGCATTATCAGATAAATAAAATAATTTTGATAAATATTTCAATTTTTTTTTAACGCTAATGCAACTAACTTCTTGACTGCCCCTCAAAGTAGCCCGCACTTATGTTTACCTTGGGTAACCCCTAATTTTCATTAACCTCAGACCCATAAATGTTAAAACAGTCCACTGTGTATTCAATTTTTACTGCTACAAATGAAAAACTAAAACACATATCAACTCTGAACTCTGGTTGACACCCCGTACTATCTACACAACCGATCCATCACCAACAAACCCAGCTGTACATAACATGAATTAATCTACACACCAGGTGGTAGAACTTGTTTACCTGATTTTCTTTCCACTACTTTCACGTAATATTCTATGGGAATGATTCCCACTCCGTTGCCTTTGGTTATGATTTCGTCTCTTGCAGTTTTGTAGAATTCTATGCCATCTGTGTACACAGATCAAAGTTATTTACTTATAGAAAGAAAAAAAAAAATACATTTTGACACAAAAAACTGAAGAACAATATGAGATTCTTTAATAAAACAAACAGCATTCTTTTACTATAATTTTTTAACCCCTTCAATCTCATTAATGTTGGTTTCACAATGTGTGAAAACATTTAATGGAAAAAAATATTTATTCATTCAAAATTTAAAAAAATATTTTTATACGGATAGTACATACGGCTGACCTTAAATTTTTCTACTCTCTCTCTCTCTCTCTCTCTCTCTCTCTCTCTCTCTCTCTCTCTCTCTCTCTCTCTCTCTCTCTCTCTCTCTCACACACACACACACACACACACACAAATTTTCTAAACTTTATTTCCTCATTTCTTAAATTTTAGACTTGTCTTACTATGTCAATCTATTCTGATATACGCAACCAGTAAAAACTCACTTTCCTGTGGTATAAATATTTAAACACTCATTAGTTTTAACACAGTATCAAGTGAAAACAGATATTCTTCTGGCTTTATGAATAATATTCTAACAAAGAATCAGTATTAAATTTATTTTCTTAGTAATTATCTTGTAATTTCTTTTTACTTTACAATTACTCTACAAATATTCAGTAGCATTAACAAACTCTTTTATTAGTTCTAACACAAAAATCATGAAAAACAAGTACTTTCAGTTTTGTGGATAATACGTTTAATCCAAAAATTAATGTAAATTTATTTTTTTATTTATAAATAATTTTAAACATTTACAAATTATAAAATATTTACTATTTACAAAAACTGAATACATTAAAAATGAAAATAATTGAAGAAACCAACTTTAGGATCCTGTTGCCAAGCATGTGTTTACAATGAACAGCTGGTCCAGGACATCAGCTGTTTAATCTGGTTGTTTCAGGCCTGCCATAAGACAGCAGCACTTGACACTTTATGTCAGGCCATGGCCGGCTCTACTAGAAGGCCAGAATAGTAAATATACCAACACTGGAACTAGATGATCTCTTAATTTATGTATTTCAATAATCAAATAGCATAATTTTTAACTGCCAGTTAACAGCAGTTTTATAATTCATTTTTTGCAAATTAAAAGTTTATTATGTAAAATACTGTTATATTATTTAAGAAATATACTAACTGACTCATTCATATGATATGAATTCAATAATTCGAACAAAATTAATTCATTAGGCGTAACACTAATTCACTAATTTCTTCAACTTAAACGTATAGTACTAAGTGCGCACAGATCTATAATTTAGTAACTATAAAGGAGATTTGGAGGGAGGGGACAGGAGGAGGAGGAGGAGGAGACACGGAGGAGGAAGAGAAGAAGAAGACACGGAGGAGGAACACTATAAACTCACCTTCAATTGCAGCATCCACACCAACATAAATATATATGTCATCGTGCCTAGTGGTGCCTTTTGTTGCCCAACTGTCGGCCGGTTCGTAAGGCGAGAAATAAATGTATCCGTCGTCGGTGTTACTCCTAATGCCTCCTATATTATACACTTCTTCCCATTCAGTTTCGTTGACGCCATGTATAACATACGGAAGTGGTAAGTAGACAGAATGCGGAATTTTTGTCAGTTCCACTTTGTTTAAGGTCTGAAAAAGTTATTAAATTAAAAACAGAAAATTCATTATGAATATAGTATTACATATTGAGTAGATGAAAACAATGTTTATTATATTTCATTCAGTAAAAGGTAAACGAAATATATACAGCTGTAAATTTTCATTTCCTTTTTATATACATTGAGAGGAATATATTTCTGATGATTAAAAATCAAGTATCGGACCACTTGCAGAACACAACAATCCTGATTTTACATTTAGTTTAAATATAACAATTTATTTTTAAAAATCTTCAAGTGTCCTAACCTAAAATGTAAACGGAATCTGTAATGCAAAACGTAAACACTCACGTAACACAAAATTTTTGTAAATATGTACACAATTATTTTAACATAAAAACTACTAAAGAACATGTTTATTCACTAACACACATTATAAAATCTAAAACACAATGATAAAATAACCAACCCAAATCATAATATCAACATGTGAACACCGCCATTACATATCATGTCAATGGTAAAACCCTATCTGATGATTGAATTGTAAACTCCAAGTGTGTTTGTTTACATCAGACACGTTGGCAGCCCTTAGAATCGATTACTGTAAAAACAGCGGTAATTTTATATGATGTCTGATATGAATCAGATGTTGGTCCTCAAAGGGTTAATTGGTGGAACATTTTATAGAACGTATGTCAATAATCATATTTCCCACTGCTGGTTGTCCATTCCACCTCCCTAGCATCGCATGTGATTCTTAATGTTATTAAGTAAACTCTTAAATTCGTAGTGACCGTCAATCAATGAATTTTTCAGTGAAGGGTTACTGAGGATCGGTCAAAAATAACACAAATTTTAACTTATTTAATACATTCACTCCTGACAATTTCCAGATTTTTATCTTCAGGTAAGTTGTGTAGAACATGTTCCACTTCGGTGATAATTCTCTCAGTGGGGATGCGATTATCATTATCTGGGAGGGCAAATTTCGGTCCTAGAGAAAGTAATGTTTTTATGTAGAGAGGAATGTTGATATCAGTGAGATTTATCAGCCAGTCCGGATTGAATTTTGGAATATTAATTAATGACTCGTTGGGCACTTGGTGAAACATATTAATACAAAGGTTTTGTAAAATATATAAAAACACTTGGTAAGTTTCACAAATTTTTTAATTAACTCTGACAGCTGTTTCAACTAACTTAAGCCATTGTCAAAGAGCGAGTGAATGAAATTACTGAACACAGGATGTTAGAGTAGTGTAGGTGGTAAACATCTGTTTAGGGCGTATCTGGAACATCTGTGTTGTGATGGCGAGGGGGGAGTGTGTGCATGAGACAAGGGAAGGTCTGGTGTTTTTAAAGAACACCCTTCCCTTGTCTCATGCACACACTCCCCCCTCGCCATCACAACACAGATGTTCCAGATACGCCCTAAACAGATGTTTACCACCTACACTACTCTAACATCCTGTGTTCAGTAATTTCATTCACTCGCTCTTTGACAATGGCTTAAGTTAGTTGAAACAGCTGTCAGAGTTAATTAAAAAATTTGTGAAACTTACCAAGTGTTTTTATATATTTTACAAAACCTTTGAATTTTGGAAGGTTGTCATTATGTTATCTTATACGGTTTAGTTTTGCGATTTGCTTATTTCGAATTTTTTCTAGTGTATTCATACACAGGTCCTGATGATGACAATAAACTTTGTCGAAACGTCGACACAAATAAGTTAAAATTTGTGTTATTTTTGACCGATCCTCACTAACACTTCACTGGAAAAGCTATTAGGTAAATTTTTCTGTTTCAAAAATTGTTAATGTTGTAAAAAATATATACTTACTTTGACAGTATAATCTACGTTGAATCGTATTTCAAGGTGCTGATCGTCTGGATTTTCCCTCAACTCATAAACTTCCGGTTCGTTATCGGCTACAGTTACTATATCCTCGCTATTGCATCTGCCTTTCAAATATTCGTGCTCAAGAATTTCGCCTACTGGAACAAAACCATCAGGGGACACTGTTAGACCCGCCTTTTTGGATCCATGTCTTAACATCCAACTCAAGATGCGTGTTAACTCGGTGTACGTAATATAACTTTCAGAAAAACTCTGTAAATAACAATGCAGCTGTGATCAACTGAGGAAAGCGGCAGACAAAAACATATTACAGCTAAGACTAATGTTATTATACTCAATATAGTTATTAAATACATAATATACACATTATTTAGTGCGACAATACAAGCATAGGCTGTAATGCGCATATATAATATAAATATTTAATTTAATTTTAATAATATATAATAGACGAGCAGGTGTGAAATTGGAAGCTGGCTTACAAACAGGAGTCAACACGCAGGATCACGCGATTACCGCTGCATGCGTGTACACAAGTAAATAGTGTGTGTGTGTGCGTGAAGCCTGTTTGAGCCTGAAAGTTTGCAACCTCACCCCAAGTCAATGCTAAATTAAGAATATATTTAATATTAAGCAAACCATAAATGTTAGCGAGAAGGTAAAAACTTCTAAAAATGTGTAAAAATCAGACACAAGTGCAGTGCGAATTTTACGTAATTCGGACAATCAGTGCGAATTCTGTCCGATTTTTAAAGCATTATAATTACACTAGTGGTGCAAGCATCATGATAATTGCACATCACATAGGTCAGTAAATTAGACCATATTTTATCTAAATTCGGCGCATGATTGAAAATGGAGTCATAGAGCGATCGAACAGCAACTTCCTGAATCCTCTAGTGGTAGTGAAGAAGAAAAGTGGTGAGATACGCCTATGCCTTGACATGAGGGAGCTGAACAGCATTGTGTTAAAAGAGTATGACTGTGCGCCTGCTGCGGACGAATTATTTACAAAGTGTGAAGGGGCGAGGTATCTGACGAAGCTGGATTTACGCTCAAGTTTCTGGCAGATTCCAATTCGTGAAGAAAATAGAAAGTACACCGCTTTCCTGTATAAAAGTAAATGCTACCAACACAGGGTAGTACCCTTCGGATTAGGCACGAGTTTGGCAGGCATCGTAAAGTGTCTAGAAAGAGCCCTAGGACCTGAGGTGGAACCCTACACCATGGTATTCGTAGATGATATCTTAGTTGTATCTAAAACACTAGACGAACATATAAAACATCTAAGCACGATATTCCACAAGTTTAGGCAAGCGAACATATCCCTTAACCTAGACAAATGTGAATTTATCAAATCCTCTATCCAATTCCTAGTGCCACGTTATTTCCTCCTCTGGTATTCAACCCGATTCTATCAAAACCTCCAGCATAATTAATTTTCCTATACCCGGAAATCTCAAAGGGTTAAGAGCATTCTTAGGACTAACAGGATACTACAGAAGATTCTCACCATTATATGCAGAGTATACGCAACCGCTACTGGAGCTGACGAAGAAAGGACAGAAGTGGAAATGGGAGAAGAAACACCAAGATGCCTTTAACCAAGTGAAAAAGTTGTTCATCGAAAATATTATGTTACATCATCCTCAACGTGAAGGAAAATTCGTAATCTACTCCGATGCCAGTGACTACGCAGTAGGGAGTGTACTGTATCAACAAGATACTACGGGAGAGCACCGAGTTATTGCCTACGCCAGTAGAGTCTTCAAAGGAGCTGAAAGACACTACTCCACATCAGAAAAAGAAATACTTGTTATAGTATATGCTCTTAAGCAATTCAGATATTATGTTTATGGTACTCATTTTGAGATACATACTGACCACCAAGCATTATCCTTTCTATTGAAATGCAAAGTAACAAATGCCCGATTATTAAGATGGATTTTAGCCATTGGCGAATACTCGTTCACCATTAAATACTGTAAAGGTAAAGACAATATTATAGCTGATACACTAAGCCGATACATCACAGAAGAATGTGAAGAAGTCTATGAGAGCGAAAAAAAAGAAGTACAATTGCTATCAATTAAATTTAGAGAACGATGAAATAAAACAAATGCTAAAAAATTTAGCACAACAACAAGATTTGGACGTTACAATAAGAGAAATGAAAGACCAAGAACAGCTACCAAATCATTATAAGGTACTTAATGGGATTCTTTTCAGGTTAGTAAGACAAGACTGGAAGATAGTACTAACAAACGAAATGTTACAGAAATTAATTCAACCAGCACATGAGAGTTTAGCGCATGCTGCCGCTCTGAAATGTTACCTGAGTCTACAAGAGGATTTTACGATTAATAATATGTTTCAAAAAATAAAGAAGGAGGTGAAGAAGTGTTATGAGTGTCAAACGGCGAAAGGACCGAATTTACACACATATGTGGAAATGCAGAGCATCCAGAAGGAAAATAAGGGAGAGCTAATTGCAGTGGATTTTATGGGACCACTACCACGATCAAGTCGACGTGTGAAGCACATATTGGTATGTATCGATGTGTTTTCCAAGCCAGTCCAACTGTACCCAATTATGCAACCCACAACCAAAGTTATTCTAAAGATACTACTGCAGAAATATATTCCGACATATGGAAAACTGAAGAAAGTACTCAGTGACCAAGGTGTACAATTCCAGAGTGAAAAATGGGAGAGGACGTTAAGGGAAAATGGAATACAACCTATACTCACATCCATAAGACATTCTCAAGGAAACCTTGCTGAAAGAGTTAACAAAGAATTAGGTAAATATTTACGAATATACTGCTATGATCAGCACAATAAATGGGCAGAATATCTACCATTTCTTGAGAAAGCCATCAACGAAAATTATAGTGAAGCAACGGGATATACTCCAATAGAATTGGAAGAAGATAAAAAGCCGAACAGATTTTGGACCAAGTATGTAAACAAACCTAACAACCAGAATGTACATGTACCAATAAGTGTGAAAATTGAATACGCAAAGCAACGGATAATGGAAAGAGGTAACAAGAGAGTGGAAAGATTTAACAGGACACACAAACTACAACAATTCGACATGGGAGAAAAAGTTTTAGTAAAAGCTAATCCAGTGGGAAAGCGAAGTGATAATACAGCGAAAAAATTCTTTAAACTGTATAACGGACCATATACATTAAAACAATGAATCGCGAGACATAATTTATAGTATATGACGTTGTGAAGAAGAAAGAAATTGGCAAATACCATGCCAATTCTCTCAGAAAGTTTTACACGTACAAATAAATAGGTCAGTAGAACCAGATTAAAGGAGAACAATGGGAAGAAGCAGCTATGCTTATGCATTGTTAGCAACTCGTAGGGAGGGGAGATAGGAACTAGACTTGTTTTACCCTCCAACTAAGGGAATTTGAACAATTAATATTCATTATCATGGATAGTAGTGTATAAATACAAATAAAAAAATATATATAAGTAATATGAAATATAAAAATATAAGATGTCTAATGATAGAAAAAAATATTTTAATAAATTTATTAAAATTTTTTTTTTACCAAGTAGAGGAATAATGCAACAATACAAGCATAACAATACAACGATACAATGTTATTAAATGTAAGTGTGTCGGGCGCACGCTCATGTGCGACAAAATTATACAACGGTAAATAACAATTCTAACGTGTACATGTAATTAGGGGTTCAGGTGTAATTATAATAATGGTAGCCTTTTTAGGAAATTCAAAATGTTCCCATTTATTAATTTAAACAAACATACCAAGAAATAATAATATACAAATAATGATTACTTCGTCATACGATACTCATTATACATGGTTTCAAAGTTTCTTTGTTTGCTGTAATCGCATCACCAACATAAAGCTTATATCATAGATATAATATTATTAATTTTAATTTAAAAAAAAACATCTTCATTATGTTATACTGTCTGGCCTACTCAGTCTGAATGTGTGCTTTCAAAATAAAAATATTTAACTAAGTTAACTATCTGTTCATTCTTTGAACAAATCTAATTGATTCTTTCACATGTACATTAAAATATTTTCAATAAATTAACAATTCAAAAATTATGCTTTCATAATTACTCTACAATTTAAATCTAAAATATTTTCAATAAATTATTAATTCATAGTAAAAAATAAAACCATAAAATAGTTTTAGTGATTTTCACTCGTCACGAAAATGACGAGTGAAATTCACTAAAACTATTTTATGGTTTTATTTTTTACTATAATTTACAATGGATTTTCACCAAGTAAAGGCATCAAGCATTAATTAATTATCAATTCAAAAATTATGCTTTCATAATTACTCTACAATTTAAATTTAAAATATTTTCAATAAATTATTAATTCAAAAATTATGCTATAATATTTTATACAAGACATTTATATTTATAAGTTATAAATTACACTTTTTTTTTAAATTATTGTCTTTCTTTTGACAATGTTTATCAATCTTTGATTAAGCCTTTTGTTATGAGGAATACATGGCTTTCTTTCACCTTAATTGTAGCGGTTCCTCACCATACCCTCTCTTGGTCCTGAGTCCTTGATGTTGTGAATCCTGCATAGTCATGAAGTCCTGGATCCTTTCCTCTTCCTCCGGGTCCTCTCGGAAGTCCGATGACTCGTCCTTTACGTCTGGAATTTATGCCATGTAGTGCTCTCGTCCTCGGTCTGGAGTAATGCTCTTAGATGTAGATCACTTGTAGACATCTGACGATTTCTTTGTTACGGTAATTTTTAATTACTGTTTTCCATTACTATTTTAAATTGAAATATTTATCGTAATACTTTGTAAGTTATGCTTAAC
Organism: Magicicada septendecula; assembly: GCA_034769895.1. Lineage (NCBI taxonomy): Eukaryota > Metazoa > Arthropoda > Insecta > Hemiptera > Cicadidae > Magicicada > Magicicada septendecula. The sequence continues at coordinate 893,285,039 of CM068368.1, forward strand.
AAAAAAGTCTTATTGGTGTTAGACATACTGTCTAACCCTGTCCAAAGTAATTAAAATTTCACGTCTCTGACGGACATAGCGTTCCGCCACTAATGAAGACTGTTAGAAGAAGAGAGATTAGCTCTCCTGGGCTTGTATTTATATTCACCAAGAAAACTGCAGCTGTCGATTCAGGAATTAGCCTGTCGACAGTTGAACCATGGCGTGATAGCCCCCACTCTCGTCCTATTTCACATTTTTGCACTTTTTCGCCAATCGCACTGTTTAATGCGGATTTCACGGCGATAAAATATTGTCTAATTTACTGACCTATGTGATGTGCAATTATCATGATGCTCGCACCACTAGTGTAATTATAATGCTTTAAAAATCGGACAGAATTCGCACTGATTGTCCGAATTACGTAAAATTCGCACTGCACTTGTGTCTGATTTTTACACATTTTTAGAAGTTTTTACCTTCTCGCTAACATTTATGGTTTGCTTAATATTAAATATATTCTTAATTTAGCATTGACTTGGGGTGAGGTTACAAACTTTCAGGCTCAAACAGGCTTCACGCACACACACTATTTACTTTTGTACACGCATGCAGTGGTAATCGCGTGATCCTGCGTGTTGACTCCTGTTTGCAAGCCAGCTTCCAATTTCACACCTGCTCGTCTATTATATATTATTAAAATTAAATTAAATATTTATTGTATATTATATATGTGCATTACAGCCTATGCTTGTATTGTCGCATTATTCCTCTACTTGGTAAAAAAAAATTTTAATAAATTTATTAAAACGCAACAAAAAACATACAACAAACACAACACACACGACAGTTACAATAGTGCAACTTCCCATAGTGCTTCAAAATGCCAGCATCAATCATACCCTTGTAAAGGCTGTTCAAAACTTATACAATAACATGAAATCTGCAGTGAAATTAGGAAATAAAATACCAGAACCCTTTACAGTCAACAAAGGTCTGTGACAAGGATGCTGCATTTCCCCAACACTTTTTAAAATATATGTCGCCAAAGCTTTAACAACCTGGAAAAAGAAATGCAGTGGAATGGGCATCCAAATCTACGATGACACCTGCCTAATACACACTTCAGTTTGCAGATGATCAAGTAATATGCGCAAATGACAAAGATGACTTAGAATACATGGCACGCAAAGATGAAGGAAGAATACGGAAAATGGGGACTGCAGATGACTGTGAAAAAAACACAATATTTGTGTATAGGAGAAGACACGACCGACATAGTATTGGAAAGCGGTGAAATTGTAGCAAAATGTGAGAATTACAAATATCTGGAAATAAATTTTAACAAGGAAGGGACAGACGATACAGAAATAAAGTGTAGAGTAAACAAAGCAAGAACAATAATTAAGTCTCTAAATGGAATACTGTGGAGCACCGAAATAGGAAAACAAAGGAAAATGAGAATGTACAATATAATGATTAAGAGCACATTAGTATATGGGTCTGAGAGATGGAGAATGAAAGAACATCTGAAAATAAAGATAGAAGCCACAGAAATGGACGCCTTAAGAAGAATATGTAGAACATCAAAATTAGACCGGGTCAGAAACCAAACAATTAAGCAACAAATGAATATAAAAGAAACTGTTTTAGAACACATTAAGAAAAAACAATTAATTTGGTAAGGGCACGTGCAGAGAATGGGGGAGGAGAGGTTACCAAAGAGAGTGATGAAATGGATACCACAGGAAAACAGAAAAAGGGGAAGGCCAAAAGTAACATGGATACAGCGTGTAAGGAGATCAATGAATGTACGAGGTCTAACCGAAGAAAACTGCATTGACAGGAGATACTGACAATTAGGCATCGGACAATGTCGCAGGATGTTTTAACCCGAATAAATAATAATAAACACATTATTTATAATGATGATGTAAGATACTGAAATTTTAATCATTGTATCTGACCCTGTGATCATTATACCATCACTACTCATGCACAGGATTATGAACTGATGGAGCCTTAAATTCCATAACTTTTAAAAGCACAATGTCACAATTAACAATTTCTATTGTAGTAGAAAAAAAAAATTACTGCTTACTTGTACCTTTCAAAATAAAACAAACAGTGGTATCAAATTTATGAGTCATGACAATAATATTTATACAAATACCTGTAACAACAAATCTATTCAAAAACTGTAGATAATGAGTCATCTATGGCTCATAAACACAGACCTGAAGAAAAAAAGTGCTGGAGTATTCTGAAAACATCCTCACAGTATATGTGGAATCATACTGTGAACGGTGGATGTTTTCATTAGAATTATAATACACATGTACATACAAATAACATCTTATACAAGGGGTGTTCTGAACATCACTTTGATCTGAACCAACCATTGTTTTTGCCTTCTTCAAAATTTCTTAAAATAATCTTTCCATGCAGGTTTCCGCGTATGCTTAATTCAACAACCAGAATGTCTCTGTGAAATCTTAACCTAGTTTTGCTACAAAATTTCATATCCACACGTTGTTCTTCAAGGTCTTTCTTAATCACTTTGTCACTAATCCGCAGCACAGCATGTGCATGACCCCCACTCAATCTGAGTTGGGGGTTGGTCAAACCTAGTCAAACCCCCACTCAATCTAGTTGCTGTCAAAAACTATCGCTAGGCGAGGTTAAAGTCACAGCATGTTATTTGTGCGGATTGATATGGCATTCAAAAAGTTTATCTTTTTTTGAACACACTTTTATTCAAGAGATCGTAAAAAAAACATACCCCATCGTCACTGTCCAACGACTGCGCTGCTGCATAAGTATCCACTGCAAATCTGTTGTACTGTAAAGATAAAAACAAAAAATAAACAGATCACACATATAAAACATCGCCAAACTTATCTAAGCTACCTAATTTACACCACAGCACTTCACTTCATTTAGATAGTTATTTTAATTTTCTAATTATTTTTATTGGTAAACAGTTTATTCGAAACTTGTGTGTCTGTTGTTAAACAATAAACCTTCAACACTAAAAATTACTTGTTGCTACTTGATGATGATTATGATGATATATGTATATTTTGTGAACATCTGTATCAGTCATGGCTCATTATTAAGGGCCAGTACGGCCTACTACACATCTGAGTGCAAATGGGTTGCCATCATAAAGAGAGCCAAATGTATGAACAAAATAAAAAAAATAAAAATATCAAGTTTTAAGAATATTTATGTTGGAATAAATGCACAATAGTAATAGTACAGAACATTACAAAATGCAGAGCAGAGCTGAAATACTGCAATACAATTTTTGAAGATTTTTTTATCCTGAAGTACTACATAGGAAAATGTCCAATAGGTCACACCTCTAAACACAGAGGAAAACCTCATAAAACAATGCTAAAATGATGTAATTATATGAATTAAATTAAAATTCATTGTCATTAACTGACCTCTGGTGAAATTGCTATATATTTGTTTTTATTTTTAAGGAAATTTTCAATAAAATATTAACAATTTCAGTTTGGTTGTGTTTACAAAGGCAACTTTAACAATAAACTAACTTCATACCAGGTGATATTTCCAAACACATCAGCATAGTAACAATCAGTGTTGTATAATATCACCAAAAGTGAAAAAGAACAAAATTTCTCGGATTAAAAGTTGAAATTATCCGAATCGTGGCCGTGACCGATTGGACCTGCAAAGCCAATCATGACAATGATGTGATGTCAATAAACGTATTAAATAACTATAGTAACTGTTGGAATGTATTATGCTAAATACATTATGCAGAGATTGATTAGAATAAGTGTAATCAATTAAAGATCAAAGTTACAAATGAAGAGTATCATGACAACTGAGAGTTACCTGTGACACAAAAGTAAAACAATACTGCAGCAAAATAATTGTAAGTCAGTTATTTTTCAATATTTATTTTTTTGTAAAAGAAAACAATTTAAACAAGACAAGCCTTCTGTTACCTTTAGTCGTACACTAAACAAGTGGCAAGTTTCAGATAAATTTAGTTAAGAGCGTTTCAAATTTTTCGGCTTTTAAAATTGCTATTATATTGAAAAAAGAATTGGTAGGCTAGATTATACGGACATTCCAAAATTTTAAATGAGTAAGTTCAGAAATGAAATAGTTTTGACTCATATTTTTAATAGTATTTTATATTATTTTGCAGCACACATTATTGCAAAGTTGGTCATACTCGAAATAATAGATATTTATAAAATAGCTTAATGTATTTACAGTTCTGAAAAAGAAATATTAATTCAGCTAGAAATACTTTAGAATACTATTATTCGTCCCTAAAGCATAATTGTCACAGCATTCATAAAGAACATGGAGCAACCTGTCCTATCGGTCGCGCTATGTCTCACTCGGATGCGTGACCGATAGGACAGTGACCGATTGGACATTCGGCACTTATTTCGCGTCAACTCGCTGCCGTTGCTTGTCTCATGACTCGTTTTGAGGTTAGGCTAGCGGCTTTTCGTGGCAGTTCGTTTACACAATTAAAAATTCACACATAATATTATTACTGTAAAGATATTAAGTGACCGATAGGACACATATTAAACATACTGTAAAATACTTACCAAAACTTTTTATATTTTCTTGAAACTATTAAAGATAAACTGTAAACAACCCACATGTACCAACGAAAGCATTTATCACACAATGGAACTGCCTGCTGGATATAATGCACTCTTCTTCTTTCGAACTTTTGGCAGGAGTTTTAAATTCGTGTCGCTCGGTTACGATTTTCGGAGACTTCATTATTTACATTAAAATAATAATTTTCGACAGGTTCGTGGTATATAATTTCAGCTGTATTCCATTTTATGGAAAGTGTATTATTAATTCATTATACAAATTCACAATAAAACGTTTCATATATATATATATATTTTTCATAAAAAAACTTGTATGTTCTGTTAAATAACAAATACTTACGTCCCAGTGAGGGCGGCATCTGTTAACTACCAGCTATTATTCTTTTTATATACATAAACTATGGTACTTATATATGTATAATGTTGGTCAAAACATGGTACACATGTGTACTTACCGGGATCCTTGCCGGTGAACATGTGCTTCTCCGTTTTAAACACTTTTTTACCTAAGGGGTGCCAGGATTCGTAACAGCGAGATTTGTTTAAACAGAAAAAGTGACACAATGAAAACACAAACTCTTTAGCTACTGTAACTACTCGTTTTAATTTCCCACATAATAAAATATACATTAGTAAAACATACATAAAGGCCTAACCCAAAATGGCTGCCAGTATTAACTCAAAAAACAAAATGGCGGCTATCTTTCTTTATTGTTTTCTTTTATTAATTTAATTAAATCAGTACTGAGAAGCCTCATCATTAAAATTAGTTAGATTCCTTTTTATTTTATACTGCAGTTAAAGTATCGTATATCAACACAAACCAATGCCCTATACGTATATAGGCATGGCCACGCCCTAGTGCAATCACACGCTCACTCACACGTTACTGTAATTACATTTTATACAATTTATTATTTCATTTATTGAGCTCATGAATAAATATAAAGAGAGATAAATTGTGACTTCTCTGTGGTAAGCGGATCGTCGCTCCCTCGCTGGCCTCAGATGTATCCCAGGAGTATGATCGGTGTTGAATTCATTACAAGTTAGATTTTTCTGCACTGACTCTACATTAAAGGTGTTATAATATGTACTTTGGTTTACTGCTCTCTACTACATGTTTGATATCACATTTTACAAGATTCTAATTGTTGTTCACAACTTTTGATGAAAATTGATTCCACCAGCGATACATCGCTGTGGCCTCTCTAGTGGACGGTGATGAACTGAGACCGATTAATGTACAATTTTATGCTTGTGTGCGTGACTTTGACGTCATTAAGCTCTGTTCTGCAGAACAACGCCCTAGTCGTACGCATTGTTTTCAGTGCGTCATTGTTTTTTCTATGACGGAATAACTTTATTGTCCAATCACAATGTATATGTAACAGACTTCCTCACCATCTCCGCCATGGCTGTTTCCGACTCCCGCACGTTCCAACGGTGACCTTGGTATGATACACTGCCTGATTCTGCTTGGTTCTCTCTTTATATTGGGACAATGGACCTAACCACTCTGTATGTTCATAGTTACACAATAAAACATTGCAAATCACCCTTATAACCCATAATTATGTAATGGGGTCAAAATGTACTGTTACAAACCCCCTCAAGGAAAATTTTTGTGTCGGAACACAAAAAATTTCCTTGACTCATTCACACTTTCCTAAAAGGATCAGTCTAGATATGTCACCACAACCCCCTGTATTGTTATTATATAAAATTTTATCATCACTTACCCTTGGTCCTATGATGCTGGTCGCACCCTCTGACCTTACTGGACTTCTCCGGAGAGATCCCTACACCATAAGGCCATGAGGCACTCTACACTCCTGTTCTGACGCGCCAGCCAGCCCAGGACTGCGGTCACAACACCACAAAACTCTGAAACATTGCATACAAAATTAAAATAGTGGTCCAGTACACTTCCATATCTACAACTGATATGTTCCCTTTTAGATACATTGGTTTGTGTTCGGGCATTGGTTTGTTTTTTTTTTTTTTTTTTTTTATTCAAAAGTTTCACTTATCCACAAGAAGACTTAAAATACATCGATTTTTACCACCACCAAATTCAACTACTTCCTTGTAAGAAAATAAACACCCTATATAGGTAACTACATATAACACAATATATCAACAATTCTTTAGTATACCCCAAAATACCTTCACCTACTTATTTCTATAAATTCAGCTTACAACTATCATGGCAGACACCTTTACTTTAAACTTTGTTGCTCAACTTATAATCATTTACCTATTTTTGTAAATGGCAACTTACTAGACTATTTCATTTAACTTCATTTTTAACTTTAAACTTCCAACTTCAGAATATACTATATCTTAACACTGGTTACCGTCATTACCCCTGTAGTGACCTCCTAACCACACACTCTATTGCCCCCCAACCTAATAAAACATCATAAAACATTGTACATTACATATTAACATTGTTACATTTACCTTACATTAAACAATTTAAATTTACATGATTTGTACCAAACTTTATCACATTACTACTTCAACAATTTTCTATTAACTTTTAATTATTTGACATTCATCAGACTCTATACAACAATTTCAAATTTATCCTTACCTTTCAGTTACAATTACCTTCCTGCTATGAATTTTCCTTTTCTAACCCTTCTATCCTTACTCGTTTGGGTGACTCTCTATTATTCATTATTTTTCTGTCTTATTTTGGCATTGTCAATCTAACCTTACTACCCCCTTTTCTCTACTAACAACCGCTTCTAACCATTAATATACATTTTGACACCAATATCTCTTAATAACCCCCTTCACGAATCCCATTTAAAACCTCTGGCACCGCGCCTTTTTTGTACTAGTATGTGTGTATTCCCTCACTATGCTCATTCCCTTATCGGTTTCTGACCCTTTCAGATAACCCTTTCCGGCACACAACGATCCCTCCTGTCTCAACATCTCTCGTTGGACTCCTACACCAATACCCTTATTACAAAATATCACCATCAACAACAAATATAATTACCACTCACATCACTCAACTCTACATATAATTACTAACCACTGTGTCCCTAAAATATCTAACACCTCTTTATACATTATCAGCATCTCAACACTTTATTTTTCCTAACTCCCAATAACTCTATTTAACTAACTCCAATGCCTCTATTTTATCCTTACTACCCAAACTCTTTTACAACATTTCAACTTAATACATTAGAAAATTCATCACTTACCAACTAACAATACTTCCTCTCAATACCCAAATCTATTACCTGCTTAATCATTTACTAACCCTTATACCCTGAATCTCATAATATCATTTAAACTTCCTTTAGTTATTTAAAATCGTACAACACATGCTTACATAAAAAAAATACATAAAGTACACAACAGCAAAAATACACAAATACATAGACATCAATACACAAAATATACAATTCACATAATCACTAAATCATTTGCCATAATCAGTCCTAATCAGTCCATTTTTAAAAACACTGTCCACACAATTAAATGTTCATAACACAATAAACAATTACCCCATATCGTCGAACAATAGTCTTATCTTATATCTATATACATTGCTTATTATTGAATCTCTTATATTAACATCATAAATGCATATACCATTCAAATTTTCATTATTTTCCACAAACTCATTTAATCTGTCATGATTGGTCATTGTCCTGTCACCTCCAGTATAATTCGTCACAATCAGATAAGTTACTAAGTCATTATTTTCATTATCATCTCCTACGATTACTATATCAGCTTCATTACAAGGTAGGTACTTATTATTTTTATTATATATCATCTCTACACCTAACCTTTTCCTAAACTCTTCATAATTTTTCTTTACTTTATATATCTCAATTTCTCTCTTTCTCTCTCTCTCAAAACATTTCTCACCATCATACCAAGCTACACACTCTTTCTCCATATATGCAGGGGACTCTACTGCTTTATCACTGCACCACCTGTGAAGTGCACAAAAAAAACCAGGGACCACTTTATTTGTAGACCTTTTGTCTTCCAAATACGCATTGAAGGCACTCTCGTCCTTCCTAAACACACGTGAAGTCTTTACTTCACCCCCTACTACAACATTAAGGGACAATTTTACCCCCTGCAACCCCTTTATCTGTAAATTCTCTCTATACTTTCTCTCTAACTCATCAACACTTTTTATCACTTCATTATCAAATTCTACTCCCATTATACTTTTATCACCACTCTCAATACTCACACAATTATTTTCTAACACCATATTTGTAATTCTATTATAATTCTCACCACTACTTACCTTGTCTTTATTTCTATCTGATTTGTCTACCTTGTCAATGTTACAATTTTGTTTCTGTATTTCGTTTTTAAATTTTTCTAATCTCTCTTCTAATTGGTTCAATTTTACATCTTGCACATTATTTTGTTTTTTCAATTCATTTTCGAGGCTATCAAACTTCTCGTCAATCTCTTTTAACACACTATTTTGTGTTTTAATCAATGCGAACAGGTCTTCTAATGATATTTTATTTTCGACTGCCTTAGGCGTCGAATTCGCGCTTATTCTGTCTAATAAAACAGACTCTGTGTGTGTGTCGTTTACACCTAACATACTATTATTGTGTTCTGCCATAATTTAGCTGTTTCTATTACTCTCTGTATTTTTTTTATTATATAATTATTGGTTGTTTTGTTTCGTCAACATAACCTTTTGTGTTTTTTGGTTATGTTCTGTTTTGCACCACCTTCTCTGTTTTCAAATCTGGCTGTTTATATAAATTAATATTTATATCGTCCTCGGTAAGGGCGCCATCTGTTAAATAACAAATACTTACGTCCCAGTGAGGGCGGCATCTGTTAACTACCAGCTATTATTCTTTTTATATACATAAACTATGGTACTTATATATGTATAATGTTGGTCAAAACATGGTACACATGTGTACTTACCGGGATCCTTGCCGGTGAACATGTGCTTCTCCGTTTTAAACACTTTTTTACCTAAGGGGTGCCAGGATTCGTAACAGCGAGATTTGTTTAAACAGAAAAAGTGACACAATGAAAACACAAACTCTTTAGCTACTGTAACTACTCGTTTTAATTTCCCACATAATAAAATATACATTAGTAAAACATACATAAAGGCCTAACCCAAAATGGCTGCCAGTATTAACTCAAAAAACAAAATGGCGGCTATCTTTCTTTATTGTTTTCTTTATTAATTTAATTAAATCAGTACTGAGAAGCCTCATCATTAAAATTAGTTAGATTCCTTTTTATTTTATACTGCAGTTAAAGTATCGTATATCAACACAAACCAATGCCCTATACGTATATAGGCATGGCCACGCCCTAGTGCAATCACACGCTCACTCACACGTTACTGTAATTACATTTTATACAATTTATTATTTCATTTATTGAGCTCATGAATAAATATAAAGAGAGATAAATTGTGACTTCTCTGTGGTAAGCGGATCGTCGCTCCCTCGCTGGCCTCAGATGTATCCCAGGAGTATGATCGGTGTTGAATTCATTACAAGTTAGATTTTTCTGCACTGACTCTACATTAAAGGTGTTATAATATGTACTTTGGTTTACTGCTCTCTACTACATGTTTGATATCACATTTTACAAGATTCTAATTGTTGTTCACAACTTTTGATGAAAATTGATTCCACCAGCGATACATCGCTGTGGCCTCTCTAGTGGACGGTGATGAACTGAGACCGATTAATGTACAATTTTATGCTTGTGTGCGTGACTTTGACGTCATTAAGCTCTGTTCTGCAGAACAACGCCCTAGTCGTACGCATTGTTTTCAGTGCGTCATTGTTTTTTCTATGACGGAATAACTTTATTGTCCAATCACAATGTATATGTAACAGACTTCCTCACCATCTCCGCCATGGCTGTTTCCGACTCCCGCACGTTCCAACGGTGACCTTGGTATGATACACTGCCTGATTCTGCTTGGTTCTCTCTTTATATTGGGACAATGGACCTAACCACTCTGTATGTTCATAGTTACACAATAAAACATTGCAAATCACCCTTATAACCCATAATTATGTAATGGGGTCAAAATGTACTGTTACAAACCCCCTCAAGGAAAATTTTTGTGTCGGAACACAAAAAATTTCCTTGACTCATTCACACTTTCCTAAAAGGATCAGTCTAGATATGTCACCACAACCCCCTGTATTGTTATTATATAAAATTTTATCATCACTTACCCTTGGTCCTATGATGCTGGTCGCACCCTCTGGCCTTACTGGACTTCTCCGGAGAGATCCCTACACCATAAGGCCATGAGGCACTCTACACTCCTGTTCTGACGCGCCAGCCAGCCCAGGACTGCGGTCACAACACCACAAAACTCTGAAACATTGCATACAAAATTAAAATAGTGGTCCAGTACACTTCCATATCTACAACTGATATGTTCCCTTTTAGATACATTGGTTTGTGTTCGGGCATTGGTTTGTTTTTTTTTTTTTTTTTTTTTTATTCAAAAGTTTCACTTATCCACAAGAAGACTTAAAATACATCGATTTTTACCACCACCAAATTCAACTACTTCCTTGTAAGAAAATAAACACCCTATATAGGTAACTACATATAACACAATATATCAACAATTCTTTAGTATACCCCAAAATACCTTCACCTACTTATTTCTATAAATTCAGCTTACAACTATCATGGCAGACACCTTTACTTTAAACTTTGTTGCTCAACTTATAATCATTTACCTATTTTTGTAAATGGCAACTTACTAGACTATTTCATTTAACTTCATTTTTAACTTTAAACTTCCAACTTCAGAATATACTATATCTTAACACTGGTTACCGTCATTACCCCTGTAGTGACCTCCTAACCACACACTCTATTGCCCCCCAACCTAATAAAACATCATAAAACATTGTACATTACATATTAACATTGTTACATTTACCTTACATTAAACAATTTAAATTTACATGATTTGTACCAAACTTTATCACATTACTACTTCAACAATTTTCTATTAACTTTTAATTATTTGACATTCATCAGACTCTATACAACAATTTCAAATTTATCCTTACCTTTCAGTTACAATTACCTTCCTGCTATGAATTTTCCTTTTCTAACCCTTCTATCCTTACTCGTTTGGGTGACTCTCTATTATTCATTATTTTTCTGTCTTATTTTGGCATTGTCAATCTAACCTTACTACCCCCTTTTCTCTACTAACAACCGCTTCTAACCATTAATATACATTTTGACACCAATATCTCTTAATAACCCCCTTCACGAATCCCATTTAAAACCTCTGGCACCGCGCCTTTTTTGTACTAGTATGTGTGTATTCCCTCACTATGCTCATTCCCTTATCGGTTTCTGACCCTTTCAGATAACCCTTTCCGGCACACAACGATCCCTCCTGTCTCAACATCTCTCGTTGGACTCCTACACCAATACCCTTATTACAAAATATCACCATCAACAACAAATATAATTACCACTCACATCACTCAACTCTACATATAATTACTAACCACTGTGTCCCTAAAATATCTAACACCTCTTTATACATTATCAGCATCTCAACACTTTATTTTTCCTAACTCCCAATAACTCTATTTAACTAACTCCAATGCCTCTATTTTATCCTTACTACCCAAACTCTTTTACAACATTTCAACTTAATACATTAGAAAATTCATCACTTACCAACTAACAATACTTCCTCTCAATACCCAAATCTATTACCTGCTTAATCATTTACTAACCCTTATACCCTGAATCTCATAATATCATTTAAACTTCCTTTAGTTATTTAAAATCGTACAACACATGCTTACATAAAAAAAATACATAAAGTACACAACAGCAAAAATACACAAATACATAGACATCAATACACAAAATATACAATTCACATAATCACTAAATCATTTGCCATAATCAGTCCTAATCAGTCCATTTTTAAAAACACTGTCCACACAATTAAATGTTCATAACACAATAAACAATTACCCCATATCGTCGAACAATAGTCTTATCTTATATCTATATACATTGCTTATTATTGAATCTCTTATATTAACATCATAAATGCATATACCATTCAAATTTTCATTATTTTCCACAAACTCATTTAATCTGTCATGATTGGTCATTGTCCTGTCACCTCCAGTATAATTCGTCACAATCAGATAAGTTACTAAGTCATTATTTTCATTATCATCTCCTACGATTACTATATCAGCTTCATTACAAGGTAGGTACTTATTATTTTTATTATATATCATCTCTACACCTAACCTTTTCCTAAACTCTTCATAATTTTTCTTTACTTTATATATCTCAATTTCTCTCTTTCTCTCTCTCTCAAAACATTTCTCACCATCATACCAAGCTACACACTCTTTCTCCATATATGCAGGGGACTCTACTGCTTTATCACTGCACCACCTGTGAAGTGCACAAAAAAAACCAGGGACCACTTTATTTGTAGACCTTTTGTCTTCCAAATACGCATTGAAGGCACTCTCGTCCTTCCTAAACACACGTGAAGTCTTTACTTCACCCCCTACTACAACATTAAGGGACAATTTTACCCCCTGCAACCCCTTTATCTGTAAATTCTCTCTATACTTTCTCTCTAACTCATCAACACTTTTTATCACTTCATTATCAAATTCTACTCCCATTATACTTTTATCACCACTCTCAATACTCACACAATTATTTTCTAACACCATATTTGTAATTCTATTATAATTCTCACCACTACTTACCTTGTCTTTATTTCTATCTGATTTGTCTACCTTGTCAATGTTACAATTTTGTTTCTGTATTTCGTTTTTAAATTTTTCTAATCTCTCTTCTAATTGGTTCAATTTTACATCTTGCACATTATTTTGTTTTTTCAATTCATTTTCGAGGCTATCAAACTTCTCGTCAATCTCTTTTAACACACTATTTTGTGTTTTAATCAATGCGAACAGGTCTTCTAATGATATTTTATTTTCGACTGCCTTAGGCGTCGAATTCGCGCTTATTCTGTCTAATAAAACAGACTCTGTGTGTGTGTCGTTTACACCTAACATACTATTATTGTGTTCTGCCATAATTTAGCTGTTTCTATTACTCTCTGTATTTTTTTTATTATATAATTATTGGTTGTTTTGTTTCGTCAACATAACCTTTTGTGTTTTTTGGTTATGTTCTGTTTTGCACCACCTTCTCTGTTTTCAAATCTGGCTGTTTATATAAATTAATATTTATATCGTCCTCGGTAAGGGCGCCATCTGTTAAATAACAAATACTTACGTCCCAGTGAGGGCGGCATCTGTTAACTACCAGCTATTATTCTTTTTATATACATAAACTATGGTACTTATATATGTATAATGTTGGTCAAAACATGGTACACATGTGTACTTACCGGGATCCTTGCCGGTGAACATGTGCTTCTCCGTTTTAAACACTTTTTTACCTAAGGGGTGCCAGGATTCGTAACAGCGAGATTTGTTTAAACAGAAAAAGTGACACAATGAAAACACAAACTCTTTAGCTACTGTAACTACTCGTTTTAATTTCCCACATAATAAAATATACATTAGTAAAACATACATAAAGGCCTAACCCAAAATGGCTGCCAGTATTAACTCAAAAAACAAAATGGCGGCTATCTTTCTTTATTGTTTTCTTTATTAATTTAATTAAATCAGTACTGAGAAGCCTCATCATTAAAATTAGTTAGATTCCTTTTTATTTTATACTGCAGTTAAAGTATCGTATATCAACACAAACCAATGCCCTATACGTATATAGGCATGGCCACGCCCTAGTGCAATCACACGCTCACTCACACGTTACTGTAATTACATTTTATACAATTTATTATTTCATTTATTGAGCTCATGAATAAATATAAAGAGAGATAAATTGTGACTTCTCTGTGGTAAGCGGATCGTCGCTCCCTCGCTGGCCTCAGATGTATCCCAGGAGTATGATCGGTGTTGAATTCATTACAAGTTAGATTTTTCTGCACTGACTCTACATTAAAGGTGTTATAATATGTACTTTGGTTTACTGCTCTCTACTACATGTTTGATATCACATTTTACAAGATTCTAATTGTTGTTCACAACTTTTGATGAAAATTGATTCCACCAGCGATACATCGCTGTGGCCTCTCTAGTGGACGGTGATGAACTGAGACCGATTAATGTACAATTTTATGCTTGTGTGCGTGACTTTGACGTCATTAAGCTCTGTTCTGCAGAACAACGCCCTAGTCGTACGCATTGTTTTCAGTGCGTCATTGTTTTTTCTATGACGGAATAACTTTATTGTCCAATCACAATGTATATGTAACAGACTTCCTCACCATCTCCGCCATGGCTGTTTCCGACTCCCGCACGTTCCAACGGTGACCTTGGTATGATACACTGCCTGATTCTGCTTGGTTCTCTCTTTATATTGGGACAATGGACCTAACCACTCTGTATGTTCATAGTTACACAATAAAACATTGCAAATCACCCTTATAACCCATAATTATGTAATGGGGTCAAAATGTACTGTTACAAACCCCCTCAAGGAAAATTTTTGTGTCGGAACACAAAAAATTTCCTTGACTCATTCACACTTTCCTAAAAGGATCAGTCTAGATATGTCACCACAACCCCCTGTATTGTTATTATATAAAATTTTATCATCACTTACCCTTGGTCCTATGATGCTGGTCGCACCCTCTGGCCTTACTGGACTTCTCCGGAGAGATCCCTACACCATAAGGCCATGAGGCACTCTACACTCCTGTTCTGACGCGCCAGCCAGCCCAGGACTGCGGTCACAACACCACAAAACTCTGAAACATTGCATACAAAATTAAAATAGTGGTCCAGTACACTTCCATATCTACAACTGATATGTTCCCTTTTAGATACATTGGTTTGTGTTCGGGCATTGGTTTGTTTTTTTTTTTTTTTTTTTTTTATTCAAAAGTTTCACTTATCCACAAGAAGACTTAAAATACATCGATTTTTACCACCACCAAATTCAACTACTTCCTTGTAAGAAAATAAACACCCTATATAGGTAACTACATATAACACAATATATCAACAATTCTTTAGTATACCCCAAAATACCTTCACCTACTTATTTCTATAAATTCAGCTTACAACTATCATGGCAGACACCTTTACTTTAAACTTTGTTGCTCAACTTATAATCATTTACCTATTTTTGTAAATGGCAACTTACTAGACTATTTCATTTAACTTCATTTTTAACTTTAAACTTCCAACTTCAGAATATACTATATCTTAACACTGGTTACCGTCATTACCCCTGTAGTGACCTCCTAACCACACACTCTATTGCCCCCCAACCTAATAAAACATCATAAAACATTGTACATTACATATTAACATTGTTACATTTACCTTACATTAAACAATTTAAATTTACATGATTTGTACCAAACTTTATCACATTACTACTTCAACAATTTTCTATTAACTTTTAATTATTTGACATTCATCAGACTCTATACAACAATTTCAAATTTATCCTTACCTTTCAGTTACAATTACCTTCCTGCTATGAATTTTCCTTTTCTAACCCTTCTATCCTTACTCGTTTGGGTGACTCTCTATTATTCATTATTTTTCTGTCTTATTTTGGCATTGTCAATCTAACCTTACTACCCCCTTTTCTCTACTAACAACCGCTTCTAACCATTAATATACATTTTGACACCAATATCTCTTAATAACCCCCTTCACGAATCCCATTTAAAACCTCTGGCACCGCGCCTTTTTTGTACTAGTATGTGTGTATTCCCTCACTATGCTCATTCCCTTATCGGTTTCTGACCCTTTCAGATAACCCTTTCCGGCACACAACGATCCCTCCTGTCTCAACATCTCTCGTTGGACTCCTACACCAATACCCTTATTACAAAATATCACCATCAACAACAAATATAATTACCACTCACATCACTCAACTCTACATATAATTACTAACCACTGTGTCCCTAAAATATCTAACACCTCTTTATACATTATCAGCATCTCAACACTTTATTTTTCCTAACTCCCAATAACTCTATTTAACTAACTCCAATGCCTCTATTTTATCCTTACTACCCAAACTCTTTTACAACATTTCAACTTAATACATTAGAAAATTCATCACTTACCAACTAACAATACTTCCTCTCAATACCCAAATCTATTACCTGCTTAATCATTTACTAACCCTTATACCCTGAATCTCATAATATCATTTAAACTTCCTTTAGTTATTTAAAATCGTACAACACATGCTTACATAAAAAAAATACATAAAGTACACAACAGCAAAAATACACAAATACATAGACATCAATACACAAAATATACAATTCACATAATCACTAAATCATTTGCCATAATCAGTCCTAATCAGTCCATTTTTAAAAACACTGTCCACACAATTAAATGTTCATAACACAATAAACAATTACCCCATATCGTCGAACAATAGTCTTATCTTATATCTATATACATTGCTTATTATTGAATCTCTTATATTAACATCATAAATGCATATACCATTCAAATTTTCATTATTTTCCACAAACTCATTTAATCTGTCATGATTGGTCATTGTCCTGTCACCTCCAGTATAATTCGTCACAATCAGATAAGTTACTAAGTCATTATTTTCATTATCATCTCCTACGATTACTATATCAGCTTCATTACAAGGTAGGTACTTATTATTTTTATTATATATCATCTCTACACCTAACCTTTTCCTAAACTCTTCATAATTTTTCTTTACTTTATATATCTCAATTTCTCTCTTTCTCTCTCTCTCAAAACATTTCTCACCATCATACCAAGCTACACACTCTTTCTCCATATATGCAGGGGACTCTACTGCTTTATCACTGCACCACCTGTGAAGTGCACAAAAAAAACCAGGGACCACTTTATTTGTAGACCTTTTGTCTTCCAAATACGCATTGAAGGCACTCTCGTCCTTCCTAAACACACGTGAAGTCTTTACTTCACCCCCTACTACAACATTAAGGGACAATTTTACCCCCTGCAACCCCTTTATCTGTAAATTCTCTCTATACTTTCTCTCTAACTCATCAACACTTTTTATCACTTCATTATCAAATTCTACTTCCATTATACTTTTATCACCACTCTCAATACTCACACAATTATTTTCTAACACCATATTTGTAATTCTATTATAATTCTCACCACTACTTACCTTGTCTTTATTTCTATCTGATTTGTCTACCTTGTCAATGTTACAATTTTGTTTCTGTATTTCGTTTTTAAATTTTTCTAATCTCTCTTCTAATTGGTTCAATTTTACATCTTGCACATTATTTTGTTTTTTCAATTCATTTTCGAGGCTATCAAACTTCTCGTCAATCTCTTTTAACACACTATTTTGTGTTTTAATCAATGCGAACAGGTCTTCTAATGATATTTTATTTTCGACTGCCTTAGGCGTCGAATTCGCGCTTATTCTGTCTAATAAAACAGACTCTGTGTGTGTGTCGTTTACACCTAACATACTATTATTGTGTTCTGCCATAATTTAGCTGTTTCTATTACTCTCTGTATTTTTTTTATTATATAATTATTGGTTGTTTTGTTTCGTCAACATAACCTTTTGTGTTTTTTGGTTATGTTCTGTTTTGCACCACCTTCTCTGTTTTCAAATCTGGCTGTTTATATAAATTAATATTTATATCGTCCTCGGTAAGGGCGCCATCTGTTAAATAACAAATACTTACGTCCCAGTGAGGGCGGCATCTGTTAACTACCAGCTATTATTCTTTTTATATACATAAACTATGGTACTTATATATGTATAATGTTGGTCAAAACATGGTACACATGTGTACTTACCGGGATCCTTGCCGGTGAACATGTGCTTCTCCGTTTTAAACACTTTTTTACCTAAGGGGTGCCAGGATTCGTAACAGCGAGATTTGTTTAAACAGAAAAAGTGACACAATGAAAACACAAACTCTTTAGCTACTGTAACTACTCGTTTTAATTTCCCACATAATAAAATATACATTAGTAAAACATACATAAAGGCCTAACCCAAAATGGCTGCCAGTATTAACTCAAAAAACAAAATGGCGGCTATCTTTCTTTATTGTTTTCTTTTATTAATTTAATTAAATCAGTACTGAGAAGCCTCATCATTAAAATTAGTTAGATTCCTTTTTATTTTATACTGCAGTTAAAGTATCGTATATCAACACAAACCAATGCCCTATACGTATATAGGCATGGCCACGCCCTAGTGCAATCACACGCTCACTCACACGTTACTGTAATTACATTTTATACAATTTATTATTTCATTTATTGAGCTCATGAATAAATATAAAGAGAGATAAATTGTGACTTCTCTGTGGTAAGCGGATCGTCGCTCCCTCGCTGGCCTCAGATGTATCCCAGGAGTATGATCGGTGTTGAATTCATTACAAGTTAGATTTTTCTGCACTGACTCTACATTAAAGGTGTTATAATATGTACTTTGGTTTACTGCTCTCTACTACATGTTTGATATCACATTTTACAAGATTCTAATTGTTGTTCACAACTTTTGATGAAAATTGATTCCACCAGCGATACATCGCTGTGGCCTCTCTAGTGGACGGTGATGAACTGAGACCGATTAATGTACAATTTTATGCTTGTGTGCGTGACTTTGACGTCATTAAGCTCTGTTCTGCAGAACAACGCCCTAGTCGTACGCATTGTTTTCAGTGCGTCATTGTTTTTTCTATGACGGAATAACTTTATTGTCCAATCACAATGTATATGTAACAGACTTCCTCACCATCTCCGCCATGGCTGTTTCCGACTCCCGCACGTTCCAACGGTGACCTTGGTATGATACACTGCCTGATTCTGCTTGGTTCTCTCTTTATATTGGGACAATGGACCTAACCACTCTGTATGTTCATAGTTACACAATAAAACATTGCAAATCACCCTTATAACCCATAATTATGTAATGGGGTCAAAATGTACTGTTACAAACCCCCTCAAGGAAAATTTTTGTGTCGGAACACAAAAAATTTCCTTGACTCATTCACACTTTCCTAAAAGGATCAGTCTAGATATGTCACCACAACCCCCTGTATTGTTATTATATAAAATTTTATCATCACTTACCCTTGGTCCTATGATGCTGGTCGCACCCTCTGACCTTACTGGACTTCTCCGGAGAGATCCCTACACCATAAGGCCATGAGGCACTCTACACTCCTGTTCTGACGCGCCAGCCAGCCCAGGACTGCGGTCACAACACCACAAAACTCTGAAACATTGCATACAAAATTAAAATAGTGGTCCAGTACACTTCCATATCTACAACTGATATGTTCCCTTTTAGATACATTGGTTTGTGTTCGGGCATTGGTTTGTTTTTTTTTTTTTTTTTTTTTATTCAAAAGTTTCACTTATCCACAAGAAGACTTAAAATACATCGATTTTTACCACCACCAAATTCAACTACTTCCTTGTAAGAAAATAAACACCCTATATAGGTAACTACATATAACACAATATATCAACAATTCTTTAGTATACCCCAAAATACCTTCACCTACTTATTTCTATAAATTCAGCTTACAACTATCATGGCAGACACCTTTACTTTAAACTTTGTTGCTCAACTTATAATCATTTACCTATTTTTGTAAATGGCAACTTACTAGACTATTTCATTTAACTTCATTTTTAACTTTAAACTTCCAACTTCAGAATATACTATATCTTAACACTGGTTACCGTCATTACCCCTGTAGTGACCTCCTAACCACACACTCTATTGCCCCCCAACCTAATAAAACATCATAAAACATTGTACATTACATATTAACATTGTTACATTTACCTTACATTAAACAATTTAAATTTACATGATTTGTACCAAACTTTATCACATTACTACTTCAACAATTTTCTATTAACTTTTAATTATTTGACATTCATCAGACTCTATACAACAATTTCAAATTTATCCTTACCTTTCAGTTACAATTACCTTCCTGCTATGAATTTTCCTTTTCTAACCCTTCTATCCTTACTCGTTTGGGTGACTCTCTATTATTCATTATTTTTCTGTCTTATTTTGGCATTGTCAATCTAACCTTACTACCCCCTTTTCTCTACTAACAACCGCTTCTAACCATTAATATACATTTTGACACCAATATCTCTTAATAACCCCCTTCACGAATCCCATTTAAAACCTCTGGCACCGCGCCTTTTTTGTACTAGTATGTGTGTATTCCCTCACTATGCTCATTCCCTTATCGGTTTCTGACCCTTTCAGATAACCCTTTCCGGCACACAATGATCCCTCCTGTCTCAACATCTCTCGTTGGACTCCTACACCAATACCCTTATTACAAAATATCACCATCAACAACAAATATAATTACCACTCACATCACTCAACTCTACATATAATTACTAACCACTGTGTCCCTAAAATATCTAACACCTCTTTATACATTATCAGCATCTCAACACTTTATTTTTCCTAACTCCCAATAACTCTATTTAACTAACTCCAATGCCTCTATTTTATCCTTACTACCCAAACTCTTTTACAACATTTCAACTTAATACATTAGAAAATTCATCACTTACCAACTAACAATACTTCCTCTCAATACCCAAATCTATTACCTGCTTAATCATTTACTAACCCTTATACCCTGAATCTCATAATATCATTTAAACTTCCTTTAGTTATTTAAAATCGTACAATACATGCTTACATAAAAAAAATACATAAAGTACACAACAGCAAAAATACACAAATACATAGACATCAATACACAAAATATACAATTCACATAATCACTAAATCATTTGCCATAATCAGTCCTAATCAGTCCATTTTTAAAAACACTGTCCACACAATTAAATGTTCATAACACAATAAACAATTACCCCATATCGTCGAACAATAGTCTTATCTTATATCTATATACATTGCTTATTATTGAATCTCTTATATTAACATCATAAATGCATATACCATTCAAATTTTCATTATTTTCCACAAACTCATTTAATCTGTCATGATTGGTCATTGTCCTGTCACCTCCAGTATAATTCGTCACAATCAGATAAGTTACTAAGTCATTATTTTCATTATCATCTCCTACGATTACTATATCAGCTTCATTACAAGGTAGGTACTTATTATTTTTATTATATATCATCTCTACACCTAACCTTTTCCTAAACTCTTCATAATTTTTCTTTACTTTATATATCTCAATTTCTCTCTTTCTCTCTCTCTCAAAACATTTCTCACCATCATACCAAGCTACACACTCTTTCTCCATATATGCAGGGGACTCTACTGCTTTATCACTGCACCACCTGTGAAGTGCACAAAAAAAACCAGGGACCACTTTATTTGTAGACCTTTTGTCTTCCAAATACGCATTGAAGGCACTCTCGTCCTTCCTAAACACACGTGAAGTCTTTACTTCACCCCCTACTACAACATTAAGGGACAATTTTACCCCCTGCAACCCCTTTATCTGTAAATTCTCTCTATACTTTCTCTCTAACTCATCAACACTTTTTATCACTTCATTATCAAATTCTACTCCCATTATACTTTTATCACCACTCTCAATACTCACACAATTATTTTCTAACACCATATTTGTAATTCTATTATAATTCTCACCACTACTTACCTTGTCTTTATTTCTATCTGATTTGTCTACCTTGTCAATGTTACAATTTTGTTTCTGTATTTCGTTTTTAAATTTTTCTAATCTCTCTTCTAATTGGTTCAATTTTACATCTTGCACATTATTTTGTTTTTTCAATTCATTTTCGAGGCTATCAAACTTCTCGTCAATCTCTTTTAACACACTATTTTGTGTTTTAATCAATGCGAACAGGTCTTCTAATGATATTTTATTTTCGACTGCCTTAGGCGTCGAATTCGCGCTTATTCTGTCTAATAAAACAGACTCTGTGTGTGTGTCGTTTACACCTAACATACTATTATTGTGTTCTGCCATAATTTAGCTGTTTCTATTACTCTCTGTATTTTTTTTATTATATAATTATTGGTTGTTTTGTTTCGTCAACATAACCTTTTGTGTTTTTTGGTTATGTTCTGTTTTGCACCACCTTCTCTGTTTTCAAATCTGGCTGTTTATATAAATTAATATTTATATCGTCCTCGGTAAGGGCGCCATCTGTTAAATAACAAATACTTACGTCCCAGTGAGGGCGGCATCTGTTAACTACCAGCTATTATTCTTTTTATATACATAAACTATGGTACTTATATATGTATAATGTTGGTCAAAACATGGTACACATGTGTACTTACCGGGATCCTTGCCGGTGAACATGTGCTTCTCCGTTTTAAACACTTTTTTACCTAAGGGGTGCCAGGATTCGTAACAGCGAGATTTGTTTAAACAGAAAAAGTGACACAATGAAAACACAAACTCTTTAGCTACTGTAACTACTCGTTTTAATTTCCCACATAATAAAATATACATTAGTAAAACATACATAAAGGCCTAACCCAAAATGGCTGCCAGTATTAACTCAAAAAACAAAATGGCGGCTATCTTTCTTTATTGTTTTCTTTTATTAATTTAATTAAATCAGTACTGAGAAGCCTCATCATTAAAATTAGTTAGATTCCTTTTTATTTTATACTGCAGTTAAAGTATCGTATATCAACACAAACCAATGCCCTATACGTATATAGGCATGGCCACGCCCTAGTGCAATCACACGCTCACTCACACGTTACTGTAATTACATTTTATACAATTTATTATTTCATTTATTGAGCTCATGAATAAATATAAAGAGAGATAAATTGTGACTTCTCTGTGGTAAGCGGATCGTCGCTCCCTCGCTGGCCTCAGATGTATCCCAGGAGTATGATCGGTGTTGAATTCATTACAAGTTAGATTTTTCTGCACTGACTCTACATTAAAGGTGTTATAATATGTACTTTGGTTTACTGCTCTCTACTACATGTTTGATATCACATTTTACAAGATTCTAATTGTTGTTCACAACTTTTGATGAAAATTGATTCCACCAGCGATACATCGCTGTGGCCTCTCTAGTGGACGGTGATGAACTGAGACCGATTAATGTACAATTTTATGCTTGTGTGCGTGACTTTGACGTCATTAAGCTCTGTTCTGCAGAACAACGCCCTAGTCGTACGCATTGTTTTCAGTGCGTCATTGTTTTTTCTATGACGGAATAACTTTATTGTCCAATCACAATGTATATGTAACAGACTTCCTCACCATCTCCGCCATGGCTGTTTCCGACTCCCGCACGTTCCAACGGTGACCTTGGTATGATACACTGCCTGATTCTGCTTGGTTCTCTCTTTATATTGGGACAATGGACCTAACCACTCTGTATGTTCATAGTTACACAATAAAACATTGCAAATCACCCTTATAACCCATAATTATGTAATGGGGTCAAAATGTACTGTTACAGTTCAAGGTAGGGACAGTGACCGATTGGACAAAACGTCATTACATAATTCGTTTTTGTTACGTTTTATTGCTTTTTTCAACAGGTAAGTGGGTATAATGCTTTCAAAACAATCATTTATGAAATATATACCATTTTTAATACTAAAAATATTACAATTATTTCGTTACAAGCTTGGGACTTAAATTGTCCCTCTTTATGATGGCAGCCCAAATACATCTTGTACGAGGGCTACCTTTTAAGTTTTTACAAAGACAATGAAAGAAAAAACATTTTTTGATACAAATCGTTTTACTGTTTCTCAAAATATTCGCCTTTGAGATTTACACACTTTTGCATGCGTTCGAACCAAGTCTCGAAACATTTTTTCCACTCTGATGTTGGTACCTCAGAAATATGGTTTTGGAAGGATTCAACAGCTTCTTGAGGTGATGGAAATCGCTGTCCAAACATTTTTTGTTTGACATTCGGGAACAAAAAGAAGTCGTTTGGCGATAAATCAGGTGAATATGGGCAATGAGACATTAATTCGATGTTTTCCTCCTTCAAATAATCAATTGTTTGACGTGCTGTGTGAGAGCTGGCATTGTCGTGATGAAGAATGATGCGATGTTTTCGGTTGTGCTTACTGATTTCATCGATGATTTGTGGCAAACAAATTGTTGTATACCATTCAGCATTAACTGTTCTTCAATCCTCTAAAGCAATGGTCGCGACATGTCCTGTGTAAGCAAAGAAACAAGCGATCATTTTCTTGGCAGTGCTTCGTGAACAAACCACTTTTGTTGGCTTCGGTTCATCTTGGAACACCCAAACAGTTGATTGTTGCTTAGTTTCTGGCTCATACGAATATATCCAAGTTTCATCTCCTGTTACGATGTTGTATACGGATTTTGCATTTCCTCGGTCGAATTTTTGGATCATTTCCTTACACCAATTGACACGAGCCTGTTTTTGAGTTTCGGTCAAATTATGCGGATCCATCGGGAACAGATCTTTTTAACAGCTAAATGTTCATGTAAAATCGAATGTACTGCAGTCTTCGATATGCCTAAGGATGCCTCTATCTCACGGTAAGTCACATGCCGATCTTCTTTAATCATGTTGTGCACAGCATCGATGTTTTTGGGAACAACAACCGATTTAGGTCGACCTTCACGAAATTCATCGCTGACTGAAGCACGACCACGGCGAAATTCCGCAAACCAATTGTAAACAGTCTTTTCTGAGGGTGATTGATTACCAAAAGTTGTACGAAGCGATTCGATGCATTGTTGTTGAGTTAGGGCTTTACTAAAATCGTAAGAAAATCATCCAACGAAAACCTTCACATGAAATTTCCATTTTTTCACAAACACTTTTGTTTTAAATGCTCACTGTAAACAAACTACTCAGCCAATATCTGAGCTGCAATTGTTTTACAAATAACATATGACAAATGTTTCAACAATGATAATGTCACATCTCACTAGCGCCATTTAGTGGTCATTTGTAAAGACTTAAAAGGCAGCCCTCGTAATGGTACATTTTATACATTTCATTGGGAATGTTGAAAGACAGCATCGAACTGCATACGTGACCTTGGCGTGCATCACCCACCTTTAACCTAACCTGTGCTCAACGAGTTCGTCTAGCCGAATCTTGGAAATTCTGATACGGGAACTTTGTTATTTTTAAATTGTTTTCATGGGGACAGTGTTGCGGTTTCCACATTTCGCCTGTCAAAATGTGGTGATGGCCTTTTGGTTTTTTCGGAATCTTCTGAAAAGTTAAGTAAAGTAGTATGGGCGGCCTTCTTATTATTATTTGTATTGTTACACTCTGTATATTTTAATTTCACACTGTACACACAAGCTTATGCGTGTACCCTCCTGTACTATTTAATATTATCTATGTGTGAGTATTTATATTTCTTGCAAACTACAAAGATGGATTAAATAAACAGCAGAATTTTTCTTTTTAATTTCTTTGAATCAATTAATAAAATACAAAGTTAATACATCAGTTTTCTACATAATCTCCTGATTTATAAATACCTTTTTTTCCCATCAAATTAGCATTTTTTTTTTAAATTCCTTCCTTGAAGAAAAAAGAAGTATGTCCTTCTTGCAGCCAGTTCCATACTGACCCCTGTATCCTCCCAACACTTCTTTAAGCAGACAATCCAAACAGATGGTAGTTGTACAATGATTAAATATGGACTGAAGGAGAGTGTTCCATGTGTCCAGTGAAATTCAGTTCACCACGCATAAATGCAGCAATATTAGGTTTTGCGTTGTCATGGAGAAGAACAATGTTTGCATTCGTTGCCAACATCATTTATTGCGAAGGAAGAAGTTTTGCATCTTCCAGAAGCTTGCAATAATAAATACCATTGCTGCTCTTCCTTTATGAAGAAAATCTAACAACAAAACGCCAGTTGACAAGAATGTTTTGGTCTTGACTGGCACTTGTACATGGTTGTTGTTGGTGGGGTTGAGTTTCCAGACATTTCCACCCAGCTAAAAAATTGTTGTGCCAACGAAACACTTGAGTTTTTGAAAGAGTTTGTTCTGCAAACAGTGCTTGTAGCCTCTTCAAAATTTTAGCGTGTCTGATCCCTTCTTAGATGACAAATTTGACGATACATTGCACAATGGACACTTGTACCCCTTCCTCACTGACTGTGTGTTATTGACAAGAAATGAGACTCATGCCACAAGTCCAGGAGAGGGGCCAACAACCAACAACGTCAGGCATCCCCACCACTATCTGCCCAAGGCCACTCCATAATCTATTCACTTCCTGAGCCATTTATATTTGATCCAATCTTGTACTGTGACAAAACCATTGACGTCAATAGGACAAAATCAATGAGGCTATTCCAGACTATACCAGTCGCCACACTGTGTTCAAGGCCGCAATCAATTACGTTCTAGTGTTTTTGAGTAGTGCTGACGTGTATTATGGATTATTCTGGAACACTTGTGCTTTCTATTTAAACAACGATAGCTGCCGCTTAGAGTCGGTTTACTTCAGGCAATTACTCAGTTAATTTAAGTGGCGATTTATGCAAGTGATGTACCAATATTGTGGCGAAGTGTTATAATTGTGCGGGGCTCTATTAGTTGACATTATTATTCATGTGGACAAATTTTGCTTAGATTATTGTAAAAGTTGATTATAAACTGTATTCGTGATTAATTAAAGCTAGTGATTAATGGTTTCATTGGTGTGTTGTATTTTGTTTTCCACTGTACCATATGACAATCAGTGAGACTGTTGTAACAATATTGTTAAAAAAGGTTACTATCTACACGCACTACTCTGTCAGGACTCGGCACATCATTTGAGAGACAGTTCAGTTGAACATAGCCCTATGTACAGGGAATAGACATACGTTACATATTGTTTACTTGTAAGTTGTGACTTATTATGTTTATCATTTATGCCTATGTTAACAACACACAATTTGTTATTATAAATTACACGTTTATAGTTTATATTTAATGAGCATAAACCACGAACATACGTAGCTCCATGAACGTGTTCATTTATATTTGAATTACCTCTTTTTGTCACTTGCTTTTTGTTACCTCATGGATTGCTTAGAATTCTAATTTTTTAAAGACAACAATTGAAATAAAAAAAGGTTAATTTTCTATTACAAACAGTTCAAAAATCTTTCTATTAAAATCCTATTTTCAAAATATTAAAAAAAAAATGAAGGAGGACAGTTTACATCAAAGTTTAAACAGTTATGACATGTTCATCTTGTTATTTGAATTAGCAGTGTTTGTAATTCCAACTTTGTCGTGTTTACTTGCTAAACTGCTCATGTTCTGGACGAGGCCTTTCGGTGTTTCCACAGTCATCGTGATTTAGGACCCGAAAATGGTGGAAACACCGAAAGACCTCGTCCGCAACATGACAAGTAGCAGTTTAGCAAGTAAACACGACGAAGTTGGTATTATAACATAGTCCATTCACAAAACAGTTATGAGAGAGCCATCAATGATATGAATAATATATGACTATAAAAGTAATTAATGAACAGCAAAAGCAGTATTACTCACATCAGTTGACGTTGTAGCCGTGTTTTTTTTTCAGTAAAGTGCATGTATGTGCAATGTTGTATATCTAGTCTGTCCAGAGTAAGCAGTGTACAGTATGTTTTGTGCTATAGTTTGTGTTATATAACCTGATTTCATGTAATAATAAACAATCGTAAGCTCCTGAAAAATTAAAATTATATCATCGACAGTAAATGATACAAAACAGTTATTTAATATAAATCAAAATCATCAGTCACCTTTGTTATTAGAATCCTTACTAAGGTGCTATATACTCAGTACCTTAGTACTGTGGTTAAGTCTTAACCACAGTACTGTGGTCTCTAATGTGTACCTCCCTACGTTAATCCAGCTAGATTTTTTATACTGATGATGACAGTCGATGGTACTGCCAAAATGTCTGTTTTAGAACAAAACATTGGACCACGTCCAAATAGCCCGGGAATGGATTTTAATAACACTGACTCCGGCCATGTAAGCCTTCGAAGATTTTATCAGTCACCTTTGTTTTAACCCTCTGACCAGTCACAATATATATATACTTTTTCAACTTTCGCTGGCTCAGTGTTGCCGATATACGTTAGTTGCAATCTTATATTGTTCATGGTGCACTTCAGTGGACTGGTTTTCAAACATTTGATATTCATTCTTTCTTAGTGTGATGTAATCTGATGATAAAAATGTGGAAACACTGTAAAAAATTGTTGGTGGACTAAAGGGAATTTTAAACCGAAATCCGAACATTGTTTCTTCTGAAACTTGTTTAACTTTAAGATGGAAGTCAAAGTTTTTAAGAACTTGTAAACACTTGTGTGGGACATCAAGTTATAAGATATTTTAATGAACGTAGTCATTAGCAGGATATTTTGATCTTGATGAGAAATATCCGGAGCTGCATAGGCTATTATTATTCAATAATAGATAGCTTCTTATCTTTGACTGAGTTTATTTTTAAGAAGTTTTTCTACACATAGAGTGATGAATAAATACCACGGTTATGGTGACAAATTTGTGTTCTCGACATGCATGTTTTGTAGCATTGTGCAGTGTGCTTGCAGGTTATGTGTGCTTAGTTTACAAAAGTGTAAACATCTGAAAAGTATTTTGTTTTATAAATAACTTGTACTTTTTATTTTATATAAATTATACAGTGTGTAATATTTTAATTTAATTTTGAGTGTTTCTGATAAACTAAAGTCCAACTTTTTGATTGAGGACAAAATTCGTTAATATGTTACGAAATATGAATCAGGTGATAAAGTACCTATTATTGATGAACTGGAAAGTGTAGATGATCTATTTAACACTGTTTCTATATTTTTTTATAAATTTCCCTATACTTAAAGTTGACAATTTTGGGTTAAATTACATCTTACAAAGTTTCAATAAGTTCCCCTACTAAAGGGCCAACAAACTAATCTCACGGCCACACCCTTAACATCCAGATCACCTGTGGTCCCTCCGGCAGGAGCTCTATTTGAAGCTTGGGATGCAGCACAAAAGTGGGTGACGGGCATGCCCTTTGTCCCGCACAGCCACCACTTCTGTACTAACCAATTTGTCACTGATCAAAGGGTTAAATATCATATAATACCTGTGGCTATGTTTATAGCAAAATAAATAAATTTAATAAAATGAATGGAACACCCAAGCGAATAATCTTTTTACACCACTTAGAAAAAACACAAAATTCTCACAACCACTGACCGACACTCACATAAAATAAAATATTGGGGAAGATATATTGATGACATACTACTGTACAATGGAAACACAAGACAATGTGAACAACTACTAACTTGCATCAACAAGATTCAGATTAACAAAAACATTAATCAGGATAGAATACTTTGAAATCAGCGATTTTCCATACTTTTTCAACCCTTATACTTCGCAACGGTTTACTTAAAAACTTTTGAGATACAAAGAATGTATGTGAAAGGTATTTATAAACTTATATGGAAAGAATGCTGAATTTCTCATTTGTCCTGAGGAAAATGGGGGGGGAGGGTCCAACCTTCAGAAGCTCTCACTCCCCTCAGCTCCTAATCACACCACTGCTACTCACAGACCTCTAAGTAAGTAGCCATACCCACTACTCTACTAATTCTAGGTTCCCACCAGATGCGGAGCGGAGCATAGTTGAGTTCAGTGGAGTTGAGCTGAGTCATTTAGGGGGTGGCAATAGAAAGCAGAGTACTGATAGAATTGCTAGTTGCTAACTAACTATGGTTGTCAGTGGGAAGGTGGTATGGTGGGGGAAGCAGAGTCAGCTCGGCCGACCCAAAGCTGAGCGGAGTGGATCCGTGCGACGTTGCTTCACTCCACTTCACTCAGTTCCGCTTCTGGTGACCACTCTTTCATTGGAACAACATAGTTTACATTTGACAAGCTCAGTCCACTACGCTCAACTTCATTCCACTCTGGTTCTGGTGGCCGCCCGGCCGAAGGCCCCCTGAAATGATTTTGTTAATACGATTTAGCAGTCTTATAACATTATAATCAAGATGAATTTTACAGTTCAGTGATAACAGGTGCATTGTTCTAAAAATATGGAAGAAACGTTTGGCAAACACAAGGATTGCTTACAAGCTATAAAAAAACAGATGTTCAGCTTACCTGTTGGTGTTTATAGTCGTTTTGAGTCTTCCCGCTTCTCTAAAGACAACAAAAATTGGTTAACATTACTGAATAACAGGCTTATAACATTAATTTCTGCTGATAACTAGAATTAAAAAATAAAAACTCATCAATTAGTCATTCTCACTTGGTGACATCTATGGTCACAACTTTTAAATAAAACATGTTTTCCAGGTGCCAATATTTTATTGACTGTTAACGAGCGAAGCAAGTTCTCAATTTTTACTTGACTGTTTGGCATTTTCAGTGTGTGTTGGGGCATACCTCACAATAACGCATCGACAAACTTTCATAAAACTTGGCATGTGTGTCCATACCCCACACAACTCTACCGTTTTTGAGACTGATTCCTAAAAAAATAGTGGGGTGGGAGGGGTCAAAATTTTGAAAAATATCGTGTAGTCCATGTGGGATATGAAATTAAAGAAATTTTAACCAAAATATGAATTTAGCTTTGCTCTTGAAAATTTCAAGATTTTGAAATAACATGACACCATAACGTGGATACAAAAATTTATGTGGTGTATCAAATTAAAGGGAATTGTAACCAAAATCTGTATATTGTGTACAGTTGTGTAAATTTCAAAAGTTCCCAGGCCCCAAAAATGTGAAAAAATTGTTAAATCTAGTTCGGTCTCAAACTGAAGGGAATTTCAACACGAATTGTTTGGAATTTTTTTTTTTTTTTTGTATGATTACTCTATGATTGTTACTTTATCAGAGAAAAAGTAAAGTAATCAGGGTTTTTGTCATTTTTATAATTGAAAAATATCCAAATGTATCCAATAATAAATGTACTTCATTCAAAATACTAAGTGAGTTCTGCAGCTCAAGGAGCATACCAATATTACATATTAAACACCACAGTCTCAAACGAATCCTCAATGGTATAAAGCTGAGACTGAAGACGCCATGCTACAGAATGGATGAAATGTTTGGTGTTGCAACTCTCCTTGGCCTGCCCAATGGAGGTGTAACTCCATTCACTGCTGATGTCATGGATCTGTGGTATGGCACATGCTTTCTGTGGTGTTTATGTCACAGATCTGACATCTGCTCACCTTAGTTGTAATGTGTTAATACAGAGCGAGTGTGCAAGGTTGTGTTTTTTGTTAGCATGTAATGAAACAACTAGAAAATGTCTGTGTGTTCTTAATTTTGTGTCTCCTCATGTGTTAAAAAAATTGTGCATTTAAAAAAAAACGAAAAAAAACATAAGCATCTAGGTTTTGTAACATATAAAAAGTTAGCAGTGAAACTGCGACAGACACCAAGGCTCATCTTGGTTTGCAGCATCAGTGGATGTATCATGATACATTTTGAAGTTAGAGACCTGACACTGAATTCTGACATTTAGCCTAATCCACATTTTATGAAAACTTGCTATCTGCCAGTAACAGTATATGGACATACTGTAACGGTACATATCATCACGATACCACAAACATCAACAAGTAACATTCTTAATCAATCAAATGCTACAAGAACAAAAAATTTAAACTTTGAAGGAGGAAGTAGACCAAATTATGAACTAACGGAGAAAAGGAAGTAAATCAGGCTTAATAAATATACTTGAGTATGGAAGAAATGAAGACAACTGACAACAGACAATACCAACATTGACCCAATACCCAATAGATCAAACGGTGAGAAAAAGGCTGAAACATCCATAAAAAGAAATTAATGAAATGATATTAAGGGAATCAGTGTTAAATAGGGGAGAAGTGAACTAACTCAACCAATAGGATAAATAAATAATAAAAAGAAAATACCAAATGCATAGAATAGAAGATAGTGATCCTGATTGAGAAAAATAATTAATAAAAAACAATATACAACCCCTATTCAATGACTTAACCATAACAATTAAACGAAATTTAATTTAAATAAAAGATATATAGCAAATATTAGGAGAGTGAAGTAATGAACAGATGATTGTAAATCATAGACTAGTATGTAAAATAAAAACAAAAGATTATATGGTAGGTACAACAAAAATCATATTATGTTACCCAATGACAAAGAAAAACCAAATGAATAATTGATAAATGTATTTAAATTACAAGAATTAATTAACAATGACATTCAGAATAAATGATATTAGTTATGAATAATATACAATGTATAAAATAAATAATGAAATGCAAACATGTAAACCTGATGGGAATCAGAAGGTGACAACAATGGTCCACATAACCTAGCCAGTAAAGAATTTACACTAATAAATAATAAAATAAAGAGCAAAAATCATGTAAAGCTAATGTAAGTAATACTCATGTGAAACTAAAATAACTAAAGATAATTCTGATGCAGAAGTTAGATCAATTAGACATCACAATTAATGAAGATAATGTAAAACAGCATCAAGTATTTGACAAATTGTAAAAGTACACATAATGTATAGATAATAACAACAAATGTACAAAATGTAACTAGCTGTAAATAGTCTTCAAATGATCAGGATATAAAGAACTGACTATTGGTAAAGAAACCAAACAATATATATACTGATTGATTAATTATTAATAAAATATTAAATGAACATGACCCATGGCCACCAGATGTAGGTTCATTAATCACAATTGTATGTAATGTAAATTATCAAACAAAGAAAAAAATAGTGTAAAACATATTAGTGAATAAGACAATCAATTTGTAGGAATGTAATAACATACCAAACTAGGTATTACCTAGAATTAAGAGTAATCACCATGATGCCTAACTATGTACCAAAATTATGTAACTTTCATGTTAAAATGTAAGGAAAAAGGCCTCTCTTAGGAAAAATGAACTTCATCAGAAGCAGAACCAGGTATTTGACCATAAGTTTAAGACAATAACTATTAATGAGAGTAAGCAATTATATTGCAATATGTAAAACTAACTGATAGTGTCACAAGCCTATATGCATAATAAATATATTCAAAGCAAGGAACTATGTAAGGGTAAAATCACCTATAATAATACAGCAGAGCGTCGATAATCCGGACGTCAAAAATCCAGACCGTCGATAATCCAGATTCGATTCTGACAAAAAAAAATCGCATGAAGCGAATATTTGTTTAAAACTCGCCGTGCCCTACAGAGTGGAGCGCGAACTGCGTGTTGTGTGGAGGAGGGGGGCAGTGAAAGCGGAAGAGTCAAGGTCGCACAGTCACATGTACACCTGCTACCCTGCCCCTGTCAGTCGCGTCAGGCCACTGACCTCGAGTATTGTTCTCTGTGCGTGCACTAAGTTTTTGTTTACCAAATCGATCGTTTGTGTACAGTAAAAACGGAGTGTTTGTGTGTGTGTCAGTTTGTCTGTTTTGTTTTTTGTAACACATTACAGTACTGTTCTGTACCCGTGATGGCGTCGAGTTCGAAGAAAAAGCACACTTTTTTAACCGTTGAAACCAAGTTAAATTTTTTAGAAAGGTTACGAAAAGGTGAAAGTGGGGTATCACTTGCAAAGATTTATGGGGTAGGAACTTCCACAATAAGTGATATTAAGGCGAAAAGAGCCCACGTGGAACAATTTGCATCAAAATTGGACTCTGAAGAAGGGACGCTGAAAAGAAAAACTGCACGTTCAGCCAACAACAAAGCCTTAGAAGACGCAATGTACGTGTGGTTCACTCAAAGGAGAAGCTTAGGAGAGCCAATTTCGGGCCCATTGATTTGTGAAAAAGCCTTACAATTTAATGAACAGCTTAATGGACCGAAAGATTTCAAAGCCAGTTCTGGCTGGCTTAAGAACTTCAAATCTAGGCACGGGATTAGAGAGTTAGACATCGAAGGAGAAAAACTTTCCTCAGATTTAGCGGCTGGAAGTTTTTAAAGAGAAGTTTATTAAGGAAGCACTTGAAAAAGGTTATTCTAGGGATGACGTATACAACACCGATGAGACTAGGATAAACTGGCGAGCCCTTCAACGCAAGTCGCTGGCGTCAAGACGCGAACAATCTGCTCCCATGCTTAAAGTAAGCAAAGAGAGAATAACGGCTATGGTATGTGCTAATGCCAGTGGGGAGCACAAGGTAAAATTGTTAGTGATTGGGAAGAGCAAAAAACCACGTTTCTTTAAAAATATGCACACCCTTCCTGTTTCGTACACGTCTCAGAAAAGTGCTTGAATGACTTCAGTCATTTTTCTTGATTGGTTTAAAAATGATTTTATCCCTAGTGTTACAAAATTCCGTGAGGGGAAAAAGAAAAGTGGGAAAGTTCTTCTTATCATTGATAACGCACCCACACATACCCCTCTCGAAGTATTAAACGAAATCGATCAGAATTTCGAAGTGCAATTTCTCCCACCTAACGTTACTGCAACTCTGCAGCCAATGGACCAGGGACTGATCGAGAAAATTAAGAGGATCTATAGAAAGCAGCTCCTGCGTCGCCTTTTATTGGCAGAAAAGGACAAAGAGAGTGTAGTTCAGTTTATAACAAAGTTGAACGTTAAAGATAGCATTTACATGCTTGCCGATGCTTGGAAAACTCTCACCAAAATTAATTTACAAAGAGCCTGGAGAAAATTATGGCCTGATGAAGAAAGCAGGATTTAACAAAATGCAAATGAAAATGAAGATTGCGTTGTAAACAAGGTGACAGAAATCTGCAGCACGATCCCAGGATTTGAACAGTGTGACGGAAATGATGCCAGTGAGTGGTTGGCTGTTGATGACAATGATCCTGGGTACCAGATTTTGAGCGACCAAGAAATAGCTGACATGGTGTCTGAAGGTATGTAGCACTGCTTAAACATACAGTAGGCCTACTGTAAATTTTTTTATTTTAGCCAAACAAGCTGTATGCATTATCTGACACTGTACTGTTAGTCGTTTTAAATTCACTGTTCTATTTTTAAAATATTTTGCCAACTTTGCGCTTGTTCATTTTTTCTATAAAATTAGAAAAAGAAAACATTTGTTTCGTTTGTTTATTTAGGCGTACTTTTTCATTTTAAAGGGATGCAGAAACAGTAAAATCTGATGGGGATGAGAATAAAAATGACATTGAAGAAGCAGGGCCGACACATTCCGAAGCATTTATGGCAGCAGAGACACTGATGTCATGGCTTGAAAAACAGACTGAGAGCACACCAACCCAACTCATTCTCCTAAAACGAATCAAGGACTTAGCTGCAAAAAAACGAACCACTACCGCTGTTCAAAAAAGTCAATAAAAGATTTTTTTAAAAGCTCAAATACTGTATGATTTACTGTAGGTATTTTTATTACTGTACTTTACTGTATTTTGTTGTCGGTCTAGATTTACTGTACATAAAATAAGACAGTCTGTAAATGCAATACTGTACAACAGTATTTTTTCTGTAATTGAAAAACGTAAAAATTTAACTAAATTAATGGTTTTATTCATCCGCTCCACTTCTGTAACCATCAGAGTGAATTATGAACAATTTTAGCAAGTTTTTTTTATGTTGAAGACATCTACCGGCGCTTTTATTGGTTCATTTCAAAAATCCGGACAATTTGATAATCCGGAAGGGGTCCGATGGTCCCAATTAATCCGAATTATTGACGCTCTACTGTACTTGCTAATAGACACTGACAATAGTAATAAACGAAATATCAAGTGTATAAAGGTGGATTTACCTAGATATGAGAATAACTAACATGGTGCATGCTTATGTAACAAGTCATGAGTTTGTTAATGACAAAAGACATTAAAATGGCATCAAGGTATTCAAACCAAGTTAACCAAAAGTTGGTATGATTGTTTAAGTTTGAGTGTGACTTATTGCACACTAATAAGATGCAACATATAAATCAAAATAAGTAAATGCAATGCATGATGCCTTTAGTTTAGTGAAGCTTAGGCCTAAAGTTAGTGTTTTCAACCCCAAATCAACAAATGTATAGTAACTAAATTACAGGAAGAGACTGTATATTAGTGCAACTATGTATTACTAGTTACCAAGTGTTCGTTAATATATTTTAAATTAGATTTTATACAGAAATATTGTAGTCGACGTAAGTTTCAAAAATGATCTCTGTTAATCAGAAACGGAATTATGGCATGTGGGATATCTAATTAAGCGAGACATTTGACAAATGATAATAAAGCTGGATTCAACGTTCCAAGTGTTATAAGGAAGTTATATCTGTTTAAAAATATTTCATAAGTTTTGGAAAAAAGGGTGAGCGTCGGTTTCGAACTCTCAAACCCAAAAACATAAGCTTTTAGCAAAATAATTAATTTCGTAGACGGGGGAGTGTGTTCAAATAATGTAATGTCACAAAATTTTAGCCAATCAAATCGATTAAAATCGAGACGCAGACCGCGGGAGATGCTGGGAGCGGAGAAGAAGACAAGAAATTTGACACAGTTTAACCAGAGTACTTGATGAGAGAAGTTTAGCTCTCAGCGCCAAAAAGTCAGCCATTTTGATACCCATAATTCTGTGCGACAACAGCTGTTTGTATATCGGTAACCTAGTCAATGAAGTGAAGTGTTTTTAAATAACAGTGTAGTAAAGGTAATTATTAGCAATGAATGCTAATAAAACACCAGATGTGCAGTGAAATAAAACACTATGTAAATTAAAAGGGAAGTTAGCGCAATTAATAAAAAATAATCGATACTCGAGAAAGAGATCTCGTAACTTATAGGTTACGACCAGTGGACCTTATCAGTCAAGTGCAAACATTTTAATAATGCTACACTAACAAACAAAACATTATTAAGAACCAAAATGCAAATTAGGAATAATTATTTTATTATTATTATTAATGAAACTATTTCATTTTTTTAATTAAAAGATAAACAACAAGGGTGTCAGCCCTGTATAAACAAACTTTAGTGTAATAATTTAAGAGTTACCTTACTACCTTTATATACTAATCAACATCCTTCTCCAACAATTAACGAACAATTACCAGCAGATTTAATTACAATGTTTTAGTGAAAGATACTTAGAGGATGAGTAATGCAATTGACTATATAAACAAACGTCTTTCAGGTTTATAGTGGCCAACTATGAATGATGAAATCAATTCTGATACTGTAATTTTTTGTGAATGTTAAACTAATTAATTATTTACATAAAGATAATTTCAATGATATAATTTAATTAAATAACCTACTTGTTTATTAAATATGAGATGATGATAATTGAGGTTAATCGTACCTGTTCGTTTGTAAACAAGTCATAACCAAGATTCATGTCAATATTTAGTTCAAATGAATTTATTTGTGTTAACATTTTAAGTTATTAAGGTTAATCTAATCGCTCTCCTATAATTGTTATTATTGTTATGATCAACTCTAGTGAGAACACAGACATCCTAGGATTCGTATGTTGCAGTTCAAAGAACTCACTTTAAATGTAAAAAAGATTTTAACCTAACATATTTGATTAACCCTGAGATACAAGAGTCAACAATAACCAAATGTACGAGAATTTTAAAACGAATTACAATGTATAAATCAATTTTAACACTGAATCACAAATATAAATAAATCACCATTTTGTACAGCATTACTGGCTTAAGATGATTTCTTTTATTTATAAATTATGAAGAATCAACAGACTGGGGAGTTTTACTCTAAGAATTTGTTGTGAACCACTCTTACAATATATTGAAGCGAATCAAGATATAATGATTTTACAAAAGTATACACTACTAACTATCAGAGCGAATGATAATAGTTACTTCACAATCCAAGTAAGTAAACCAACCTAGACAATTAAGATATTTATAGAGAATAATTTCAGGAATGGTGAAGCAGCGTAATCAAGATTTACGACGAGAGCAATTTTATTTCAGTGTTAAATAATAAGTAATCAGATTTATTTTAAATTTTATATCACAAACAATAATACTAAATAATATTTAAATAAAACAATTTTAAATAAATAACTAAGCATAGTACGACGTTAGGTTATATTAAAAAATGACACAACTAACGTGTGGCTCGTAAAACGTACGACAAGTTATATTAAAATATAAAAGTCACTAGTTCTTTTCCCAAACTATATGCAAGAGTTGTACATTAACCATCTAAAATAAATCAAATCTTCATAAAATTACGATATACTTGTCATGTTCACTCTCACTCTGAAACGAATGGAGAAACAGCTCAAACCTCCCACAAGGGATTGGAATTCCTGCATTGGAGTGGAACAGTTGCCTCTGTCTCTGAACCTCTAACTTAACTTCTATGTACCAATTTTTACTTGAATAATATTAAATTTGTACCAGTGATGTCCTAGTATATAATTGCAACTACATTGTGTGAATTTAGGAAAATCTATCATTAAAATTTGGAAAATAAAACTTTCTAATTTTGGTGTTTTTGTATTTTCACATGAATTCAACACGATGTCATGGTGATATACAGCAAACAAAACTATTAGGCCGGTTGTTGGTTATATAACACAATGACTCTCACTGTACGTCAAACAACCAATATTACAGAATAATCAAGAACATACGACGGGAATCCTACTTCATAATTTTGTCCTATATATAACGCCAAAATCAGAAATTTTGAAAATTTCTTATTTTGAGTAGAGATGTATCTTTAAGCGCCGTAACAGGGAATTGTTGTGTGAAACGCAGAGGTGACTGACAGGCAATAAAATCATATATCAGCCCCAACACGCTCACGGCAAATAGGCTGAGTTCATCGCTCTCCATACTATGAAACGTTAAACTTTGACAACTACCTCAAATCCGTAGAAAAAAGGGCACAAAAGTAAACGAACTCATTTGAAGAGCAGCTGTAGGTATTAACAATAGACCAGAATACGTATACACGCCAGCTGCATATAGCGAACAAAAAAGGGTATATGTTATTGAGAGACTCAAGCGGTCAACGACAGGACTTCGACCTTACTGAGAAGAGAGAAAGCTCAGAGTAATGTCCGAACACAAGCAAGAAGTGTTGAAAGGAAGTTTGGTAAGGCCTGTAAGTAACAATAGTTGATGCCATTAGAACAACCTAGTGCACGAAAACAATACCTGACGAGAAAGTTAAGGGTTGTTTTGTTTACTCCAAAAAAAGGAAAGGCAAGAATTATTGCTACAGTATCTAGCCGCGACAACGACCTCAGTGTAGTGACCTAGGGAAGGAATCTGGTGGGAATCCAAAGGCCTATCAGAGAAGTTCTTTCGGAAAAATAGGTGGTCTCTAAATCTGAAGAGTCGTAAAGTAGAACCAATTAGAAAACAGCGTAAGAAAAATCGGAAGTAAGTGGGAGAAATATGGAATTCGAAATAGGGACGCGAGAAAGGCGCGCTCGTGGAGTTTTAACTAAAAATTTTGACGGAAACGGGAGTGTAAGTCCGCGACCGAGATTCCCATAGTTATTGGACTTAGAGAAATTCGGTACGATGGTTAGAAAAGTACGCTCGTACTAGAACAAAGTTCGGTAAAGAGAAAAACTGTAATTTTACTAGTGACGTACAAGTGAATTAATACAACACAAATGATAATTAAATAACGCTGTGATTTAGTTGTGCAAATACGCAACAATAACTTCATCATCGAGTAACATTACGAAACGAACTAAACCCGTAACAACAGTGATTCAAACCATAACGCAGTTAATAAATAATAATTAATAATGGCTGTAGAAGCGAATAACTATAATAACAATTAACGCGAACTAATTTGAGAGAGTGAAGTTTGGTGTTGTGCAGTGTCTTGTGACTCAAAGGAGACCACGTTACAATCTGCTAATCCAGAGGGAAATATCGCAGTTACGCCAGACGATCAACATGCAACCACACAGTATGAACCGCTACCAGATTCGGATACATACCACAAGTAAAATTTTCATGCTATAATTAGTATTAGGTCCACTGTCTGTTGACTTAAAGAACTCATAAGATTTAATTAAAGGATTAAGATAAAATTTTATTTAGAACAAAATTAAATCATATTAGGAAATTATGGAAATTAAGTTTATCTATAAGCACCGATTTTAAATGAATCCAGATCAATAATATTAACAATGTCGTAAAATATTAAATTTAAGAAAATTATTATTAAAAGTTTTGTCTTTGAATAAGAATTACAATATTTAAATTATTAGAGCTATGAATATGAGTAATGAAATAAGATTTATGAAAATGAATATGTTTATATTTTGATTAGAATTTATATAGTTCATATGTAAATGATAAAGTATGATAATCAATCATAGCTAATTGTAATAAATCGAAGAACAATTTATAAGAAAATTTGAGCATTTATTTATGTTTTACCCTGAGATAAAGAGCATAAAAATAAAAAGTTAAATTGGTGTCAACCGCTGGGCATAAACAAGTATTTATTGTTAAATTGGCACCACAACAAAAGTGGGGCTTAACTAATTAAAAGAGAAAATACACATAATTTAAAATATATCAATTAATTTATGCTGAAAATATAACAAAAGAAAATTGTTATAAATTGACGCACACAACGTCGGGCATATTAATTGTCATAACTTGTAAAATGTTATAAATTGTGTTATAAATTGGCTCCCACACGCGGGACATTAAAAAGATAACAGTAGAAAATCAATTTTTATTATTAAATTGGCGCTCCAGAACTTAGGGGCATATTTTATTATTAAATATATCAGGGATATACAAACTATATTCTGTACACAAAAATCAGAACCCCCAGTTGATTCTATTTGGCTTGCGAGTTATTAGCCAGTTATTTGACCTTTGCTGCCTGTAGCCTTTCAGGATTAATTTTTTTGTTCACGTGGTGTAAGAAGATTAATCTAGTTTACTTTCCTGACTTAAAAATACTCAAATTAATATTACCAAAAAACTGAAACTCGATGAAAGAACTGCACCGGACAAAATATAACAATTATTAACAATGTAAATAAATTTTTTTAAATGGAAACAAAAGAAGAGCTTATCACATAAAGTGATATTATGTGTAATAGGACTACAATGACAAAGGAATCTGTAAAAATAGTTTTAAAATTAAAAAAGAAGGAAACTCAATCACTGAAGGCACTTGAAATGTCAAGTGAGAAAAATATTATGATGGAAGCCATCCGAATGCAGGATTTGCCCGTACAACATAGTTTTTGAATTCTATGACATGTTGGTTCACATACGCAAAGTATACGTAAACTTTGTTTAACACTTTGACACCAATGGATGTCAACTGACGTCCTTTGAAAACTTCCGAGAATGCCGATGGATGTCAATTGACGTCCTGAAGTTTCAATGTGTTTTTCATGATTCCATATGTATAAAGACATCCTTGGAGCTGTTTTGAAATAATGTCAGGCCTTGTAGTACCCAAATCATCCGCTAGATCGCATATGCGTTCACTTTCATAGGTACAGTGACATGAAACATCGTGCACCAAACTGTTATGTTAGTTGGCTAAACACCACTTACGTGTCAAAATGTCAGACAAGCGTTTCTTGTAAAAAAAAATTACAAAAGTATATCTTTATAAACCAATATATATTATAAACATTATGTACAGTATTGTTTAATCCATGTATAACAAAGAAAAATAAAATTGCGAGTTTCTAGTAACAACATGTGTTTTAGCCAATTTTGTTTTCTTCCAAAAACATCACTTTTTTGAAAAGCAATTTCAGGGAAAATAACCAACACAATGATGTACAGTATACACCATTTTAAAGAAGACACTTAGATCTTCATAAAAACATAGGTAGCATATTTTTTTACCATATAGTTTAGAAGATACAACATTTTAAATATATGCAAAATGGCCCGGCATGGGCGAAGGACCACTATGTTAAGGGCCCGGCATCAAAATGTTAATACAAAAATAATAGGCATTACACAAACATATGTAACAAATCTACAACTTACATAAGGAGGATGATGTTCGAGGAGTTTGTTGCTCCCTTTCTGTAAAACCAAACAAAAACAAACAATTATAGTGAAAAAGGTTTACAGATATGTTCTTGTACATTTTATAAGGATTCTATCACAATTTCATTCTACTAATTTAATTTATAATTTTATTTTGAATTTTATACTTGATATTTTATGTTTTAATGGTTAATGTTTTTACATGTTAATATTGTTATTTTGTCACTTTTTTAAATTTCTT
Organism: Magicicada septendecula; assembly: GCA_034769895.1. Classification (NCBI taxonomy): domain Eukaryota; kingdom Metazoa; phylum Arthropoda; class Insecta; order Hemiptera; family Cicadidae; genus Magicicada; species Magicicada septendecula. The sequence continues at coordinate 893,327,960 of CM068368.1, forward strand.
ATTGTAAGTATTGTTGTTCTTTTGGCTTCTTGCAAACAATATTCACAGACTGTTGTATTCAAAATGTCAAAAGCAAACAACCGCACAAAAATTCAGAACGTAACTATAATGTAGTGCAATATGTCAGACAGTTTACAAAGTAAAAACTATGACAAAAGGTTCTTCGTATGCGTATGCAATGGTATAACTGGTATACAATATTTTTAGAACAGGACTACAGAACTGTAAAACATATGGTACTTTATTTTGACATAGAGTTTAAAAAAAACATTGTCATACAGGACTCGCCAATACAACAGGTGCCACATTTCAAGAATCTATGGTGTAGCATCACATACAAAGATGATAAGGAGGTTGAAAGCAAGATTAGTCTCTTCCAGACGCTTTGTGGCTGTATCATTAAACATTTAAAGAAGAAAACAAAGAAAGAGATGCAATTGAAATATTATAATGTAATGGCCATACCTCAACTACTGAATGGTAGTGGGACTTGGCTTAGAAAGGCCAAAGATATATCTAGAATACGAGGACTGGAAATGCGGTTCTTCAGGGCAGTAAACGATTGTACCAAGAGAAATCTTATCAGAAATGATCATATTAGAATGGAGCTAGGCATAGCTGAAAGTTTAAATGAGAAAATCTCCTGGTACAAAACGGAGTGGCGGTTACACGTAGAGAGAATGGATCCAACTAGATTTCCAAGAAGAGCCCTTGAATATCATCCAGGGGGTAAGAGAAGTGTGAGAAGACCCCGTAAGCGATGGTTGGATGACTTCCTTTGAGACTGGAACAGGCTAATAACCTAAGCCGTAAAGGATGACGAGGACGACTTAAAAAACCTAGTTCACAGTTAGTATTTTTCAAAAGCCAGAAAATTGTTCTCATATATTTAACATGCTTCACAACTACTCTATCATCATCATCTTCACGGATTAAACCACAGATGGTTTGTTCTGGTCTCAAATAGCCAAAGTTTATAGATAGTCACTCCAGCACTTCCTCGGACGTCCAACACCTCTCCGTCCCCTCGGCTCATAGTTCCAGAGTTGTTTGGGGATCTGGTAGTCATCCATAGTCATCCAAAGATGTTCACACCAATTCAGCTGATACTGGGCAATCCTGTCGAGTATACTGTAACGACTAGACTCTGTCGTATCTATAAAAATGAGTGTTTTTATCGCGTGTTCACCTCACACGTTGTAGTCGTTACTTTACGTTTACTTACTTACTTTTTGTTACGCTGACGATGTCCGTCGCGTTCTCACGAATTACCAGTACAATATCTCGCGAGTGTGAACCTTACCTGTCCTTTAATATGTAATTTTATTCCCGGGTGGCGCCAATTGTTTAAAAAAAAAACAATTTAAAAATATGAAAATCGAGCGGTCATTCTAGACGGTATTGGTTGATTCGAATTACCGTCGCAATAGGCGGGCGTATGAATCTCGCTAGTAGTTCGCCGACTGCCTACCTGAATCAACCACTCCGAGTGATTCCGTCGTTGCTAAGGATAAGGATATTCTGGGTTTAAGTTGGGACCATTCAACCGATTGCTTCTCATTTCCTCCTTTGGCCGGTTGCAGCAATGCTCAGGTTCAATTTACCAAACGTGTCGTGTTATCCCAGATGGCACAATTATTTGACCCATGTGGTTGGCTTTCGCCAGTGATTTTCAGGGCCAAGGCTTTTTTCCAAAAACTCTGGGCTGAGGGCTTGGACTGGGATGCTCCTCTAAGTGATGACTTAAATGATTATTGGAGTCAATTCCTGTCCTCTTTGAATCATCTTCCGGTAATTACTATTTCCCGGCCATTCCTCCCTAAAGGTGGGCATATTGAAAGGGTTATATTGCATGGTTTCTGTGATGCTTCCCAGTTGGGTTACGCGGCCGTCCTCTATCTGTCCATTTATACTGACTCTGGTCCTCCGGTGGTTTCGTTGGTGTCGTCTAAAACTAAAGTGGCACCTCTTAAAACTTTATCAATCCCACGTTTGGAGTTGTTGGGAGCTTATCTTTTAGCCAAACTTGTTCGTCATTATGTTGGCTTATTCTCGTCATGTATTCAATTGAGTCAAGTTTTCTTATGGACGGACTCGACGATTGTCTTGGATTGGCTGAATATGCCTACTTTTAAATTGAAGACGTTTATTGCTAATCGGGTGGCTGCCATTACCGAGTGGACCGATACTAAATCTTGGCATCATGTTCATGGTGTTTCTGACCCCGCGGATTTAGCCTCCAGAGGCACGTCACTCTCCAGCCTCCGGTCGTCAACATTGTGGTGGTCAGAGCCAGATTGGTTAAAGTTTGATGCTCTGCACTGGCCCCCTATTAATTATCGCCCGAATCACGACGTGCAAGATGTTGCCTTGGAGACCAAGGTCTCTTCGTTTCTCACTCAGGAGCCCCGGGTGGAATTGTTTGAGCACTTGTCCTCATGGCCCTTAGTGGTGGGGGTTACCTCAGTCATCTTAAGGTGGGCTATGCCTTCGCGGATTGAAGCTTCCACAGCCATGGATTGGAAGAAGTTGGCTGTTAAGTATATTTTACGCTACATTCAGCGCAGTGTGTTTGGACAGGAGCTCGCGGCTCTTCGTTTAGGTAAGCGGCTCCCGGTCCGCATTCAGCGCCTGGTCCCGTTTATAGATGATTTTGGCCTCATTCGAGTACGCGGTCGCTTGACCAACTCTGCGGTTACTAGAAATCGTTTTCCGATTTTACTGCCCAAGCATCACCACCTAGTAGGGTTGCTAATTCATCACACCCATGTGTGGTTAGGTCATGCTGGGCCCTTGCAAGTTCAATTTCAGCTTGCCCAAAATTATTGGATTTTGTCCGCACATCAGGCAATAAGAACCATAATTTGGAAATGTCTTCCTTGTTTCAGGGCGCGTCCTCGCCCCACCAACCCATTAATGGGGGATCTGCCAATTCCTAGGGTTAATCCGGCACCTCCATTTTATTCTTCCGGCATGGATTATGCTGGCCCCTTTTTGGTACGGGCTTACGCTGTTCGGAAGGCACCTATCGTCAAAGCCTATCTATGCATTTTCATCTGCTTAGCCACTAAAGCAGTTCACTTTGAAGTGGCTATGGATCTTTCAACGCCCCAGTTTATTGATGTGTTGAGGCAGTTTATTAGTCGTCGTGGGGCTCCGAAAACACTGTATTCGGATTGTGGTAGGAATTTTGTGGGGTCGCGCTCCGAACTTAAACGGGAGCTCAAAAATGTTCTTTCCAATCCTGACCTGTCAGCTCAGATAACAGCTTTTGCTGTCGACAATAACATTGAATTTAAATTTATCCCTCCGTCTGCCCCTCATCAGGGTGGCTTGTGGGAACGGGCTGTCCAGTCGGCCAAGTTTCACATGAAACGCATGATTGGGACCAGGTCGCTGACCATAACAGAATTTTCGTCGTTATGCATTCGCATTGAGGGAATCTTAAATTCCCGTCCTTTGACTGCCCTATCCTCAGATCCAAGTGATTACCAGGCTCTAACGCCTGGTCATTTTTTGGTTGGCCGCCCCATTACGGCGCCCCCGGAAGCTAAAGTCTCTGTAAATGAAGGGACCGTCCGTCATTACAAACAAATTGCTGCTTTGCTCCAAGCTTTTTGGAAAAGGTGGCGTTTGGAATACTTGACGGCACTTCATGCCAGATCGAAGTGGTCGTCTAAGTCAAGAAATTTAGTGGTTGGGGACCTGGTGGTTATGGAGGAACAGAATTCTCCCCCCCTGATGTGCCCTCTTGGCCGAGTTTCAGCTGTGTTTCCGGGGAGCAACGGAGTTGTTCGTCGCGCTTCAGTTAAAACCTCCACAGGTTCTTTTGAACGACCGGCTATTAAATTATACCGGTTGCCTATATCTTCTTGATTGGGTTTATCTTGTTTTTCGGGTGAGCAGAATTAGTTTCAATGATTGTTGTGGACTTACTTGACACTTTGCTGGGATTTCCCAGGTGATTCCTTCCAGCTGTTGTCCGCAGTGAATTTTACATTGTGGATTGTTTCTGGCATGGCGTTGTGCCAGTTTATTGGGAGTTATGGAGGCTCAATAAATCAACAACAACAAAATAAGTAAAAAAAAAATGATCAAAAAAAAAGGGGGAATAAAGGGAAAAAAATATATAAAAAAGGAAAAAAATGTAAAAACTAGGGAATACTAACTAAGTTGATTTGCTGAGTTTTACACTGTGTTTGGCTGGGCCATTGTTTATTGTATGTTATTGGGTTTTGTCTGCTCTACCCGAACCTTTCGGATTGCTCGCCTGGTCGATGCGCCCGCGGCAGAGTTATTCGGCATGGTTTTCTAATTAATTGCATGTTTTTCTGTATGTTTGTATTTTCTTGTGTTTGCGTGTGACCCCCTCCTATGTTGGAGGGTAATTTTCAGAGAGTGTTCCTGTTCACCAAAAGCCAAATTTTTGTAATGCATTTTTGGCCATGTCTTTTGGTGTAGTTGGTGGTTGACCCATTGCGGTCAACGGGGGCCGGTGTTCGATATTTCGGATCGAACCGGTCATTATTTTCATTTTCCGAAGTTGGCACTATGGCTTTTGTAGGGCTCATACACGCAATGGACTTGTAGCCTCTGTCGCACGCCAGCCATCTCGGTGTCAACGTCCACGAGTCGGAACTCATCGGCAGGTAGAAATCCGTGCATTTAACCCATCCTCTTCCCAACCAGTCTATCCTGCCTTGAGTGTCAGGATCAACCCAGTCGTGAGATACGGTAAGTCATTTTCTTATTATTTATATCTTGTTAGCAATTCTGCATGCTGCTGCTATAGAGCTCACCAGAGGCTATTAAATTATCAAGTAAGAAAGCCGTTACTTTCAATCTTTTAAAATATTATCTTACACCATTTTTGGAACACAAGGAATTTCTACTAGAAACCGACAATCAAACTTTGTCATGGTTATTGAACCATCCAAAACAGTTAGGTCGTATCGGAAGATGGGTGTTAAGATTAAATTGCTACAAGTTCAAAGTACAACATATTCGTGGTACTCAAAATGTAGTAGCCAATACACTATCCCGCATGTTCCAACTACCCAATACCAGACCTGGCGAAGACAATGTTGAAACCACTACTGTTAATACGCTAATTACTAACTTCCCCCTTGCATTTAAGGATATAGCATATCACCAACAACAAGATCCGAAATTGTGTAAAATAATAGAACAAATAGATAAAGGAAATTATTTTGACAAATATACCTTGAGTAAACGAGTACTTTGTTTTAAAAAGGCTAACGGAAAATCACTGAGAATAATCGCCCCGGAAATAATTAAACCTATGCTAATGGAATACTACCACTCATCAACCATTGGAGCTCATATGGGAATTAGGAAAATTATACATCGTATTCGCAAGGAATACCATTGGGAAAACATGAACAGTGAAATAACAAAGTTCGTGAAACAATGCGAAATCTGTGCCCTGAGCAAGCCAGCACGAATCAGTCAAGTCGGAAAATTAATCTCAGAAATCCCCACAACACCCTTCTCAAAGATATACATAGACTATTCTGGACCTTATCCCCGTTCTAAGTCCGGAAATACTATGCTATTAATTTGCGTGGACTCCTTCACTAAATTCGAATGGATGTATCCTATGAGACGTGCCTTAGCATCTACGACAGTAAAGATTCTACAAGAGAGACTATTTAAAGATTATGGCACACCAGTACACCTAGTATCTGACAATGTACCTCAGTTTAAATCTAAAGAATTTAATGACATGTGTTTTAAATTAGGAATAAATAATATTACAGTGACAGAGTACCGACCACAAGGAAACCTAGCAGAGAGATACTTGCGAAACCTAAAATCAGCCTTAATATCTTATCACGCTAAAGACCAGACAGCGTGGGATCAAAATCTATCATGGATACAATTTGCCTTCAACTCAGCGTATCATGAAGGACATAAATCAACACCATTTGATTTACTGTACAAGTATAAACCGAACCACCCGTTAACCACAAAGTGGAAAATTCATGAGTTATTACCCCGCGAAATACATGGGAATAACATAAGGAAAATACGGAATGAAGCTCGCGCAAATTTGACAGCGAATTTACAAAAATCGCGGAAATATCATGAGCAGAATAATAGGAAAATAAAGTACAAAGTAGGTGATTTAGTGATGTATAAAACTCACCCTATGAGTAAAGCCGTTGATAGGACGACTTCCAAACTATCATACCGATGGTGTGGCCCCTACAAGATTCACAAGTTCATCACCCCCGTAACCATAGCGCTGTATGAACCCAATACAGACAATTACGTTCGCAGAAGCCATGTGTCTCAAATAAAAAAATTGTTTTCGTGTAAAAATAAAGAAGCACGACTACGAGAAAGATAGTAAACCAAGAATACTACTTAAGCATTAAGAGTAAAATATGTTGTATATACTTATACAGGAATATAATAAGATTTTGCAACATCCTATATCGTAATTGAGTATAAACTCAAACACCTCGTACGAATACTAGCAAGGCCTGATCAACCTTAGCTAATGTCCTGCGAGAATGAAATAAAGAATGAGAAGTCAGCTGACGAACAACAAACCTCTAGCGCAGTAAACTAAAAGTAATTCGATTGTTATTACAATACGTTATTATTATTAGTAACCTACTCATGAGTATAACTCCATAAAACGAGTGAAGAAATCAAGCAAAAAAACCGGTAGTAGATGTAAGACTTAAATATAAGGTAGATTTATGTATTTGTGTATTTTATGTGTAGTAGATGTATTAGATTTTAAATATTTTGTATAAGATGTAAGATAATCAATTGATGGATAGAAATCATCTGAGGGAGAGACATTTCAGCATGAAGTTCCGTGCCCAAATGTAATTGTATTTCTTAGGTTTTCATTTAATACCCCGTCACCCCGTCCTCATCTTTAAGTGCAGGAGGATGTGACGATTTCAAAATTATTTAAATAGCACAAATTAAATTTTTGTTCTTATAACAAGTGAGAGTATTATCCACCCCTTATCTGTACCTAGATTCCTGTATCAACGTGCAAATTATCCAGTACGAACACGCAAAGTACAATGTTATTAAGCGAAAACTAATAATTCTTTTAATTAAATAAAAGACGTATTAATAACAAAGGAAATATCTAACTCATAACAAAAAGGTAGCATAATTTATTACTAGTTAATTAATGAACAATTAATAATACTAAAGGAACGAACTACTTTTCTCAGCGCGTAAACCGTGCCAGCTTACAGACTCCCTGCCGCTAAACAACGCCCAGTCGCCAGAGAAACTTCGACATGTAAGCAGGTCAAAATGTGTTGTCAAGTTACACTTAGGTGTATACCGCTAAACAACGATACAACCAGATGTTAGTTGCTTTAATTGACTTAATCCAATGTAGCGTTGGGTAAAACTAAAACTCAAAAAAAGTAGTAATGTTGTGCGTGGAGCAAATATTGGTAATATATAAAAAAAAACTTAGCCGACACATCTCTTTACAAACAGTAAGTGGTAAGATATGTTCCTTACCATAGTAAAGTAAACATCAGTGCTGCTAAAATAAGAACAATTAAAATGTAAAATGTGAACAACCAACTCCAGAAGAAGAAAGTTACAACAACCGTATGAACTTCAAGTAGCAGAATCCAATCGTCATGAACTAGACTACAATTCGGAAACAATCTACTAAATGGAGGATCCAGAGGAACAACGAACTACACCCAAGAAGACCTACTGAAGAAGACCATCACAAACACCCGCAGCAAACTCACGTACTATTCAGGTGATATTAAATCATAACATTTGTGCTTAACTTGTTTTTTTTTTAAACCGAAACAAAAAGAACAGTAAAGTTTCTTGCAAAGACTTTTAGATAACTTAAAGATTAGCTTATAAATGTTTGTAATTTCTGTAATGATATAGTAATAACCTGATGATGTTTAAAGGTAAAGTAATTCTGAAAATTACACCGGACTATTCTTCAAATAGTTTGGATGATGTTGTGATATATTAGAATATTGCAAAGTTAAGACCCGGATCCGTGGTACTTGAAATAATACACAGCTGAATGATTTTGAGATAAAAAAGAGTAAGAATAAAAATTTTAAAGAATATTTAATGCAGAATTTATAAGAATTTTTCTTTTAAAAGTAAAGTAAAGTAAGTAAAAAATTAAAGGATGAGCATTAAAGCTATTACTTTTATACTTAGTTAAAATACAAGAATAAAGAGATGTTTTCGCTAATATCCAGAGAGTGAATAAATTTACGTAACCCTCGACTAATTCCTGATATATACATTGTCATAATTTGTTGGTAAGTAAATTTTACTAACTACGGCAGCTAGTTTAATTAACAGCGAACAATTGAACTGGTTCCCGATGTTATAATGTCTTTGCAGGAGAGACGTTATAAGTACTTGTTCTATTCGGGCACAGTGTTCGTCCCAGTCCGATGATGTTATCAGAAGGTCGTCCACATAAATAGTTGTAAATTGCAGAGCCTCTTGACCTAGGACTTGGTCCATGCACTTTACAAACACTGCGACGGAGTTGATGAGGCTGAAAGGTAACCTCTTAAACTGATAATTCCTCCCATCGAAAATGAAAGCCATATACTGTCTACTGTGTGGGTGCACCTCCACCTCCCAGTACCCACATACGGTATTCCATGTACTGATGTATCTTATCCCGTAGAATTTTTTCAAAATTTCTTCAATTTCCCCAGGTGAAGTCCGGTCATTAATGATCATTTTATTTATTTCCCGGGCGTCTAAACAGATCCTGACTTTACCACTCTTTTTGGGTATAGCTACGATAGGACTTGTGTATGGAGATTGGCTATACTCAATGATGTCCTCCTCCATCATTCGATTAATCTCCGCTCTGACTTCGTTTTTAAGGGAGTATGCAATAGGGTAAGATTTTCTATGAAAGTCCACTGGTTCCCGGAAATTGATCTTACACTGATATCCCTTGACCTTGCCTGGAGTGTTGGAGAAAACGTGTTGATACCTTTGATATATTTTTATTAAATTTTCGACTTGTGTTTTGCTTATTTCCTGGTTTGGCCTGTTTCTTTGAAATATTCTAATCTCCTCGAGTTTCTTCTCCCACAATTCACTATTGTCCTCTTCATCATTCATAATCCTGGATGGTTCATGGTTTCTACAATAATAATTATTTAAGACTGAGTCTTGGTTCAATGCTGTCGGTGTAGGGTTGCAGTTTATTACTTTTGCTGACCATATTCCTCTTTCTGACGTTAAAAACACTACCCCTTGTTGTAGGTTTATTATGGCTGAGTGTTGTCGTAACACGTCGCACCCTATAAGCATATTGAATGGTAGTCCACTCGCTACCAGGAAAACAATTGGTATAGTCAAGTTCTGGCTGTTTAATTCCAGTGAGACTTGCTTTCTTACAGTTCTGTTTTGTTTTCCTATTGCTCCTATTATGATTATGCTATTAATCAGCAATGTGGGTATTGGTAGTTTGCAGTTAGCTTGGATCCGTTCTACCTCGGTCTGGTTTATTAGGGAGATGTTTCACCCTGTGTCAATCATGATGATGGTTATCGTTCCGTTTACTGTGGCCTGTATGTGAACTATTTCATTGTTGATTCTTGGCAGCTGGTTGTCCTCTTCTTCCAGGAGTTCTTCTCTTACGTTTTTTAAATAATTATTTGAGACAATAGTTATAATTTTATGATGGTCTCGTCGCGTCATCTGTCTTAGTAACCCAAGTGATTGGTCATGTGAAGGGCGTTCCTTGGTTCTCACTGACCTTGTTAGTTTAAATCTTGTGGTCCGGTGTTGGCCCGATTATCTGACTGGTTCGTCGCTGGTTCATTTACGGGCTCTGGTCGAATACTCATATTGTTTCCTGACGCTTCAGTGGTCCTGTTTCTTTGAAATTGATCGTTACTTGAGGTTGATGCATTATACTAGGAGTTTGCCGGTATATTCGGGGCAGTACCTCCTCTGGTTTGGCTGACTCCTTCCATTGATAAAGTTGACCTGTCACCGTTCATCTCTGGTTCGGTTATTCCCATTTCCCCTATTATACTGGTAATTCGGGTCGTAATTATTACCGTGGTAATTACTGTTATTGGGGTGGCCGTTAGGACGTAGGTTTGGTCCATTTCCCCGGTAATTATTATTATTTTGATTGGTCCCGTTATATGGTGGATTACCCTGATTGTAATTTGGGCGGTTGCCCCTATATTGATTGTTGTTATTATTCCGGTTTGGGTCACCTTGGTTGTTATTCTGGGGGTTGTTATTTGACAGGTTGTAACTTGGTGGGTTATGGTTCTCATTCCACCGGTTATACAGTATTTCATATTGACCATCCTGTTGTGCTTATATTGACCATCATTCTCATGATCTTCGAGTAGGCTTGCCATACCTTGGATGGTTTTAATTTGGCCTTGTCTTCTGGCCTTTTGAATGGCATCCTCATAGTGGTACCCCAGTTGTATGACCAATGATTCCTCCGGTATTCTTGGTTCCAGATTTTGAGCTAAGCACACCTTACCCAGGAAGTATGAGGTTAGGGTGTGTCCCGCTTGCGGTTCATATCTTCCATTACTGATATCCTTCCGCACCACGTTCTGGGTCGACTCTGACCAATACTTGTCGCGGAACTGTGTTTTAAAATCCTCCGTGTTGTTTATTTCCGGTCTTGTCGCTGTCCACCAATTGTCATGGGTGTCTCAGAACATCTCATCAATCAGGCTGCGCACCGTTGTCCATCGAGTTTCCCTGTTCTTTTCTATCATTTCCTCGACTCTTTTGAGGAATTCCATTGGGTTGCGCCGGTAGCTTCGGAAGTTTATTAGCTCCTGGTTCTCGCTGGTTATGATGTGGGTGTTGTTACAGGGTTTGTCTCTCAGCGCATCTAGCTCTTCCTGCATGGGTCATTCCATGTCATTTCAACCAGGCTATCTCACCCACCATTTTAGATTTTAATGAAACTTAGCTTGTTTGTTCTACCTATAGAGGTAAGGAACCACACCAAATTTGAACACTATATCTTACTTCGTTATCATGTTATGGCTATTCACATTTTTGAGGTTTTTCACATTTTGCTGTTTGGATCTCGCGAGACAAGAAGCGTCAGTAAATATAAAATAATTTGTAACTTGTTTATTTTACATCCAATCTGTAACAGTACATAATGGCCCAATACCATAATTATGGGATTGGGATTTAAAGGTATTTTTCAATGTTTTGTATTGTTTAATCATTAAAACGCAGAATGGTTAGGTCCATTGTCCCTATATACGGAGGAACAAAGTAAATTCAGCAAGAGTACTATACCAAGGGCATCGTTGGACGTGCTGGAATCGGAAAAGGCCATGGCGGTGTTTGTGACGAATGACTTTAAATATGCATTGTGATTGGATCATAGCACTGTTCCGTCATAACCAAAAACACTGAGTACAATACGTACAACGAGGCGTTGTCCAGTAAGACAAAACTGGATGACGTAAGAAACACACACACAAGCGCAAATTTACATTTGCCTCGTTCTCAATTCAACGCAGTTCTTCAAAGAATCAACAGCGATGTATCGCTGTGTGATCAATTTTATAACAAAAGTTTATTATAACTAGAATCAAAATTACCAGTATAATAGTGGAGCAATAAAGGCTCGAATTTAATAACAGTATGAACTATAATATGTAGAATCAGTGCTTATATTTACTTAATAAAACTCAGTAGAACTTGAGGCGAACACCGGCCATCAACATGGGCGTCAACCACCAACAGCTAAGGAGCAACACCGAACAACAATAAGAGAAGTCCAATTTTACCATCTTTCTTATAGTTTAATGAGCTCATTGATCAAGAATAATTAATTAAACCGAATGTACTTGTAATAGGGCGAATGCGTGTGAGAGTGAGTGAGTGAGCTCGTGGCCACCAATATATGCCGAGGGCATTGGTTTGTGTGTAAATTAATTACTAAGTAATAAATGATTAAAGCTGCAGCAATATAAACGTTACAATGATCTTGATTGAGAAAACAAAAAAGAAGTATTAAGACTAATATTGGATATTAAACTAACCGCCATTTTGTTTTTGGTCGTCCTATATGACGTCATTGAACCGCATGGTCGTGTATGTAAAACATTCTGGAAAATTAAATTTTGATAGTTATTTTCAATAATACAGTGTTATCATTTGTGTCATCATCTGTGTATCAAAATCTCGCTGTAAATGAATCCTGGCCCCCCTTTAGGTAAAAGCACATTTAAAAAAGAAGAATATGAGCCCGGCAGTGACTGAAATTGGTAAGTACCCAGAAGTACCATATTATGGTATTTTTATAAATATAAATATCAATATATGTGTAGTAATAAATAATAAAGTAAGGGGGAGAGTCACAAATCGTTGTGAAATTGTCAAGTTTTACTCTTTAAACTACAGGGATTCCAGAGAAAAATACAAAATCCTTCTAAGGTTAACCATTTTAGCAGAAAAAAATCTTATTTTTGCATCTCTAAAATTTTTAAAAACGAAAACATGGTTTAGCGTTAAACTCAATATCTTAAGAAGGGAAAGGGATAATCCCAATTTTTTTTCCTTCTAAATAATCCTAATGAAATGGGCTACAATATAAAAAAATAAAATGTTTGGGGTTTTCATTCCTTTGTTAGTTTTTTTTAACTAAATGTAAACGTTTTATAATAACTTATTGAGCCATTGTAAGACCTAGGCCATGGCCTATGTCAATTATTAAACTGCCACTTGCAATATTAGCAATAAGCAACAAGTAGAAATAACTAATAAGCAATAAATAAATGAGTAGTAAGTAATTATTCAATTACAATTAATTCTTAATTAAATTTAAAAAGTAAGAATAACAAAATCTTATTTGAACTAATTCAATTCAAAAACAAGAAATCTGCAAGTAGAAACAGGCCCAGCTTGCAAAGTGTGCAGTCATGTTTGTTTGTGTGCAGACATGTCTGGACAGGCAGGTTTAATCAGACAATCTATTCTTTGCTTGCCTAGTCAGTCTGTTACTTGTGCTTCTTGAGGAAACAGCATAGTGTATTACTGCTTAGTATTTTATTTATTAATTCTATGTGTGAGTGTGTAGTGGTTACTGTGTGTTTTAATTACTTTTATGGATTATTAACACTAGCAAACTGTAAGTAAGTGAACTTTCATAAGTATTTTAAAAGAAATAAACAATAACAATGAAAGTATATTTGCTAGAACATTTGTTTTAAATTACCATATGTATAAGAAATTTGAATTCGCCATTTCACTGTAATTTGAAATGGAAGATAAGTGCAGTGTAGGGATAATAACACAGACAGAATGTCACAAAATAAGTTATGTCACCAAAAAAGCAATAGAAAATGCACGTGAATTGTCTGAGGAAGAACTAAATTTACTACAGCTAAGAACTGAAGTACAGAATCTTACTACAGTTTGCCTTCACCATAAGAGTTTATTTTTAAAAAAGTATGAATTCCTACAAAAAACTTGTCGTGATCCTTACAAAAGGCACAAGAAACCTATAAACAAAACTTTAAGAGTGGTAAGTTTAGAACAGAGCAGGGTATGTGTAAAGCAAGGGCTTAAAATTAAACCTGGAGAAAAATTATGTTCCTCTTGTCGTAAAATGTTATTTACTACTCCAGCTAATCATGGCAGCGATGAAGAAGACCTGCAGCTAAATGATGACGATGATTTTGAAGTTAATGAATTACAAAAAGAAGATGCTATTGATTCTTTAAATGCTTCTTTAACAGATGTGGGGTGTTCACCTGTAAAGTTACATGCAATTAATGAGAGTTGTAAAATAAGCTATGCACAACAGAAAATTGAAAAATTACAACAAAACGTGAAAAATAAAATTGAATTTGTTCTTGATGTTGAAGTACCACCAGAAGGAATGAAATTAGAAAAAGAAATGGAACAAAAAGCTGCTGATATGGACTTGCTGGTAGAAAACATCAAAACCCAACTACCTCAACTGGCATCAAAGAAGAAAGTCCAGCTACTAACAATCCCAGCATCTCTTAACTGGTCGAGAAAAAAAATTAAAGATACTTTTCAAGTTTCTGATTACTCTGTTCGGCAAGCCCAAAGTCTATTCAAAGAAAAAGGTTTTCTTGCTGAACCTGAACCAAAAAGAGGGAAGAAACTGAAGCCTGAAGTCATAACGTTGGTTGTAAATTTTTATCAAAGTAATGAACAGTCAAGGGTATTACCCGGTATGAAAGACGTAGTAAGTTTAGGGAAAAAACAATATGAGAAGAAACGGTTAATTTTGAGTAACCTCAATGAAATATACTCAAATTTTAAATGGGAGTATCCTGAAGTGAAAGTAGGTTTTTCAAAATTCTGCACGCTCTGCCCCAAATGGTGTGTTTTGGCAGGTGCCAGTGGAACCCGCTCTGTCTGCGTCTGCACCATTCACCAGAATGTCATATTGCTCATTCATGCAGCAGAACTTGAAGAGGGATATAAAGAGCTCATAAATCTGCTGCTTTGTGAAAACCCTAATCGTGAATGCATGCTCAGACACTGTGGCAACTGCCCCTCTAAAGATAATTTAACAGGCTTTCTACAAACAAAGTTTTGCGACTGTGATGAAGAGGACAGAATTGAATACAAACAATGGATTTCAACAGACAGGACACAAATGATCACATGTACAGCAAATGTTGACGAATTTATTGATGAACTCACTACGAAACTAGAAAAACTAGTTCCACATTCATACATTGCAAAGTGCCAATCAAAATATTTTAAAAGCCTCAAAGATTCCTCTGCATCAAATGTTGCTGTTATTTCAATGGATTTTAGCGAGAATTACTCTTTTACTATCCAGGATGAGGCTCAGGGGTACCACTGGACTTCAGACTCTTGTACAGTACATCCTCTTATTATAAACTTAAGTTGTGTTGCTGGTAAAAAAATAGTTTCATCACACTGCATCATATCAGATTACTTGAAACATGATGTCTGTATGGTGTACAAAATACAGGAAAAAGTGTCAGAATTTGTCAAGGAAAACTTTCCTAATATTACAGAAATTCACTATTATAGTGACGGTTGTGCAGCACAATATAAAAACAAGTTCAATTTTATGAATCTTTCTATGCATGAAAATGATTTCATGTTAAAAGCTCAGTGGTCATTCTTTGCTACAAGCCACGGAAAAACAGAATGTGATGGGATTGGAGGAACTGTAAAGCGACTAGTACGAAAAGAAAGTCTCCAAAGGCCTCTTCAGAACCAAATACTAACTCCACATGATTTCTTTCAGTTTTGTAAATTAAACATAAAAAAAGTTAACTTTCACTTCATTTCCAAAGATTCTGTAAATCTGATACGTTCTAAGCTTGAAGAACGCTTTCAAGACCTAACAACATTTCCGGGAACAAGAAGTTTCCATAACTTTAGGCCAAAAGATTGTTCTGGGACTTTGGAAGCAAGAAGGATGAGCAGTGATGAGAAGCCCAGTCTCATTTACAATTAAGAGAAGAAGTGATATCAAATGTGAAAGAAGAAGACTTGTATCCCTCTTGTTACATTGCTTGCAAGTATGACAATCTCTGTTACTTTGGGATAATAACTGAAGTGAGTAAAGAAGAAGGTGATGTTACAGTTAAATTTTTACATCCTGCAGGACCATCACCATCATTTTACTGGCCAACACGAGATGA
Source organism: Magicicada septendecula (assembly GCA_034769895.1). Taxonomy (NCBI): domain Eukaryota; kingdom Metazoa; phylum Arthropoda; class Insecta; order Hemiptera; family Cicadidae; genus Magicicada; species Magicicada septendecula. The sequence goes on from CM068368.1 coordinate 893,343,652, forward strand.
TGTCTGCCCAGTGCCAATTCCTCACGTCATTGCAGTTGTTGAGTCCCCACGCACCTTTACTGGAAGAACATACCAATTCTCAAAGGAGTGTATGAATTCTATTCAAAAAGTAATGTCAAAAACCTTTTAAGTGCTTGAAACTGAAAATGGACCAACATAGAGTGAAATACTATCTAAAATAAATCTGGTAAGTTTTCAGACTTAAGTTCATAACTGCAGTGACTAAAGACATTTTTCTATAAATATGTTAATAGGATTTTCAACTTTAAATCTGTCCATGTCTATTTACTTATGTTTAAATATAATTCCTACCTGTCAAAAAATAAAGGTTTTTTAAAATAACAAAAATTATTTCCTTTGAAACACAAGTCAACAACCAAGGGGAGCTGTACACAATGCTTCGCTAAAATATTAAAAACGTTTACACTTAGTTAAAAAAAACTATACAAAGGAATGAAAACCCCAAACATTTTATTTTTTTATATTGTAGCCCATTTCATTAGGATTATTTAGAAGGAAAAAAATTGGGATTATCCCTTTCCCTTCTTAAGATATTGAGTTTAACGCTAAACCATGTTTTTGTTTTTAAAAATTTTAGAGATGCAAAAATAAGATTTTTTTCTGCTAAAATGATTAACCTTAGAAGGATTTTGTATTTTTCTCTGGAATCCCTGTAGTTTAATGAGTAAAACTTGACAATTTCACAACGATTGGATGTAAAATAAACAAGTTACAAATTATTTTGTATTTACTGACGCTTCTTGTCTCGCGAGATCCAAACAGCAAAATGTGAAAAACCTCAAAACTTTGAATAGCCATAACATGATAATGAAGTAAGATATAGTGTTCAAATTTGGTGTGGTTCCTTAGCTCTATAGGTAGAACAAACAAGCTAAGTTTCATTAAAATCTGAGATGGTGAGTGAGAAAATTTTTTTTTTTGTGGTTGAATTGACATGGAATGACCCGCATTTGTCTTTCGCGTTGGTTGACTCCCTGGATCTTCTCTTTGTTTTCCTTGGTTTGCCCGTCTACTTGGTTGAGGTTGCTATATACTCGCTCTACCCTTTCGCTGACATCGGTTTGTATTTCCTTATGTTTTTCTTCCAGTTTTTTGAGCACTTCCTGTTTGTTTCCAGTGCATTCTATTGTCGTTATTATTTGAAGTTCCTCGATCCTGTTCTTGCCGTCGTCCTCGACTGCTTTAATTTTGTTTAATATTTCCTCCTGGGCCTTCGCTACCGTTTCACTGGTTGTTTTTATTTTTTCATTAGTTTCTGAGACCTTCATCTTAATATCTTCACAGTATCCCTCTAACTGTTGTTCTAATTGTTGCTTCAGCTCTTCTTTGTTCTCCTCATGGTCCTCCTTCAATTGTCCCCTCAATTCTTCCTTCAGTTCTTCATTACTTTTTTGGATGTCCTCCGTCAATTGCTGTTGTAGGGATTCTTGGTTCTTCCGCAAAGTATCACTGTGTTCTCCATTTTCTTGTCTATCTGTTGCTTTAATGTCTCATTATCGCCTTTGATTTTACTGTTCAATGTCTCAATGTCTTCCCTTATTTATTTTCTCCTCTATTTTGTCTATTTTTTCATTTGTTTTCTTTAATTCTTCACTGTTTCTGTCCAGATTTTGTCTTAAGAATTCCCTGTCTTCTTTTCTTTGTTCCTGGGTTTTGTTATTCCCTTCCATAAGAATTCTCAACATCTCCTGCATGCTCAGGTCCTCATTTTGTGTGGGTTTATTTGGTTGGTCCCCGACTATTACTTCTACTTCGGGTTCTGGTTGGGTTGGGTTTTCTGGTTGGTCCTCTTGGGCATCCTCTTCGATCAATTCCTCGATCATTTCCATTTCTTCACCGGTGTTGTTTCCTGTTCTTCTTGTCGGTGTCTTCAGCCCTCTTCTTAGATTTTCCCCTGGTGATCATGGAGTGTTTCATAATTTCTTGTAACCGCCGCTAGTCTTTAATTCTAGCCATACTAGTTGGTCGCCAATTTGTAATGACTAGACTCTGTCGTCTCTGTAAAAATGACTGTTTTTATCGTGTGTTCGCCTCACACATTTTAGTCGTTACTTTACGTTTACTTACTTACTTTTTGTTATGCTGACAATGTCTGTCGCAATCTCACGAATTACCAGTACAATATCTCGCGAGTGTGAACCTTACCTGTCCTTTAATATGTAATTTTAATTCCCGGGTGGCGCCAAATTGTTTAAAAAAAAATTTAAAAATAAGAAAATCAAGCGGTCGTTCTAGACGGTATTGGTTGATTCGAATTACCCTCGCAATAGGCGGGCGTATGAATCTCGCTAGTAGTTCGCCGTGTTGCCGACGTCTAACACTTGCCATCAATTTTGCTCGTCGCTAAAGTACACAAACCTTATAATGCAATTTACAATGAAATAAAGAACGGTGGTTACAACTCTGTACTAGTTTATTAACAGCAAATTATCTGTTATTCAATTAAATACAAAATTATATATGGTGATTAAACAAAGTTGCTCCGGCAATAAATAGACAATTATTCTCAGGTTGGGGAAAGCTGATTTAGAACGATACTACTTCGACATGGCGTCGACAAATGTTTATTTTCTATCGTTCGTTAAATCTGAGTTCTTTTGGTTATGAAAAAATAGTTACTCAGTTTGAGCTAGGTTGGGTCCTTTTGATCATCAATCTTCCATCATTTATGAATTGGAGTACGCCTGGCTTCTTTTTCGGATATCGTGGTTTAAATAATTAATTTAGAATTTAAAAATCTGGTCTGTGGTCTCTGTTGAATGGACTAGTTCTTCATCAGACTTCTTGCGTCTCCATTTTATTAAATTTTGATTGATTTTTGACTGTTTTAAATTAAAACTGAGTCGACTATGGTTTGGCTTCTATAGGTCTTGAGCGTCAATAATGAACTAACTATTTTTAACGGAATAATAATAAATAACGTTCCGTTGTTATGGCAAATGTCTGTCTCTCATTGGCTGAACCTATCTTATGTCCATTGTTATAATATTTGAATTTTAATTCAAAATGACTAAATATCTTTTGATTACTATTATTCTTCTGTCTTCTTATCTATGTATGAGATATTATCACAACTGTTTATATTTTCTTTCAAAGATCATTTTGACATCCCACAAAGCTGGGTTTGTTTATGTATTATGGTTTTGACAATAATGTTAATATTATGTAATTACATTTCTTTCTTATTTTATGTTTTTAATTTAACTTTGACATCTTAATATGATTCACTAATTGTACTTAACTAGTTACTTGCCCTGGATTTTCTAATACAATAGTTAATTTCTTACAATTTGTTTATTTTGGATTTATACAGTTACGCATTTTATAGGGCTAAGTAGAAATTGGCTATATCTTCTTATTTTACACAAATTAAAGATTATTTTACATTTACATATGTTTTGCTCGGTGTCACTTATGACTTGTTTACCTTTTGAATTAATTTGGGCTGTTTGATAATAATTGTATGTTCTTATTACAGTAGAGTCCCGGTTATCCGCCATAAACGGGCTGGCGGAAGGGCGGATAATAGGGAGAGTTAAATAAAACGCAAATTTATCATAAAATTACGTTATAATTTTGTAAATGTAATTAATAAACATAACGTTTTACAACAAATCAATAGAGAAAACAATACAGTACTGTACAATTATATTACAAAATTATAGTAAAACATTTTAGAGAACAAGCAACAATATTAAAGTTATACACTTACAAAAAAAAGAGAAAACAATTACGCCTACTTTAGTACTTCACGCTTCAAGTTTAAGAATTCAGTAAATTTTAACAAGAAAAATTAACTAAAAATATATATAGAATCAGACTAATGTGTACGTAATAAAATTGACTTACACTGTCAGAAATGTTGGAAGTGAGAGTTCAGTTCATGATGAGTGAAAAAAATTAGTGATCTTCGACTGCCTCCCTGATGATTCCCGCTTCTTTGCTGCCAAGTCTCGCCATCTTTGGAGCATCATTATGTCAGCAACCCTGGCTTCCTCTTGCTGCTCAACATACTGAATGGCTGCTTCAAGAGCTTTAACCCCTTCTTTGTGTGTGATCTTTTGGGGCTCAACAGTTTCAGAGTCTTGATCTTCAACAACATCATCGCTATTAACAAGTGTTACAATTTCTTCGTCAGTTATTTCATATTGGTCGTCTCCTGAAAGCCAATTCCTTATTTCATCCAACGATGCATCCTCACATCCAGGGATACGTTGCACCAAGGGCAAAATACTTTCATGAAGTTCATCCAGCACGCTTTCAGCCATATTTTCGTCCTCGCCCAACAGCTTATGCCACGACTTCGCAATTGTTTGTGCCCCGACGTCGGCCCAGCCCCTTGCGGCCCAATAAGCGACATCCTTCAAATTTATACTTTTCAACTTCTTAATCAAGTTTTGCCCATCTTCAATTTCTTGTATGACTGTTGACAGAAGCTTTCTTCGATAGTTTCGTTTAAGTGTTTCCAAAACACCCTGGTCCATAGCCTGACAAATGGCAGTCACATTTGGTGGCAAAAACATAGCCTTTATGTCCCCATCTCTAAGTTCGTCTGGATCAGGGTGAGTTGGGACATTGTCTAGCAGTAAAACTGCTTTTCTGGGTAGGTTGTTGTCTTTTAAAAACTTCTCTGTAGAAAGAACAAACTCTTTAAAAAACCATTCCTTAAAAATTTCACTAGTCATCCATGCACTTTTTTGATTGAAATATTTTACTGGAAGAGCATGTTTTGAAATGGTTTTAAAAGCCCTATGGTTTTTGGACTTTCCAATCATTGCTAGGTCCATTTTATGGTTTGCTGTGGCATTACTGCATGCTAAAATAGTCACTCTCTCTTTACTACGTTTATAGCCAGGGGCTGCAGCTTCAGTTCTAGCTGCAAGGCTCTTACTCGGTAACATTTTGAAATTAAGGCCTGTTTCATCACAATTAAATACTTGATCTCCTGTTAAGCTTTCAGTTTCAACAAAGTCTTGAAATTTTTTCTTAAACTGTTCCATTTCTTGAAAGTTTGATGACAGTTTCTCACCGCAAATATTCAACTGACGGATTCCATAACGCTTCTTCCATCTATCAAGCCAGCCAACGCTTGCTGTAAAATCTGCATCACCTTCGTTAAATTCTTTTTGAAAGTGCAACACCTTTTCTTTTAAGATAGGTCCCGAAATAGGCACCCCTTTCTCCCTGAACTGTGTAAACCAAATGTACAATGCTTCGCTAACTTTTTCATAATCACTATTTTTCATAGTTTTTCTATCTTTAAAAGCAGTATCAGTAACTCGTGAGGAACACCATTTTTCTAATTCTAATCGTCTCTTCTTCCAATCTCCAACTGTGCGATGACCAACGCCGTAGTGGTCAGCCACCTTCTGCAGCGTATCCCCTTTATCCAGTCTTTTTAATGCCTCAAGCTTGTCTTTTATTGATAAAACAATTTTCTTCCTTTTCGTAGCCATAATCGCAATACTATTAACAAGACTACACTACGACACTTTCACCAAAACTGCACTAGTCACTCACGGACACACCGCGTAAAAATAGCCTCACTGCTCACTACAGCACACAACAAGAAACTGCAGTCTACTAAGCGATGAGCATGTGAGCGATAGCGTTGGATGTTGGGGGTGGGGTGGGGTGAATGACACATGAGTCACAGCTAGGCTATAATAGGCGATGGGCAGTAGGTCAAATTCCTGTGGTACAGTCAGGAGCAATCACAAAGCAGGAGGAGTACACGTGCTGTACACTCACGCCCGCAAACTATGGCACACTATTTTCGTTGCAGTAATTAAAGAAAATATTTTTTACGTTTACGTTTTTTTACGCCGCTTGGGCGGCAGATAACACGGAACGGCGGATAATCGAAGGGCGGATAACCGAGACTACTGTACTTTACAAAATCATGGCCTGTCTATTATTCACTAATTTCTTTTCCTGTATTGTTATGTTTGTAAGAATTTATCTCCTTACTTATCTATATTCCCATTTTTTATAACTTGTCTATCATTTAATATTACTTATAAAACATAACACAAAATTTAGGTTTATGGTCTGTATACTTTTTTCAGCCATATTCCTTCTCATAAATTTAATTGAACAAATCCTTTAACAGTTACAATGCTAATCTTGTTTATATTTAGTTTATTCTTAACTATTTTGGTGACTATCATTATAACACCATTTATTTTATCTTACTAATTATCCCTTTGAACATAGGATGTTTCACTTATTTTGCACTTATATTATTTAGCATATTTTTCTTCTAACTTTTACTATATATTTTTTCTCTCTACCTAACCATTGAAACAATAACATTTTTAATCATTATGGGATTTTTACCCTGAATACCACTGTATTCTTAATCTACAATCACTCTTAATTATAATAACAATAACATTCTTATTTTTTGGTATTTTTCACCATTAAACTATAGTGTTAATCATTGGTTTTATGTGTCTATGCCTATCTGTTGGGTTTTCTATTTATTTTGGGTTTACACTGGCACTTTGCACTTTTTTATTGTACTTGAGTGTTACTAGTGGTTATTCCCTAATATTGATTTCTCTTTACTCACTTAATCACCTTCACTCCCTACCTATCTCTCACTTCTGGGTTTTTTATTGTTTTATTCACAATTATTAGTTATACTGTAAACATATTTCATGTTCTGATTCACTTATCATTATACAGTTATTCATAACATTTAATATCTATTTCTCTGGTTAGTGTACTTTAATTGATTTTAATATTTATCGTTTACATTTATTATTTGTTTGAGCCTTTTTCATCATCATTTGAGTTTAATATTTCTCTCATTTTTTTTCTTTATTATTTGTTTGTGTCTTTTTCATATACCTTCTCATTTTATTTTCTTTTATTGGGTCAATCACTTGGGTTGGGTCATAGTCATTTGTCTCGTCATAGTCATTTTATTTTCATTAGTTTAATATAGTTGTTTCATTGTAGTTTTTTCCCTGGTATTGGGGTGGCTTTTTGTGTTGTAACAATACTCATAATATTCAGTTCCTACCGTATATCTGTGTTTCTTCTATGATCATGGAGAGTATACCCTGCCATGTGCCTGAGAAATCTCATTTTACCCGTTTGGATGCACCTGGCCTGGCCTTTCGTCAAAGTCCAATTCTCAGACCCATAAAGAAGTGTGGGAAGAGCCATCACCTTGTAGAATTTTACATGTGTTCCTTTACTTGCTGACTTAAAGGTTCGCCTAATGGTCCCACACATTAAGGTTGAACTTATGCAACTTACAATGTCATTGCTTGCATTATAAGACATAGTGTAGCCCAGGTATTCAAAATTGCTAACTTTTCCAGGACAGTACCATATATAACAATTTTTCCCCATACGGGATCTATTCTACGAAAAGCCAACAACTAGTCTATATAAAAGCAATATTGGAGTAAGACATTGTAAATTATGGTGAAATATTTCAATGTTTGGTTAGACCATGACCTGTGTTCAAAGCCCACATGACCAAAACTCTCTTACAGTGTCTAAGCTAAACTGTTTCCTATGCGCTTGTGCAACAGGATACCATATATCTTTTGTTTCTCAACTCAGGTTAGTACCTTTACATCTCTTCTAAGAACCCGCAACATTAAGCACGTCTCACCTCTAACCATTGTTACTTCCACACAGGGTACAACTGACACCTTAAAGTGTCTGTTAACTGTCCCTGAGATGGTTTACACGGTCTCGGTCAGTTGGGATGAAACAACGTTTTCATCTGTTCTTATGCGGTCAATTGCGCCCCGCACATTCACTTACAGACCGAATCTGTGATTTAGAAACGTTCTTATTCTGACCTTCGATGAGATTTAAATTCTGCAACTTTCCATTTGTACGAGTAACCTCTTTCTTCTAACATTTTTGTTACGTAAGGTTAGGTTAGATTAGGCTAGGAATGAATAAATTATAGTGGTAATTTCTATATTATTTATAACAACATGAAAATGCATGTGACTGCAACTGACTGGGTTCAAATTTCCACCTAGGTCGCAACTGACCGGGTTTTACACAATTTGGTTGCAACCAACCATGGTCCGGTTTACACCTACTGCTGCCCGAGTCGGCACCAGAATTAGTACCACAAATTGAAGCTAACTCTCCCTGTTAAACAGAAAATAATCACATTGGTGACATTGTCTCCAGACAGATACTGCACCACCAGACTGCTCACAGACAGACTTCTGATGCGACACTAGCAATATTCTGGGAATCACTGGGCGTGAACCAGATGTTGCAAACACAGACAAGGGCATAAAGATGCCCACCGACACACCTGTTCAACTATGATTTGAAAACAGTGTAACACCTGAAACGTACCATCAAGACAGTATGGTTCTAACATTGTGCCAACTAATATTGTTTTACTGTTAAAAAATGAACACTAATTGACACTTAAAATACTAATTGACATACAAAATTCATTAATAATAAATACATTTAAAAACTTGAATTTTCCAGAGGCTTGTTTTAAATTATTGCACAATTAAAAATGTTTCAGAATATTTAATTAGTAAAGTTGTGTTAGTTGTTACAATCACCAAGTAGTATAACCATCAGATCAAAAAATGATGAGCTGTGAAGTTTGAATGCAAATCAAGAATTTTTTCTATAGTGATGTGCAACAGTGTAATTTTTAAAGTACACCCTTTTATTTTGCTTAATGGATTTAGAGATTACTTTCTGAGTAGACGAAATGAATGCATTACCATTGTCAATCAACCAGAATATCTGTAAACTCAACAACTGTTATCAACATGTTTTCCATTAATCTATTCTATTATGTTCATTATTTTAATAAGCAGATTGTATTTTAATAATGGAATCACAATAGTAACTTTGCAAACTTATAAAGCAGAAATAAGTATTTTTAAAAATAATGAAATGCAATCCTGTATAAATATTAATTAATAGAGACTAAAAGTTGTATTTTAAATATGTACCGGGCTGTTTGGCCGTGGTCTACGGTTTAATTCAAGCCAAACGGTTCAGCAGGACCACTGACTGGCATCTTTAGTGGATATTCGAGTCAACCTAATGCGAGGTGTCGTATGTCAGGTGAAGATGGCAGCCAGTGGTGCTGCTGAAACATTTGGTCTGAATGTAAACCTTACACCATGGCCAAACAGCCCAGTAGATATTTCAAATACAACTGACACTGGCCGTGAAAGCCTTAGAACAATATTAAGACACTAAGTGTTTACAAATAAAAAGAAAATCACCTGCAGATTGATAGTGTGACCGTGATTTGCGCGTATCTCTAGATTCCCAGTATAAGGGTTCTTCTGCAAATTGAATCTGTAGTCGTCAATAGCTACGATTCTTCTTATGTCGTCAAGTGTGTAACGTCTTGCGAACAGTCTGTGCTTCAGGACATCTCTCAGCGGAATGTAACCGTCTTTGGAAATTGGTAAACCTTCGGTTACAGCACCATGCCGTAACAACCAAGACAATGCTTTGCTCAGCGCAAGATCCTTGGGATCCTGAAATGTATTCAACTGGAGAATTATAACTATAAAAAAACATTTTTATATCATCAACTCTCCTGAAAATACACAAGAATGTTTATGACCTTGACTCAATTTTTATTTCTTTTTCTTTATTATTTTTAAATAACAACTAAAATTCTTTACAACATAATAACTTATTCAAAAAGTAAACAAAAGTACATGCGCGCGCGCGCGCACACACACACACACACACACACACACAGAATTGCTCACGACATTTTAACAATAACATCAATAATGTTTCAAGTGTTAGTGGTTATAATCACAGACTGAAATTACACTGTTGCACACCAGTATAGCGCTTTCAAGTTTCACAGCTCATCATCAGATCACAAGATGATAAGCTGTGAAACTTGAAAGCACTAATAGAGAATTTTTTCTATAGTGGTGTGCAACAGTGTAGTCTCTGTTTAAAAGTTTTCAATTTCTTTGTGGGGGAGGGGTTTGTTGTGGCTCCAGCTTCTTTTAAATACTAGCTGTTACACCCGCGCCTTCTCCTGCTTTACTGTTTTCTTTTAATTGACATGTTTTTAAAAGACAATTTTTTAAAATCATAATTCGTCAAATTATATTTATTTTTGTGTTTTCTGCAAAGCTTTGTTTCTATTTTAAACATTTTTTAACCGCATTATTACTTGCTCGTTTATTGTCATGGGTTGTTAGGGATTGAGATTTTCTGAGATCTGGGAAACGCATTGAAATTAACATACAGGCAGCAATGAAATTGGTCACACAAACGTGGAAAAAACGTATGTTCGTCAACTTTGCTGCGCTTTCAAGGTCTCCCGCATCAAAACGCAACCTGCTGCATTTTAGTTTATGTTTTTAACACGCACGAGGCTGGTCATACGGACTGTTGAAAGATGACGCTAAATAGGATTTGTTTACTTACTTGTTACTATGGTAATTAGTTCTGGTCTCCATGGTGTTGTTGACATCTTTGTACATATCACCAAAAGGGCATAATTAAAATCACCTAAATCGTGTGAATGGGGCAAAATATCAAATTCCAAGTTAGACAGTGTTTTTCACCTTGTGTCAAAGGTTACCTGCGGAAAATTTAATGGCAATCGGTGTAACGGTGTGGATATGTATTCAGTACAAAGAAATCATCAGACTTTTGAGTTTTATGTATATTGTAATCTAAAATCACTAAGATCGTTTGGGGTTTCGGGGTTTAATTCAGCTCCACGTTGGTATGCGCCAATTTGTAATCTAACTTCTATTCTTCACTTTTTGCGAGTGTAATACCGTTACGGGTTTCTTCCTAATGCGACCCTGTATAATGAACCAATCTGTTATTAAGGAAAATGTTTATTATGTAGTCTTATAGGTGACCTCCTGTAACTCAATATTAATAGACAAGTTTATTTATTATATCGTTATTGCAACTTTTATGTAGACCATAACACTGTTTTACCCAATTACTAAATGTTTACTCGATGATAATTCTATATTTCATGTATTTTAGTTAATAAATTGAGAATTCTCTCCAACCCTAGTCAGTCCGTATTATTTAAATCAATTCAAAAGTTGTGAAGGAACACGCTAGTTCAGCAATCTCACGTTCTACCAGCTGTCGACTATAAGCGCTGTTATTCGTAATTGACTTACTCTTATAGGTTAGCTTGTTCACCAGATTTTTAATCACCTTTTTTACCTGTAAATTAATCCACCACCAAAATACAATACCTATTCTACAATAATATAAAACATCATTACATACAAGAAGGATTCTTTATTTGTATTACTTTCTTATTTTAACTTCCAACAGTGCTCTTCACGGTTATAAGATAGTTATATCGATTGTACAATGTTGAATCGATTGGTTAGTTGACTATTCCTTTTTAATACAAATTAAATATAATGTTAATTATCTCTTATCCCAGGGTACGTGTGATTCTTTTAACGATTTTTAAGGCCAGGTAATGCAAAATTAAGGTTACTAAGTATTACAAAATGTTATTAGTTCTTAATGTATTAAAATTAAATATAAGCTGGTGTTACCATACTGTGCGATTCTCAAGGTAGCAGTGCCTGTTTACAAAAGCTTGAAGATTTACAGTTGAGGTTACGTTAGTCCAGAAAAGGTGTTCAGATTATTAATAAAATTGGAAGGGTGATGTCTTGGAGGGCAACAGGAACTCTTCTATTCTTCGTTCTCCTTCACGATCCTTGTGGTTGTCGGTCCCAGTGGAATTGGTGTCGTATTATAATTTCTTTCTTGAAAGTGAGGGTTACGTCTCCAGTAACAAAGGTTCTTGAGTGTTTTTTGTCTATAATTCCATTAATTCAGACTTCTTATTCCATCAATGAGTCTCCTGGTTAAATGGGAAATCGGGTTCAACACTAATTCCAATGGAATTACCTTGAAGAGTGAAATAATAATTCCGCTACCATTTGGAGGTATATGGGTATATTTCTCTCGAAATCTAATTCATTGATTATTCATCGGTTTAGTTTGCAGGAATTGGTTTTTACTTTAATTTGTTAATTTTTATTCATTTTATGTTAATTTATTTCTTTTTTTCTTAAATTTGTCTACTGATCTGAACTCAATAGCATATAACAATTGAATAATCCAAAATCAACAAGATTTTTTACATTTTAGTTACCCTAACAACCATTACTTTCTGTCATTGGATAATATTTGATATCCTAGAGCCAGAATTATAAAATGTTACTACTCTTTTTTAATAAAATACTCCATGCTTGGAATTATACCAAATTACATAAAACTCTCACCTAATCTACCTTATTAAACCGTATATATTTTACTGTAGTTTCATCTGACTGGACTTATTAAAAAGGTATTAATTTCCTTTTACAAATATTAAATTTACGCCTATAGACTTTCTTACAACTGTTATAATATTGTTTTGTTTTTAACTTAATTTTTCTTTACCTGACCTACTGTACAAATAGTCACTGGTTTATGGCCACTTACGTTAATTTTAATTTCCTGGTTTTAATTCATTATATTAATTAGTTCATCCTTGAACCCTTCATTATTTTATAACCTAACTATAAGAACTACTTGCCAACTTTTTAACACTTATTGCCTTCTTGGCCAAGTTTACAAACATTATTTCAAACATCTTCATTAATCAATTACAGTAAACACATTTAACATAATATAATACCTAACACATGGACTTCCACTCAATTATCTAAAGACAATTTTAACATAAATGAAAGGAGTACCACTGACTAAGTACTTCTATAAAACAACAGCTTCACTCTTACTATCCACAAAACATAAAATAAATATCCTGTAAACACTATATCATGCTACAACATAACACCAAGTACATTTTGCAACACATTAAATATTAATTTGAATAGTATTTTATACTTAATTCCTACACATTAAACTCCTCCCATTTGACACAATGTTTATGTTTTAAATCTCATATTATGCATTACATTTTTCAGATTTAGGTACACTTTAGATGTTTTAATTACTTAGTAACCTTACTATGTACCTCTAATGCATTCTTCCGGTGAGATGCGCCCTCTTGCATTTAATTATTACAGGCTTTGGGTATTGTTCTAAACCATATTTACATAGTTTTTTATGTAACGTTGAGGACCTCAAATCTGTTACGTTACATAACACACCCCCTTCGAAAGAAGTTTATTTTGGCTCAATGTAGTTTAGTAAAAATAAACTTATAGTTCGTCCCTGACCAGGTTGTCCTTTTACTCATAATATTTTTTTATTTCCGTTTGATTATAGGTACCCTTCACTCTATTATTTATTGGGTCAGATACCACGTATGTATTGTTCTGATTGTCCTGGCTTATTACAAAAGGTCCAACATATAATAACAACAATTTTTTTGCTATTCCTTCAGAACTGCTTGGTTGCTGACGGTTTCTTATTAAAATTTTTTCGCCGATGGTGTATTTAATGATGTTTTTTCGGGTAGCATCCTGTTTTTTCCTTCTGGTTTCCAGTTTGTGGAGTAGTCTATTATACACATGGGTAAGGTCAAGTTCTTCTTATTAATTTGGTAATTTCTCGAGGTGGCAGTTTTGAAAACATCATCTGGTATGGTGTAACACCAATAGTTTCGTGATGAGCAATATTTAAAAAGGTTTCGGTTTCATGTATGAATTCACTCCATTTTTTATGATTGTCATAACAATAAGTACGAAGGACTCGCCCTACCTCTCTGAGTACCCTTTCCGCCGGATTACTACTAGGATGATAAATTGAAGTTTTGTAGGTTTTAATTCCTCGATTTGACATTTCTAATTTCCATTTTCGACCCTTGAACTGGGTTCCATGGTCCGTTATTATGGAATATGGAGTGCCCACATCTATGAGGTACTTTTCTGCGATTACCTTGATGATAACATTGGTGGATGCCTTACTGATAGGGTACAGCTTAGTGTAACGTGTGAAATGGTCCAAGATGATTACAATATATTTATATCGGCGCCTGCCTCCACTACGTGGGAAAGGCCCGCAAATTTCAAGAAACGTTTTTTCTAATTTCCTTTCTGAAGTAATTGTTATTAAAGCCCCCTCCTTTCGTTCATTGTTTACCTTAACCCTTTGACATATTCCACATCATTTTATTAATTCCCTTACCTTCTTGTTTAAACCCTTAATATATACATGCTCCTCCAGTGCCTTTACTACTTTGATAGAACCCATGTGTCCATACATTTGATGATAATTATTTATTATTAATGATTCTGTAGATTTGGGAATGTACAATTTCCATTTATTTTTTACAACAGGGGATTTTATGAAGATTAACCCGTTATAATTTTGATAATACTGCATAATTATAGTATCATTACTGATGAGGCGTTCTCGTATAGTGGATAATCTCTGATCCCTTGCTTGTTCTTCCTGAATTTTGGTTAATACTTCTACTAATTCTTCTCTAGCTAATATTACAAGATATATTTTTCCAACGTCCTCCCTTTCAATTTCAAAAGTACCATTCTCCAGGTTCACCCTAGATAGAGCATCCACTACAGTGTTCTGTTTACCTGGCACATATTCCCATGTTATGTTGTATTCCTGGAGAGCCAATATCCAACGAGTTAATCTACCATGGCTTAGTTTGCACCTTTGTATGAATGATAAGGATTTGTGGTCGGATCGTACTGTTAAAGGATAGCCTAATACATATGTGCGGAATTTACTGCATGCAAATACCACACTCAATAATTCCTTTTCCGTGACACTGTAATTTCTTTCACACTGATTTAATACCCTGCTGGCAAAACTTATTACTTGGTGGTCTCCTCCTTGATCTTCCTGATACAGCTCCGCACCCAGACTCACATCACTGGCGTCACAATTTATAAAAAATTTCTGATCAAAATCAGGATGATGCAGAATGATGTTTTGTAAAAATTTCTCCTTAATTAAAATGAATGTTTCATCATCTTCCTCCTTCCACTTCCATTTATGTTTAGATGACAGTAAGTGTTTAAATCTTGCTGTTAATTGGGAATAATTCCTTTGGGATTTCCGGTAGTAGTTGCACACTCCTAGGAATGATTGTAGTTGTCTAATGTTTTTAGGTCTGGGGAAGTTTTGAATAGCTTCCACTTTTTCAGGGGATGTTGATATTCCATTTTCAGAGAGTATGAACCCTAGGAATTGTAATTGATTGGTTAATAATTTTGACTTATTCAATTTCAGAGTAATGTTGCTCTTTTCCAACTTGCTTAACACCATTTCTACACGTTGGCAATGTTCCTCCCATGTGGTTGAAGTTACCAATATATCATCTACATATACTGTTGTGAAGGCTAACACTTCTTCACCTAGGACCTGGTCCATGCATTTAATAAAAACTGCCACAGAGTTTACTAATCCAAAAGGAAGACGTTTAAAATGATAATTTCTACCTTCAAATATAAAGGCAACGTAATTTCTACTGTTGGGATGTAACTCCAACTGCCAGTATCCACAAACAGCATCCCAAATACTCATATACTTGCAATTCTTAAATTTCTTCATTAACTCTTCAATTTCCCCTGGTGAGGTTCTATCATTTATTATATTTTTATTTATCTCCCTGGCGTCCAAACATAAGCGTACGGTACCGTCCTTTTTCTTTATGGCTACTATAGGGCTGGTGTATAGTGATGAGCTATACTCAATTAAGTCCTGTTCCATCATACTCTGTATTTCCCTTCTCACTGCTGGTTTTAGGGATTGGGGTATAGGATTTCTGGTTAAAGTTAATGGGTTGTTTAAATGACAATTCACAAATAAAATTCTTGGCCTTTCCTGGCAAATCCGAAAATACTTTTTTATATCTGTTATAAATCTTTATTAATTGATTCTTTTGTTCAGGTGTTACTCCATTATTATTATTATTGGCAGTTTTAAACAAATAAATTTCTTGCAATTTTTCTTTCCATTCATTCTCCTTAATACAGGTTAATTCCTCAAAAGGTATTCTATATTCCATTTCATCATCACGCATTAGAGTAAAAGAATGTCGTTGGTGAGTGGCATTTTTATGATCCACTATTTCACTTGACCATTCTCCATTTTCATGGTACAGGGTTATTTTTCCTCTGCCCATATCAATAATAGCTGAGTGGCGCCACAGTGTATCACACCCTAGCATCGCTTTAAATGGTAATCCTTGAGCTACCATAAACACCATAGGAATAGTTTTACCTTCACTAGATACTTCCATCATTACTTGCTGCCGTATTGTTTTATTTGGTCTGCCAGTAGCACCTATAATTACCATGTTGTTAACTGGTAATGTTGGTATATTTTTCTTATACACCTCCCTTATTCGGTTATATTCTACCTTGTCCAGGAGTGACACGTTTGCGCCGGTATCAATCACCATCTCTGTCATAACTCCCTGCAACTCTGCCATTATATATATAATTTGATTGTCTGTTTTATTCTCTGACTGTAACCCTTCTTCCATTAAATCATTTCGTATGTCTTTTAAATAATTGTTCCTCGTAATGTTTATAATTTTGTTGTTTTCTTTTTGTGTTCGTATATACCCTTTCAATCCCAGCAGCGAGGGGTTACTGGATACTTCCACTGCTGTACTTAGTTTTTCACCCTATCCTGCGGACGATCGTCCCTAGCAGTGGTTCCTGGGTTGCCATCATCGGGTCTAAACTCTCTATGGTTTTCTTGGTGTCTAGGTAGATCCTCCTCTCGACTTCTATTACTGGGTTGATTTCTTTGGTCGTTGTTTATACGGTTGTTATTCCAATAATCTCTCCCATTATCAAAATTCCTGCGGCCTGCGCTGTATCGGTTATTATTATAATTATTATAATGATTGCCTTGGTAATGATTGTTGCGATAACGATTATTTATAAACTGGTCATTCACCCTTCGGTGATAATTATTGTGGTTAAATCGATTTGTTCCTGGGCGCGACTCTTGATTTGACTCCTCCCTTCTATTGTTGGAATATTCACTTTGCCGTCGGGACCTTTGATAATAGTCTTCCATTTCGTAACTGGCCAACAAGATTTCCATTGCTCCTACTGTCTTCACTTGTCCACTGCGTCTGGCACGAACTATCTCTTCTTCAAAATGGTAAGATAATTTATTTACCAAACATTCCTCTCGTATTCGTGGTTCCAAATGACGCGCCAAACACACCTTTCCCAAAAAATAAGTAGTTGGTGACTGCTCTTGATTAAAATTGAATCTCCCGTTGGTAATGTTATCCCTAATCATGTTCTGTACAGAATCCGACCAGTATTTTGACCTAAAAGTCCTTTTAAACTCTTCATAATTACTAGTTTCATTCCAGACCGCTGACCACCAATTATCATTTATACTTTTAAGACAATCATCTAACAAACTTTTTATTACGTTCCATCGGGTCACCTTAATCCTACTAAACCATTCATCTATTCTCTCCAGAAATTCTATGGGATTTCCCCTATAAATTTTAAAATAGATATTTTCTTTTTGCTCAGGGGCTATGTGATGTGCCAGATACATTGGTCGATTTTGTAAAACTTCTATTGACTCTTTTATATTAATCAATTCCTGATTTTTTATATTTTCAACAGTTTCTTTATTTTGATCCACTTGGGTTTTTATTTGTGTTATCTCGTTATTTACTATTTCAATTCTCCCAGCTATATTAATTTGCACTTCGTCCAATTTCTCTTGGGTTTCTAATTGTACTTCCTTTATCCTAGTTTTGTTATTATTTTCCGCTTGATTAATTTTGGCCTCTACTTCCACTGCGAGTTGTATGATGGTTTCATCTGTCTTTCCCAGACCCACCTTAATTTCAGTTATTTGCTGTCTTACTTCCTCCTCATAATTACCTACCCTTTTATTAAGTGTTTCATTGACATTTGCAACTCTTTCATTGATGACTTCCCTCAACGCTTGGTTTTGTTCATTTATAATTTGCCTCAACTCCTTATTACTGTTTTCGATTTTCTCGTCTATCTGTTTGTGATTTTCCTGAATCTGCCTTAAGCTCTCATCGTTCCTGTCAAACCTTTCATTAATTTGGTTTAAGCTTTCATTTATCAGCCGGTTATTCTCATCATTTTCATCTTTATTTTTGTCAAACTTCTCATTCATTAGTTTGATTAAATTTTCACTCAAAATTTCGTTTTGTTTCTTTGAGTTTTCGTTGATACTGTCTATTTTGTTTTCCAGCTTTTTTGAATTTTCATTTATACTGTCTATTTTATTTTCCAGCTTTTCTGAATTTTCATTTATGGTTTGTTTATTGCTTTCCTTAATGCTATCAATTTTCTCCATCATCGTCCTCATCATTTCTTGCCAATCTGGTTCTCTTCTGGCTTCCGCTTTTTCTGGTTGGTCCCCTTGGGCATCCTCTTCAACTATTTCCTTTTCCGTGTTTGTGACTACTTCTGTTTCTTCTTCCCGTCTGTCTTCTTCTGTTTCTTGCTCCTTCTCCATCCTTTTAGAAACACCTCTAGTATGCATTCCTGTGCCTCTAATAGTTGCCTGCTCCAGTTAAGTAATAGCCTAATTTTTTACTTAACTAAAGCCCACTCATTGAGCGCCAATTTGTAATCTAAAATCACTAAGATCGTTTGGGGTTTCGGGGTTTAATTCAGCTCCACGTTGGTATGCGCCAATTTGTAATCTAACTTCTATTCTTACTTTTTGCGAGTGTAATACCGTTACGGGTTTCTTCCTAATGCGACCCTGTATAATGAACCAATCTGTTATTAAGGAAAATGTTTATTATGTAGTCTTATAGGTGACCTCCTGTAACTCAATATTAATAGACAAGTTTATTTATTATATCGTTATTGCAACTTTTATGTAGACCATAACACTGTTTTACCCAATTACTAAATGTTTACTCGATGATAATTCTATATTTCATGTATTTTAGTTAATAAATTGAGAATTCTCTCCAACCCTAGTCAGTCCATATTATTTAAATCAATTCAAAAGTTGTGAAGGAAACACGCTAGTTCGGCAATCTCACGTTCTACCAGCTGTCGACTATAAGCGCTGTTATTCGTAATTGACTTACTCTTATAGGTTAGCTTGTTCACCAGATTTTTAATCACCTTTTTTACCTGTAAATTAATCCACCACCAAAATACAATACCTATTCTACAATAATATAAAACATCATTACATACAAGAAGGATTCTTTATTTGTATTACTTTCTTATTTTAACTTCCAACAGTGCTCTTCACGGTTATAAGATAGTTATATCGATTGTACAATGTTGAATCGATTGGTTAGTTGACTATTCCTTTTTAATACAAATTAAATATAATGTTAATTATCTCTTATCCCAGGGTACGTGTGATTCTTTTAACGATTTTTAAGGCCAGGTAATGCAAAATTAAGGTTACTAAGTATTACAAAATGTTATTAGTTCTTAATGTATTAAAATTAAATATAAGCTGGTGTTACCGTACTGTGCGATTCTCAAGGTAGCAGTGCCTGTTTACAAAAGCTTGAAGATTTACAGTTGAGGTTACGTTAGTCCAGAAAAGGTGTTCAGATTATTAATAAAATTGGAAGGGTGATGTCCTGGAGGGCAACAGGAACTCTTCTATTCTTCGTTCTCCTTCACGATCCTTGTGGTTGTCGGTCCCGGTGGAATTGGTGTCGTATTATAATTTCTTTCTTGAAAGTGAGGGTTACGTCTCCAGTAACAAAGGTTATTGAGTGTTTTTTGTCTATAATTCCATTAATTCAGACTTCTTATTCCATCAATGAGTCTCCTGATTAAATGGGAAATCGGGTTCAACACTAATTCCAATGGAATTACCTTAAAGAGTGAAATAATAATTCCGCTACCATTTGGAGGTTATGGGTGTATTTCTCGAAATCTAATTCATTGATTATTCATCGGTTTAGTTTGCAGGAATTGGTTTTTACTTTAATTTGTTAATTTTTATTCATTTTATATTAATTTATTTCTTTTTTTCTTAAATTTGTCTACTGATCTGAACTCAATAGCATATAACAATTGAATAATCCAAAATCAACAAGATTTTTTACATTTTAGTTACCCTAACAACCATTGCTTTCTGTCATTGGATAATATTTGATATCCTAGAGCCAGAATTATAAAATATTACTACTCTTTTTTAATAAAATACTCCATGCTTGGAATTATACCAAATTACATAAAACTCTCACCTAATCTACCTTATTAAACCGTATATATTTTACTGTAGTTTCATCTGACTGGACTTATTAAAAAGGTATTAATTTCCTTTTACAAATATTAAATTTACGCCTATAGGCTTTCTTACAACTGTTATAATATTGTTTTGTTTTTAACTTAATTTTTCTTTACCTGACCTACTGTACAAATAGTCACTGGTTTATGGCCACTTACATTAATTTTAATTTCCTGGTTTTAATTCATTATATTAATTAGTTCATCCTTGAACCCTTCATTATTTTATAACCTAACTATAAGAACTACTTGCCAACTTTTTAACACTTATTGCCTTCTTGGCCAAGTTTACAAACATTATTTCAAACATCTTCATTAATCAATTACAGTAAACACATTTAACATAATATAATACCTAACACATGGACTTCCACTCAATTATCTAAAGACAATTTTAACATAAATGAAAGGAGTACCACTGACTAAGTACTTCTATAAAACAACAGCTTCACTCTTACTATCCACAAAACATAAAATAAATATCCTGTAAACACTATATCATGCTACAGCATAACACCAAGTACATTTTGCAACACATTAAATATTAATTTGAATAGTATTTTATACTTAATTCCTACACATTAAACTCCTCCCATCTGACACAATGTTTATGTTTTAAATCTCATATTATGCATTACATTTTTCAGATTTAGGTACACTTTAGATGTTTTAATTACTTAGTAACCTTACTATGTACCTCTAATGCATTCTTCCGGTGAGATGCGCCCTCTTGCATTTAATTATTACAGGCTTTGGGTATTGTTCTAAACCATATTTACATAGTTTTTTATGTAACGTTGGGGCCTCAAATCTGTTACGTTACAATATAGATTATTTTGGACACATAAGAATACAAGTTTATTGTTTAGTAAAGTACCAGGTCATCAAATTCCCCTGCTTGAGGACGAACACGTATGTGGGTATCCAGCGTTATTCCTGATACCTTTTTTATACAAAACAACTCTCTCTCTCTCTCTCTCTCTCTCTCTCTCTCTCTCTCTCTCTCTCTCTCTCTCTCTCTCTCTCTCTCTCTCTCTCTCTCTCTCTCTCTGTGTGTGTGTGTGTGTGTGTGTGTGTGTGTGTGTGTGTGTGTGTGTGTGTGTGTGTGTGTGTGTGTGTGTGTGTGTGTGTGTGTGTGTGTGTGTGTGTGTGTGTGTGTGTGTGTGTGTGTGTGTGTGTGTGTGTGTGTGTGTGTGTGTGTGTGTGTGTGTGTGTGTGTGTGTGTGTGTGTGTTAGTAATACAGATTCGTGTGTCTGATAATATATAATTTTCTGGATCCAAAACCTATGACATAGCATACTGACTTTTAGTCTTTTCATAAAAGACAATATAATCAGTCTGTATGCATGCACGCATCCACACGTGGAGAGGGAGAGGGAGAGGAGGAGGGAGGGAGGGAGGGAGGGAGAGGGAGAGGGAGAGGAAGGGAGGGAGGGAGGGAGGGGAGGGGAGAGAGAGAGAGAGAGAGAGAGAGAGAGAGAGAGAGAGAGAGAGAGAGAGAGAGAGAGAGAGCAGTCAAATGTTTTTAGAAAACAGCAGCTGATAATGTACAATCACTGACAATAATATCAGCAGCTGAGATACTGGTTGCGACACTTACTGATGCAGTAGTGTATAAGATAAACATCACACATCTGCACAGCTACAATAACTGATGATTCATCGATACACTAAGTGACAATGAATGTTGACTAGTTCAATAATATAAACACTTTTCAATACTACATTCCAACTTGTGACTTAAAAAAAAAAACTTGCAAATTCAGCAAATATCTCAGTCCCATTATAGTAAATGTTAATAACACAATAAAAATACGCGTTATTGAAACATTATTTACAAGATACTGACCGAATTGATTTTCTTATATTTAATATATCAAACGTATACGCTAATGCTGTGAATAAACCGGTTTGTATATTTGTAAAAGAGTTACTACTACATTAGCGTACACAGGTAAAAAATATAATATATAATTAAAAGGGCTAAAAATTATAAGATTAACAAAATTCGTCAACTTTTTTTGACCCTCTGGGGAGGGTCTGGTCCCATTGCCCCCCCCCCCAAAACACTCCTGCTCTCTATTTTCATAATTCACTTTTGTCTATACTTCAAGTCAGCACAGCACAAGACATTTTCCATGTGACATCTAACTTTTGTTGTCATCTGACATTCTATAACAAATCTGTGCACCTCTAACACCTATAAAAAAATATTGAACATTTTTTGATTTCCAATTGAAACAACCATGCAGACAATGTTAGCTTATTATAGTCTGTCTGCCATTAAGCAGAAGAATACATTATACCTTTTTCAAACCCATTTAACCTTAAACCATTTCAGTTTATCCATGTCATTATCCCAGTCATGCAATTCCTTACATACAACCAATATGTCATGCATCATTCCAATACAATCCATATTTTTTCCAACAGTTTCAACCCTAGATCGGGACACCATATATATTTAATACACAAAACGAAACAAAATTCTGAACAACTAAACACGTTCGCTAAACAATGAAATAAGAAGGAATACCTTTAACATTTCTTCCGCTGCGTGTACCGTCAGAATTACAGGCAATATCATCAAGTCTCGAACAATCATTGTCAGTAAAAACATGTAATTAAATTGTACACAAACTAAAGCTGATTAAATACAAATATTCTATACAAATGTATACGTATGTGTATGTACTTTTTAATATGTCCAACAACAAAAAATTTACAACTGTTCTGCACCCACCTACAGAAAACTACTCACACACATACATAATCTGCACAGAACTAAATTAAATTAAATGTGTTTTACACACACACACACACACTGGTAATTATATCAAATGGCAAAAATGTCAATTAAAGTGATAAACCTTTGGACACAGTTTTAGATAAACATAATTAATATTGTAGCTAGCTGAAAGCGATTCAACGAAATGGTGAGATGCTTCCATTAAAAAATATACTGAACCCTCATTATTAAAAACCACAAGATGTAGCCGCAATATTATTAGATGAAAAATTATACTATCCAATCATAAGTAAGTACAAAATTAATTTTAAAACATCAATTTCACTTTAATCAGTTTGATCATTACATTACATGAACGTAAATATTATCATGAAAATAATTATTTCTGTATACAAATACTAAAATTGCTAAAATTGTTATCATTTTTATAGTAATATCTTCAAATAATTACAACTGCAAGTAGGTTTATTTTTATAGTGTACTATAAAGTAAAACTTGGGTGCTTACAATGTAACACATGTGTATGTGTATTTATATGCACATGTGTGCGCGCGCGCGCGCACACACACACACACACACACACACACAATGTTATATTGTAAACCCCCAAGTTTTATTTTATAGTACACTATAAACACACACAGTTCTAGTATTTCACTTCGTTATTATTAATAATAAAACAATTTTAACAAGAATATATTTTTTGTTGTATGCCTGATGATAGTTATATTACTATCGAAATATTTGTAATTTATAAAATAAAAAGAAAAAATATATATATTCTTGTTAAAAATCTTTTATTATTAATAATAATATAAACTCAAGAAAAATTTTAGCATATATAAATATTTTACTTCAGTTCAACATATTATTATCTTATTATTATTATTATTATTATTGTAATCTAACAAAACTAATACAATACTAATGATGCAATAATAATTATAATATTTTTATATTTATATTTGTAAATGCTACCTTTGTCAATGAACTTTAAACATACAATCAATTCACTGTGAGGGCGGCAATTATAATATAACATACTAATAAAGTCACTGTTCTGGGCGCAAATTGTAATTGAACAAACTAATAAGTCACTGTGAGGGCGGCAATTGTAATTTATCAAACTACTTTCAATAATATTATTACATATATCTAGCAAGATATGTATGACAAATACCATGATTTGGTATTACTGGTACTCACCAAATTCATTATTAACCGGGCTCATCTTCTGCTTTTATACACTGTTTTATACCTAAGGGTTCCAGGGTCGGGTACAGGAAGATTTCGAAACACAGTGGACGACACAATTGATAACACAATATTCTGGAGGTTAACCATTAATTTTAATTTTCACTCTACGTTCGTACATACAGAACCATGTGTTTACTATAATGACGTCAGGTGGCCTGACTCAAACAAAATGGCGGTTGCCTTTTTATATCTCTTGGTATTCTTTAATTGCTTTATTGTTGGATTAATATCAGTTTAACATTACTGCTGCAGCTTCACAATTATGAATGAATAGAGGTTTAAACTTATTACACAAACCAATGCCCTCGGCATATGTTTTTTATGGCCATGCATTCACTCTCTCATTTACACACCCAATTTTAGACCTGTACATTCTTTAATTCACAATTGAATATTAATGAGCTCATAAGATAGAAAATATTAAAAGGAACTTCTCTGGTTAATCAGTGCTGATGTCCATCCGTTGATTGTGCTTGCTACCCATGGTACTGGCCGGTGTTCTCCTTTTTTTAGTCTGCCGTTCAATTAGGTTGATATTACACTGAATTTACATTTTTGTAACTGTATGTTAACAAGTTATATGAGCCTTTCTTGCTCCACTATAATGGCCAACATTTTGCCAATTGTATTTAAATTATTGTAAAATTTTGTGCACACAACGATACATCGCTGTGGCTGCTATGAAGAATGGCGTCGAAATGAGAACGAGGCAAATGTAAAATTGCGCTTGTGTGTGTGTATTTCTCACGTCATCCCGCTTTGTCTTGCTGGACAACGCCGGGTTACACACATTGTACTCAGTGCGTCATTGTTATTAGCGATGACGGAGCTGTG
This sequence comes from Magicicada septendecula, assembly GCA_034769895.1. Taxonomy (NCBI): domain Eukaryota; kingdom Metazoa; phylum Arthropoda; class Insecta; order Hemiptera; family Cicadidae; genus Magicicada; species Magicicada septendecula. The sequence goes on from CM068368.1 coordinate 893,368,730, forward strand.
CTATAGCCCAATCATAATTCATATTGTTGTACTTCGTCATTAACACCGCCATGGTATATTTTGATGTTTTCACGTCCACCGGAGACCTTGGTGTTTTACTCTGGCCGAATTTGCGTTGTTCCATTTTTCAGAGGGACAATGTACCTAACCATTCTGTATGTTTTAATAATTACATAATATAAACATTGAAAATCCCCATAATTCCCATAATTCTGGTACTGGGTCAGTCTGTACTGTTACAAACCCCCTCAAGGAAAATTTTTGTGTCGAAACACAAAAAATTTCCTTGACTCATTCACACTTTCCTAAAAGGATCAGTCTAGATACGTCACCACAACCCCCTGTAACGTTACAAAAAAATTTATCATCACTTACCCTTGGTCCCATGATGTTGGTCGCACCCTCTGACCTTACTGGACTTCTCCTGAGAGATCCCTACACCATAAGGCCATGAGGCACTCTACACTCCTGTTCTGACGCTCCAGCCAGCCCAGGACTGCGGTCACAACACCACAAAACTCTGAAACATCCAATACAAAATTCAAAATAGTGGTCTAATACACTTACATATCTAGAACTGATATGTTCCCTTTTAGACGCATTGGTTTTTTTTTTTTTTTTTTTTTTACAGGTTCAACCTCACAACTACAAAACTTAGAATACCTTATATATATAACTATACACACAACACAATATATCAACAATTCTTTAATATACCCCCAAAATACCTTCACCTAATTATTTCTACAAATTCAGCTTACAACTATCATGGCAGACACGGTTATTTAAATTCTATTGCTCAACTTAGATTCACTTCTTCTATTTTGTACATGGCAGCTTACTATAATATTTTTATCAATCTTCACTTGTAACTTTAGATTTTCAACTTTAGAATATACTATCTCTTAACACTTGTTATCGTCATTACCCCTGTAACGACCTCCTAACCACACACTCTATTATCAACATAATAAAACATCATAAAACATTGTACATTACATATTAACATTGTTACATTTACCTTACATTAAACAATTTAAATTTACATGATTTGTACCAAACTTTATCACATTTTACTATCAACAACTCTCTATTAACTTTTAATTATTTGACATTCATCATATTCTATGCAACAATTTCAAATTTATCCTTACTTTCAGTTACAATTACCTTCCTTTGTTACCTCACCTTCCTACCATGAATTCTCCTTTTCTAACCCTTCTATCCTTACTCGTTTGGGTGACTCTCTATTACTCATTTTTCTCTGTCTTATTTTGGCATCTGTCAACCTAACCTTACTACCCCTTTTTTCTACACTAGCCGCTTCTAACCATTAATATATTTTGACACCAACATCTCTATAATAAACCCCTTCATAAATCCCCTTTAAAACCTCTGGCACCGCGCCTTTTGTACTAGTATGTGTGTATTCCCTCTAACCAACTCATTCCCTTATCGGTTTCTGACCCTTTCAGATAACCCTTTCCGGCACACAACGATCCCTCCTGTCTCAACATCTCTCGTTGGACTCCTACACCAATACCCTTATTACAAAATATCACCAACAACAACAAATATAATTACCATTCACATTACTCACCTCTACATATATAATCACTAACCACTGTGTCCCTAAAATATCTAATACCTCTTCATATATTATCAGCATCTCCACACTTTATTTTCCTAACTCCCATTAACTCTAACTAACTAATTCCCATGCCTCTATTTTATCCTTACTACCCAAACTCTTTACAACATTTCAACTTAATACACCATTACAAATTCATCCCTTACCAACTAACAACAATACCTCTCATTACCCACATCTATTACCTGCTTAATCATTTACTAACCCTTTAGAATCTAAATCTCATAATATCATTTAAACTTCCTTTAGTTATTTAAAATCGTACAATACATGTTTACATAAAAAAATTACATAAAATACATAACAGTAAAAATACACAAATATATAGACATCAATACACAAAATATACTATTCACATAATCATGAAATCATTTACCATAATCAGTCCTAATCAGTCCATTTTTAAAAACACTGTCCACACAATTAAATGTTCATAACACAATAGAAGGTCTACCCTCCATCGTTAAACAATAGTCTTATCTTTGGTCTGTACCATTTATTTTTTATTAAATACATTATATTAATATCATTAATATAATACACATTTAAATTCTTATATTTTATAAAACCATCATAATTAATAGGGTTATTCCCTATCAATTCCACATACAACCTGTCACGATCGGTTATGGTCCTGTCACCTTCAGTATAATTAGTCACCACTAGGTATGTTATAAAGTCATTATTTCCATTATCATCTTCTCCTACTGCTATATCAGCTTCCTTACAAGGTAGGTACTTATTATTTTTATTATATATCATCTCTACACCTAACCTTTTCACAAACTCTTCATAATTTTTCTTTACTTTATATATCTCAATTTCTCTCTTTCTCTCAAAACATTTCTCACCATCATACCAAGCTACACACTCTTTCTCCATATATGCAGGGGACTCTACTACTTTATCACTGCACCACCTGTGAAGTGCACCAAAAAAACCAGGGACCACTTTATTTGTAGACCTTTTGTCTTCCAAATACTCATTGAAGGCACTCTCGTCCTTCCTAAACACACGTGAAGTCTTTACTTCACCCCCTACTACAACATTGCGGGAAAAATTTACCCCCTGCAACCCCTTTATCTGTAAATTCTCTCTATACTTTCTCTCTAATTCATCAACACTTTTTATCACTTCATTATCAAATTCTACTCCCATTATACTTTTATCACCACTCTCAATACTCACACAATTATTTTCTAGCACCATATTTGTAATTCTATTATCATAATTCTCACCACTACTTACCTTGTTTTTGTTTTCATTCAATTTATATGATTCTCTACTATTCTCTGCCCCCATTTTACTCTCGTAATTTTCATCTACTTGATTTAATTTGACATTTTGTAAAGTATTCTGCTTTTTTAACTCACTCTCAAGGCTATCGAATTTTGCATTAAGCGTACCATTCATTTGATTGAATTTGTCACTGATTAACGTGAACAATTTTTCTAATGAGATTTTATTTTCAACTTCCATGCTATTATTATTTTCTGCCATTTTGTATTTTAATATTTTAAATGGTTATTTATCTTTATTTGTATTTGACTACGCAATTTAATCAACTCGTACTTAACTATTCAACTTCAACAACATAACCTCTCATTCATTATATATCGTCTTCTGTGTTTCTCCATCTATCTGTTTTATATAAATTAATTTTATATAAAGTCCACTGTGAGGGCGTCCAATTGTAATTGAACAAACTAACACAATACTAATGATGCAATAATAATGATAATATTTTTATATTTATATTTGTAAATGCTACCTTTGTCAATGAACTTTAAACATACAATCAATTCACTGTGAGGGCGGCAATTATAATATAACATACTAATAAAGTCACTGTTCTGGGCGCAAATTGTAATTGAACAAACTAATAAGTCACTGTGAGGGCGGCAATTGTAATTTATCAAACTACTTTCAATAATATTATTACATATATCTAGCAAGATATGTATGACAAATACCATGATTTGGTATTACTGGTACTCACCAAATTCATTATTAACCGGGCTCATCTTCTGCTTTTATACACTGTTTTATACCTAAGGGTTCCAGGGTCGGGTACAGGAAGATTTCAAAACACAGTGGACGACACAATTGATAACACAATATTCTGGAGGTTAACCATTAATTTTAATTTCACTCTACGTTCGTACATACAGAACCATGTGTTTACTATAATGACGTCAGGTGGCCTGACTCAAACAAAATGGCGGTTGCCTTTTTATATCTCGTGGTATTCTTTAATTGCTTTATTGTTGGATTAATATCAGTTTAACATTACTGCTGCAGCTTCAAAATTATGAATGAATAGAGGTTTAAACTTATTACACAAACCAATGCCCTCGGCATATGTTTTTTATGGCCATGCATTCACTCTCTCATTTACACACCCAATTTTAGACCTGTACATTCTTTAATTCACAATTGAATATTAATGAGCTCATAAGATAGAAAATATTAAAAGGAACTTCTCTGGTTAATCGGTGCTGATGTCCATCCGTTGATTGTGCTTGCTACCCATGGTACTGGCCGGTGTTCTCCTTTTTTTAGTCTGCCGTTCAATTAGGTTGATATTACACTGAATTTACATTTTTGTAACTGTATGTTAACAAGTTATATGAGCCTTTCTTGCTCCACTATAATGGCCAACATTTTGCCAATTGTATTTAAATTATTGTAAAATTTTGTGCACACAACGATACATCGCTGTGGCTGCTATGAAGGATGGCGTCGAAATGAGAACGAGGCAAATGTAAAATTGCGCTTGTGTGTGTGTATTTCTCACGTCATTCCGCTTTGTCTTGCTGGACAACACCGGGTTACACACATTGTACTCAGTGCGTCATTGTTATTAGCGATGACGGAGCTGTGCTATAGCCCAATCATAATTCATATTGTTGTACTTCGTCATAAACACCGCCATGGTATATTTTGATGTTTTCACGTCCACCGGAGACCTTGGTGTTTTACTCTGGCCGAATTTGCGTTGTTCCTTTTTTCAGAGGGACAATGTACCTAACCATTCTGTATGTTTTAATAATTACATAATATAAACATTGAAAATCCCCATAATTCCCATAATTCTGGTACTGGGTCAGTCTGTACTGTTACATTATTATTATTATTATTATTATTATTATTATTATTATTATTATTATTAACAAGTTATTTTCTTTATAACTTTTATTGGAAAGTTCATGCACGTTTTTTAATTTTCCATGTTCAAAGTGTTTGATTAAAAAAACTGTTTTTCTGTGTTGTTGGTACATAAATGTTTGTGCCAACTGTTTAAATTTGTATCCACACTGGATACTTAGTTTAGATCTGACAGCAGCTAACTGAGTACGTCATGTTTCGTGCACTACAAGAGTTCTCAACATTTTATAACACAAGACCAACGGACATTAATTAAGTTTTGTATAAATAATAGTGAACTAATGATATGAAAATTGTTGCAGATGGATTCTGGTGTGTCTAATGAAAAGTTTAATAATAGTACAACTGCTTCCAGTGGTTGTGAATCAGCTGAGGATGATGATATTAAGACAATAACCATAGTATTGTCTTCCACAGAAACTTACCATTAACAAAGACCAGACTACTGCAGTACTATTTGGGCAGTTTACCTAGCTCGCATGACCTGATGTAAGGACAATTTATACAAATTACATCACAGTAAGTGGCTTGGCATGGGTCATAACACCTGTTGCCAGTTGTGATACGCCTAAAACTTAACCTAAAAATTTATTTTAAATTTTTTCTTGTACCAAGTGTTCTTTTTCTATTATTCGGTGGGAGAAGAAGAGGGTCTTGGTCCAAGGGGATCTGACTCTCATTACACTTACACAGAATAAATCACAACACAAATAATCGAATTAAAAATAATAAAGACAAACAGAGAAACACATAACTAAATGAACAAAACACAATAGGTACATAGCATCTGCTGCACGTCAGTTCTGAAAACGAACATAGCTGCTAACTGAGCATTTTGCCGGTTTGTACAGCGGCAACACATTGGGTGGACGAATGTCCCCCCCCTCCACAGTTTGTATAGTGACAACTACTACGAGGTCAATGACCATACACAGTAAAACAATGCCGATGTCTGAGCCAGCAACACAAGACGGTTGCAAGTGCACATCAGTTCAAAAGCAATGCTACACTTTTTTCAAGTTTCCTTACTAACATTGTTTGGATTTCAAATTATTCAATAACTAAAGTATTTATTCATGATATAATTAATATTATTCTGTCTTACTTCCTGTACTGTTTCCACCAGCAACAGTGGTTACATCGACGCCATGCTACTGTATCACACTGATGCACCTAATAAGGATCACTACAAAGATCCTTTATGGCTTAGGTTAGTAGCCTGTTCCAGTATCGATGGAAGTCATCCAACCTTTGCTTAAGGGGTCTTCCCATACTTCTCTCCCCCTTGGATGATCGTCAAGGGCTCTTCTTGAAAATCGAGTTGGATCCATTCTCTCCACATGTAATCGCCACTCTATTTTGTACGGGGAGATTTTCTCACTTAAGCTTTCAGCTATGCCTAGCTCCATTAGATAAGATCTATCCTGGTACAACCCTCAGGAACCTCATTTCCGCTCCTTGTATTCCAGACATATCTTTGGACTTTCTAATTCAAGTCTCACTACAATACAGTAGTTGAGGTATGACCATTACATTATAATATTTCAATTGTATCTCTTTCCTTGTTTTCTTCTTTAAGTGTTTAATGATACAGCCACAGAGCAACTGGAAGAGACTAACTTTGCTTTCAACTTCCTTATCGTCTTGATATGTGATGCTACACCCTAGATACTTGAAAACTGGCAGCTGTTCTATTGACGAGTCCTGTATGACAATCTTTGTTCTAATATGATACACCCCAGAAAAAGCCATAACTTTTGTCTTGGATAAGGAAATGGTTTGATTGTACGATATAAGGACAACAAAGATATAAGTGACAATCAAAGAACCTGCAAGAAAGAACACTACAGTGATGTGGTCATGTCAGGAGAAGAGAAATAACATATAGCAAAATTCTCTCTCTCTCTCTCTCTCTCTCTCTCTCTCTCTCTCTCTCTCTCTCTGTGTGTGTGTGTGTGCGCGCGCGTGCGTGCGTGCGTGCGTGTGTGTGTGTGTGTGTGTGTGTGTGTGTGTGTGTGTGTGTGTGTGTGTGTGTGTGTGTGTGTGTGTGTGTGTGTGTGTGTGTGTGTGTGTGTGTGTGTGTGTGTGTGTGTGTGTGTGTGTGTGTGTGTGTGTGTGTGTGTGTGTGTGTGTGTGTGTGTGTGTGTGTGTGTGTGTGTGTGTGTGTGTGTGTGTGTGTGTGTGTGTGTGTGTGTGTGTGTGTGTGTGTGTGTGTGTGTGTGTGGTTTCCAACGTAAATCAAATACTAATAAGAATAATGAATAATAATATTGTAATTGTATTACTATTCAAATCAAGCAAATGATATGTACTGTTCACACGTATCAGAATTTGTTGCTGTTACATATCAGAATGTTTTATAAACATATCTGAGTGTTGTTTGATTCTGTCATTGTGTACCGCTGAGACGTAAAAAACTACAGCCTTTCTGACCATTCTTATCTCAGTGGAATTTGCAAACTGCACACTTCTACTCCTTAATTACACTCGACTATCTCTACAGTTTATCATTACATAAAGGAATGCATTCTTTGTATTAATTTAACTCCAAGAATCTTTTTAATCCTGGACAACAAAAAACTGTTATTATTACTTCCCGTGCTTGATTATGAATATGTTTCCTGTCTTTGCTAGTTGAAGGAGAAGTATTCATTTTAACAAATCCCGTTACTGGATGATAACACAAATAATTATGATAATACGTAATTACAGAATAAAAACTACTAATAGAAATTAACTAAAAAATTAAATAACTAATAAAAATGAGTGACTGTAAAACAACGATACAATAATAAATTGAAATTATAATAACAAATGCAAGACTGAGACAGTACGTCACCCAGTAACCAACAATGTACGGATAACTAAATCACTATAAAACAGGTTAATTACCTTCCGTCATGCTTTTTGAAATCCGAAAGCATGACGGAAGGTAATTAACCTGTTTTATAGTCTTAAAACGCTTTTGGAGGCAAATACAATGTTTAACTAAATCATCAGACGCAAGTTGGTAACAATTTCACTTCCTTACCAGCTGATTCACTGTTACCCTCCCGCAATTCACGATTTCAAAGTGGACTCGTCCATCCATAAATTGGTTTCTGCGCATATCTTTCAATTTTACTGTGCACGGAGATGAGGGTGCTGGAGACGGAGGTGCAGCGTGAGAGAACAAGAGGCAGGCCTAAACAGAGGCAAATAGATTGCGTATGGATGATCTGAGAGAACACAGCTGTTGGTGGAAGATGTGCACACACTGAGACAAACTGTCAGAAACATCGACATCATATACAGTGGGAAAAGATGTATAGCAAAAGAGCACATCACAATATACACTGACTCACATATTATTCCATGTTCAAGAAATGCTAGCCAAAAATAACATCTTAGTAATACCTCAACCACTATATTTTCTATATATTGGTTCTATGTGGCCTTTTCAGATTACCAACTGTTTTTTGTAACTCTTGAAGACACAAAACAAAAATTGCAATGCTGAACTAAAACCTATTCACTAAAGTGCATCTCTGACATTTTTTTTTAAGGCTGAACAAAATTCTGGACAAGTGTGTTATATCCAATACCAATAACTTTCGAGTGGACAATATAAACATATGTGGATAACTGTACAGAACAGAAGAATTACAGAACTGTGTGAGTTACTATTAACACTTAAGAGACCTGCCTGCTTACCGTTCCTACATGCTGCTGTGTCCTGTGCATTTTTGTAATAGTTTGAGGGCGAATAAAAAATTTGTCTCTTCACTTACCTCCATTCTGTAAACAGCGCATTAAAGTACACATCTTCTTCTTTAAAATGATGTAAACTTATATTTGGTTGTGATGTTTTATAGCTGATGTTTTCTTTTTATTAAGTTGACAAAAGAACACTTTTTCACAAAAGAAAAAAAAGATTATACATGTTTGTATAACAGCTGACACGTGTATTTGAAACATGTCTTGAAACAGCTGACACATTTTAAAATACTTGTTGACTGCTATTACCGATTCACTCAGTTATTTCACTATTGTTTCAATGTTAATAACCTGTTTTAATGTCTTGCATACTTTTAAACATAATTTTCAAACAGGACAAACGTAAATATGAATCTGTAGGTCACAATATGCAGTGCATATTTTAAAAAGTACTGAAAATTGATCAATAAAAATGAAACTAATGAAATATTAAACAAAACACTTTGAAAGAAAGAATTCAACATATACACAAAATATCTGGGAATATTCAAACTTAAAAATTAAACATTCCTACTTAAAACAACAATCATAAATAATAAAATAAAATACATGCAGTGAGGTTGGAATGCCTATATGCAAGTGAATGTCTAGCATTGAATTATAACTGAGACAAACTAGAAATATTGGAAAGACAAATTATTAGGAAAATATTAGGTCCATGAAAAACTTCGGAACATTGGAAATTAAGAAGTAATGATGAAATATATCAAAGTATAGAAAATATAACAGAAACAGTGAGAAAAATAAAGACTACCATTTTTTTGGACATTTATATAGAATGGATGGGCAGCTCAGTAGACCAGTGGGTATGGCACCTGGCTACTATCCTAGAGGTCCCGGGTTCGATTCCCGGGCCCGCACCATAAAATCAAGGTGGGTTTTTCAGCCCCCAGGTTGACTCAGCCTGTTGAAAATGACTACCTGGGATAACATCCAGGGGATAATAATGGGTGGCTGAAACGTAGTGCTGGCCACACTGCCTTCCTTGTATGCCATACGGCTCACATAAGGCAGCCTACCCTGCCTTCTCCTACATTACTTCAGGTGGTACACACAGGAGTCATTATTATTATATAGAATGGATGACAATAGGTTAACAAAACAGATCTTCAAATATCTGTGGGGAAAGAAGTCAACATCAAGTTGGATTAAAGAAGTCAAAAAGGATTTTGAAAAAAATAATATAAACGCAGAACGAGCAATTGAAAGAGAAGTTTTTCAGGTAAAAGTGTTAAAAATGGAAGGAGTCCAGGGGAGAAAAATCCAGGTTCAAAAAGTGGACTGAAGACATGAGGAAGAGACATAGTGAAACGATGAAAGAATATTGGAGAAAAAGAACAAACAAGGAATAAAGAATTGAAATTGGCATGTGGTCCTCAGATGGCCGATACAAATAGAAAAAATAAATAAATAAAATACATGTATACTGTTTCTGTACTTACATTAATCCTGATGTAAACAAACAGGTGTGGCACATCTGAAATGCTATTTGCTGCTTGAATTAGAGGTGTGTCACTCTGACAGAAGAAGTACAGACAGGGTACATATAATATTGATAACGTATAAACACACGTCAATTGTAATAATCTGTCCTGACCAAAGTAAAATTTGTGTGACAGTGTCGGACGGACAGTGAAACACTTTATAACACCAGTTAATCGCTTTTTCTATTAACCGTTTAAATATCCCAAAAACCAAAAAAGTAAAGTTTATTTAAAACGAAAATAGAAGCTGTGATAATTACCAGTGTACCGAATACTATCAGTTGCTGTCAGAAAGTAATTCAATGCGTTCCATACCTGTGTCTGAACTTGTATCATCACTTGAGTTAGCGTTATTATAAGATTGTTCATTGTCCACAACGACGTCGGTAATGTGGGCCAGTTACCACAGCTTATCATTTTCCTTGATTATATGCCGCATCAATGACTCCACTTGTCCGCCGTTGTTTCATTTACTGCCTTCTCAATAAATTGTTTTATATCAAGCAGCTAATGTTGTGTAGTGACAGGCAACGTATCCTTTCAACTGGCTCCATATTAATTCAATACGATTCAGAATACAGTGATAAGGAGGAAGTCTTACAACGATGTGCCCTGATTTATGTGGCAAGACAACTTCAGTATATACAGAAAACCAACTACAACTGACACACTAATACACAACACCTCCAATCACCCAATACAACACAAACTAGCTGCTTTTAGAACCATGATACATAGACTTAACAACATCCCCTTAGATGAAATAGACTACAAAGACGAACTAAACACGATAAAATATCTAGCAGAATCTAACGGTTATGACAGAACAATAGTCAGTAAACTCCTACACAAAACACAAAACAAACAACAGACAAAGACAGAAAACAACAAATTCATAACACTAACATACATCAACAAACAAACAGAAAAAATTGCCCACAAATTCAAAAAAGCAGGATACAGAATCGCTTACAAAACTACTAACAAAACAGAACACACACTATCAAAACGCATGCCCAAAGCACAAAACAAATTCGATCTACCCGGTGTATATAAACTAAATTGTTCAAATTGCAGTAAATTCTACATAGGCCAGACAGGACGTAGCTTCAAACAGAGATACATTGAACACACAAAAGCACTCCACACCACTACAGAATCTACCTTCGCAAACCACCTCATTGAAGCAAACCACACATATAAAAACATCGACAATAACATGAACATACTACACGTACACACAAAAGGCCGAAAACTAGACACTCTAGAACAATTAGAAATATACAAACACACAAAAACAAATAAAAACGACATCCTAAACGAACAGACACAATTCAAATCGCACGCATTATTCGAACACATCTCACCACACACACACAGCTTCAATCTTTCGAAACACTTTCTCGTCGCCAACAACAAGACGAGCAGCACTACTAACGACAGCCTCTGATGAAGCCTTCTATAGGTGAAAGCCGGTTTAGGCTGTAAGGTAAAACTTTACGTTTTTACTTAAAAAAACTTTGTGTTCCGAGTCGTCAATATTATAGTGATATTTAGTTAAGTAACGGACACGTCATGGACAACGAAATCCAAGTATCAATATTATATGTACCCTGTCTGTACTCCTTCTGTCAGAGTGACACACCTCTAACTCAAGCAACAAATAGCGTTTCAGATGTGCCATGCCTGTTTGTTTACATCAGGATAAAGCTAAGAACGGAAACAGTATTATACGTAGTCGGAGAGGCAGGGAGGGAGGGTGACTCACTTGTTGTTTACCTGAAATATCTGCATTGGGGGTCACTGACACGCAGCCTGAATTCTAGTCTTTGTCATTACGTGTATCGGTCTTCCAGCATTTGATTTTACATTTTTGTAATTTTTTTCCTGACATCCTTTCAGTTAACCCGGGTTTCGGGTAAGCCGACTTTGGTTAAACAGGATTTGGTATTGGGTCAGGCAATCTAGGTGGATGACCTTAAATTTCCATTGTTCTTCCTGTTGAATCTGATAGACAACATTGTTGATTCTCTTCTTCACAGTGTAAGGTCCTTCCCAGTTAGTTTGAAGTTTAGGTGAGTGACAATGATGGCGCTTTAGGTTGTACAACCAAACCTGATCTCTTTCTTCGAAACCCACACTACTACTATGAATTGAATACCGAGTTTCCATTTTATCATTAGCTACCTTCAAGCGTTCTCTTATCAAGCGATTCATTTCTCACAGACGCTTTTCTAATTGCGAGGAATATTCTGCGGCTCTTGGAACTGAACAACTCCCCCAACATGACCAACTTTGCTGGAGTCATCCCTGAGTTGTCGTGTACTGATGACCTGTAAAAGCCGTTAGTTGGTCCAAGTCCGTTCGGTTCATGTCAACACAACCTATTGTGTAACTTCGTCTTCAGCAATGTCTCTCCCAGGACCTTTCATTAACTCGGGAACAAGCAAGAGCCTTCCCTTGACAACCACAGTAGGTTCTCCAATCACTTCATTTGTCATTATACAAACTGGTACTTCCTCTGCTAGTTCTTTTTCCATTTCTGCATGGAATAGGAAGGGCCACACCTGTTGACTTCTTCTTCTGCTAATGACACTTACTCAATCGAGTGGCTGGCAGACCCTGTCATTTTAGCCATGCAAAGCTTTATCTTCTCGGTAATTTTATCCACATTAACTAAGGTTAGTCATACCGCTGATCTCAACTCTTGAAAAAATGGAGTACAAGTAATTCGATTGATATCTTTTGGTTCACTTTACTTTTTTATGGCATTGCACGTAATTCATTATTAGGAGACAAGTACTGTATGTATAACTTGTAACAACTGTAATAGTAAAGAGTAATTAAATGAATGATACTTTATTGTACCATCCCTTTGGTTGTAAAATTATTGTTACATATTGTATACTCTTTCCGTTCTTAGTTCAATCCTTATGTAAACAAACCCACGTGGCAAATCTGAAACGCTGCTGGTCAGGGGCGTTGACACTGTTCACACAGTAACGTATTATGCGCATGTGCAGAATGTCTGTATAGTCATGTGAGAGTTGTCTTGCCACATAAATCAGGGCACATCGCTGTAAGACTTCCTCCTTATCACTGTATTCTGAATCGTATTGAATTAATATGGAGCCAGTTGAAAGGATACGTTGCCTGTCACTACACAACATTAGCTGCTTGATATAAAACAATTTATTGAGAAGGCAGTAAATGAAACAATGGCGGACAAGTGGAGTCATTGATGCGGCATATAATCAAGGAAAATGATAAGCTGTGGTAACTGGCCCACATTACCGACGTCGTTGTGGACAATGAACAATCTTATAATAACGCTAACTCAAGTGATGATACAAGTTCAGACACAGGTATGGAACGCATTGAATTACTTTCTGACAGCAACTGATAGTATTCGGTACACTGGTAATTATCACAGCTTCTATTTTCGTTTTAAATAAACTTTACTTTTTTGGTTTTTGGGATATTTAAACGGTTAATAGAAAAAGCGATTAACTGGTGTTATAAAGTGTTTCACTGTCCGTCCGACACTGTCACACAAATTTTACTTTGGTCAGGACAGATTATTACAATTGACGTGTGTTTATACGTTATCAATATTATATGTACCCTGTCTGTACTTCTTCTGTCAGAGTGACACACCTCTAATTCAAGCAGCAAATAGCATTTCAGATGTGCCACACCTGTTTGTTTACATCAGGATTAATGTAAGTACGGAAACAGTATACATGTATTTTATTAAATTTTCAAACAGTTCAGTCAAACATTTTGTGCGTCATGATGGACATTCTATGGCATAATAAAATTATGCTCTCCACAATAACTTAATATTCTTTACACTGCTGACACTACACGGATTTGCGCAATCAAACACACAAGTCAAAGCATTGTGCATATTGTAACACCACAAAATGTTACATAACCTAGACATTCACCAGAAGGGTAAATAATTACACTGAAGTGACATTAATGAATAGTTTATAATGAATGTAGCAAAGAAGAGAAGGATCAACAAAGAAGAAAGAAGAGGAAGCATCCCAAGAAACAGTGATGAATACACTGCATGACACTACAACAATCACTATGACTGACTCTAACTAATGGACATGCCAAGTTCATAATAAGCTGTCAAATAAGCCAGTCCATGACATTAATGTAGAGTCATGTGTTCATAAAACTAATTAAATAATGATTGAAATAATGTAATATCAGTAACAGCATTTTGGCTGAAAGTAAAAGAACCATGACCAGTAAACGACAAAGCCTAGGACTAGATTAGCTATGGCCACAATGTATATTAAAACCAGCATTACAAACCCAGAGGTAATATTAGTGAGTGAAAGTAGTTATAAAAGGAAACCTTATGTGGATAAGTAACTTCCTTATTATACCAAAATGTAACTAGTAACAATTATTAAGGCATGAACATAGTACTAAGAATGTGTCTAGCCCATGCCTAAACAAACGTTTGTCAGTAAATTAATAAGGAAACAGGACTCCTAGTGAACATAAAATTTACTGAACAATCAATATAACTAAATGTAATATGAAATACCACCACTCAATTGTTAATGAATAACGTTAAATTGAGTAGGCCAAACGAAATGTAATTAGAGAATAAGGATTTTTTATAATAGTGTATTACCCTAATTATGTTAAGATTCAGAATTGTACAGTTATAAATAGCTCTTAAGTATAATCATAGATGTATTAGTATTCAAACAAAGACGTTATAAAGAAAACGCGATATAAATCACTAAATGTAAAAAGATAGAAAATAATCGCATTATGCATGGCTAGCAGACGACAGTGAGAAACCATGTTTCAAAACATTATTTATAAGCATTGTCAAAGAAATCAAGGTTAAAACCAGTGTTAAGCCACATCAAATTGAAGCCCATGAACTAAACTTTAATTTGGTGGTAATAACCTCGAGATCGGGACTATAATAAGTGCATAGTGCGCGTTAGCATCATTTATTATTAAAAATAAGAAATTGTTTGAGTAAAACCAATAACAACGAAAGTTGCGTCCAACAATCGCCTGGCGACCGTTATAAAAAACAATACATCATTTGTAACGGTTATCAGAGCCAATCAGAAAAGAGTTTATTAAACGATTTTACCGCCTAAGCGCTATGTAGCGAGGGGGTACATAATCAGCAACGGAGAAAATTCGTGACACTTTTTGTCATCTACTCGAGCGATACAGTCGCCGCTTGACAGCGTCATAATTTTTAATAACTTAACATAGTACAACAATAGTAAACCTTTTAAAATTTCTTCAAGACAGTTAACGATACAGCAATTGACTACCAGGAAGTGCTTCGAAAGTAAAGTGAATATTTTAATTTGTGCGTGATTTCAGAACGAGAGAGAATAGTGTAATCAGTAATTAAAACAGCCCAGTTTTAGTAAGAAGAGGGCGGACTCCTCGTTCACAGTGCGTGTGAAGTGTAATTAACCAGTGGTCATTATAATCCGATCACTGGAGTTTTTTTAATTTTAATCTTTACGATTAAAAGAAATAAGGTAACACAGTGACCATTTATATTACTATTCTGTTTGCGCTGATCATTATTTACCACAACATTGTACTGATGCAAGAACAACAAAACTTTCAACCTTATACACAGAATCAATTTATTTAGCGGATTTATTAATCCAATGTAAGATATTTGTATTAGTTTTAAGCATCAAAATATTTGTTAGTAGATAAGTAAGCGTAACACACGCTAACCTGAAAAAAAAGTTATGAGTTTTTAAAAGAGGCCAAATTATTAATTATTATTAGATTAACGTCTGTAAAGGCATCTGATAGTTTCCTATTGTATTTCAAAGAGCCTACACGTGACGTAAATCATATATTTAAAAGTTAAATTTGTTAATAGTTGTAAGAGTTTATTGTTCTGAACTGAGCTAGACCGTATTGTAAACGGGCGAATTAACATCAAGTTTATGTCAACCTAATTATTGTATTTTTAATTGTTAAATTGTTTTAAAGGGTCAAATAAACCCCAGATTTTATTCAGCATAAATCTTGATCACATTTATTTCATATAGTTAATTAATACTCAACAGTTGAGTACAGTGAAATAACTCTGAGTAGAGACTTTACTATATTATATTTGAATTGTTGTGAATGCCTCCAGCATTCAACCGAAACATAGAGAGAATTTATACAATTCTAAACTTTATTAATTTGTTTTTTCATGGGATTTTTTCCTGAAATAAACCCATGTGGCGCCCACATTGCACACAAGGAGCGATCTAACCTTGTTTATAAAGTAAGCTGGTCTTAAGGGCATCTTGACAGTTTATTTTTTTTGATAAGTGAACTTCAGAACTTCCAGTATCACGAACAGGTACGTGAAAGTGTCTTTTATTATAAATTATTTGTCCAGACGAGACTTGACGGTACGTACACTGACCACACTTAACCAAGAAGAGGAGTTCCACTGCAAGATCGACGCTACGGTTACATTCATCCACCGACCAGCGATTGATATATTATTCACTATAATTATCAAACTTTACTAAATAAACAATCTTTACCAATTATTACTAAAGATTATTACTGCATATATTTTAAAGAGAGTTCATTTTAAGTTGTAACACGAGATTTCATTATAATTGAATTTTAACTTTAATTTAAACCAATACATAATATTTTAAAAGGGTGGGATCTAGTTAGGTTACAATATCGCCGATGAATTCCTTAATCAACCACTGGACAAAGCACGACGGCTAAAAAGCCAAACTGGTGAATGTGGAGATCACTGGTTCAGGACACCTCCACCACTCACCCACGTCAAGTGAAAGCTGCTATACATCATTTTGACGGAAAACGTCTTACACCGTGGTTTGGTGTGGGGGTTATATACAAAAGTTGATGTTACGATTTTGTCTATACCAGACAAACTTTAATATCTTTAAAACTATAATGCATATTTAAATAAGTAATACATGATTCAAAAAAGCAAGGAAGAAAGAATGTCAAGCGATATTAACCTCGAGTGTACAATGTCAAACGCCATCACAAGATTGCCTCCGAGTGGTTAAATTAGTGTAACTCAGGAAAGGGTACGCGTAGGACATTATTTGAGGCACCATTTTACAAAGCTCCATGGGCACTATAAAATAAAACACTAATAGTGATAAACGTTCTCTAGACATATAAATGTAGCACGTAAGTCTTACACATCGTACTACTCGTACCATTGTTCTGTCTTTAACAAAATTTTACAAATTAGTCAGCATTGTGAGAAACAAGTAAAATACAATACATGCAAGTTTGGTCATTTCTTTTTTACCAAACCTACAAACACCCCGTCCCAGCAACACCATCAGAGTAAGACGTTTTCTGCAAAAGACATCAGCAGCAGTGACCCCGACACTACCTAATCCCTTTTTTTATTTACTACTCTGCAGCAAACTGTAATATATTAAACAAATCTAAAAAAAGGGATTTCATTTTCCCTGAAATGTAAATGTTTATCTGCATTTCACTGTTTTACGTGTTGTTAAGTTATTCTACCTACCTAATACTTTGTTGTAATACATTTAATTTATTTCAATATATATACTATGTTTCTGTACACCTTTCTTGTGGTGACTTGATGTTGCCTTTTTACATGAGGGGAAAAAGTTAAGTCATGTATGCGGAATTGTTACCTATCTACACTAACACATTTTACTTTTAGACAGACAGAGTATGATATAATTTGTTAGTATTCTATTGCAGTATTAATTTTTATACAGTTCGCATAAATAAAAGCATAGGTATTGTTCAGTCTGGTTTAATGTATTGTCATTGTAACACAATACACTTCAAAAAACCTGTTACCATTCTAAATACAGGGTTCTTTATAAATCCAGTTTGTGTTACTAATACAGATTAAGCCTACTTTAATAGCAATGTTATGTTAAGCCTACTTTAATGGCAATTATTATCATTCTAACAAGTTTGGTGGAACATTAGGTTGCATAAGGTTTTATCATTTAATTTGTTTTTTGTTGCAATTCCGTATACACTACGGAATAGGCAAGTTTTGGCCTAGCTTTAAAATAGAGGCTAACAATAAATCAATGTCTTTAAGTAGCTACACAAGGCCAGTTTACAATAGTATGTACAAAACAGTCAATACTTGGGATAGTGTGTGACGTAAAGCCACGATGAATCAATCACTGGATCTCGAACTTCCCAGTCTGCATGGAACATATTACATATAGGCCTATTTCACATATTATAAATGTTTCCCCTCCCTGTAGTCTCTTACACTGGGAGCTAACTATGAGCGATTTGCGTAATTTTCTGCATCTAATTTTAGTGAACTACCTGAAATTTTATTCTGGGAACGGTAGACGAAGTCTACACCCCGCCGGTAGGGTTAGGTTGCTTGAAACATTAAACAAATTTTATTACACGACAAAACTTGATATTCCTTCAGCTGCTAATAACCTGTTCTAATTTCTTGTATTTGTTTTCAAATACAATATATAAATAGCACAAGAACTACACATAGACCTGTAAGCAATATTTGAAGTACTTGAACTGGCTGGTGGAACTATTTAAAAAAAAACTAACTAGTTACTTACCGTACTTTGAAAGAATTAACGCTGCAACATTATGTAACTGGAATTTTAAAACAAGCAGTCAAAACACATTATCCTATCAGAAAGCAACTGAAATTGAAATTAAATCATAAGCGTACATACACAATAACCAACAACTTGGCAACCAAATACATGGGGAATTTAGAGTCACAGTATTGCCAATAACGAAAGAATATATCGCCATCTTTGATTTCAGTACATCGATGTGTTGTAACTGCAATAAACTTGAAATTTGTTTTTCTAAAGAAGACGTTTCGTTAAAACAACATTATCGTGTAATTTAATGTTATGCATAGGATTTGATTATGTTTTTCAGATTAATAATTATTTAAATTATAGTTGCCGGAACATATTTATAAACACACATACGGATTACCTCTGACCACAGTATAAAAAATGGAGGCATTGGTCTAACGCTCTCCACAAATCTATTGACGTTTTAGTGATATATTTAGAAATATTTTACTATATTTTGGTAGAAAAAATTGTCATTATGAAAAACTGCAACAAATTGTTTAAAAAATTCTCAAAGAAGTAAAAGTGATCGAACATATCACACTGCACACCACGACACACACACACACACACACACACACACAAAACATCGATCTTTCAAACGACGACGCCGTCACGAAGAACAAGACGGACAGCGCTCCTAGTGGCAGCCTCTGACGAAACTTGTAATAAGTGAAAACTGGTTCAGGCTATAAGATAAAAATTTTACGTTTTTACCAATAAAAAACTTTGTGGTCCGAGTCGGTAGTGTTGTACTTAGAATTAGTATTTATTATTGAATGCATACAACTTTACAAAACTACCAGCTTTATGGAATGTAAGTGAAAGATTACAAAATTATACAGGAGAAAAGTAAGGTGTATGAGGTGTTGCTGAACAAATATAACGAAAGATCTTCTGACGGCTACAAGCGAAGTTCTAACAAAAAAGCTCAATTCCTTGAGAGCCAACTACAGAAAAGAAGTGAAAAGAATTAATGACTAAAAAAAAGCACTGGGAGCAGTGATAATACGATGGAACACACATTGTGGTACTTTGACAAGCAGGGCCGGATTTAGGGTTGTCTGGAGGGGGTTGTCTGGGAGATATGGTATACCTCCCAATAAAATGGGGGGTCCAGTTAAATGTACAAATTAAATTGATATTCACTGTTTTTTATAAATTTTCTATACTATGTTTAACAATTTAATGGTTTCAAGGTATCTCAACGTACAACGGCATTCTGGGATCTATGAAAATAATAATAAAAGATTGCACTCATTTTTGCACTCCTCCTAATAATTTCTACTGTTCTCTGAAACACAAACCAAATAATTTTTGTGCAAGTTGACTGTTCTTGATTTTTCTTTTTGTTTGTGATGTGGGCCTATGCATAAATCCCGCACTGTTGACGAGACGAGTTTTCTTGGAGACCAGGATGTGGTCAGGCCCGGATTTCCCACTAGGCACGTGCCTAGGGGCGGCAGGCTCAGGGGTGCGGCATGAGGTGAAAAATTATTTGTTAAAATTTCATGTTTTCGATTTTTTAATTACAGTATTTGTATTATGGCCAAATTGAAGAAAATGGTTTTGAAATAACCTTTAATTATATCATTGAATAACACGGTATTGACACTGGGCCTATCAACAGTGGTGGCCGGAGCGGAGCATGGTCGTATATACAGGTCTGGATACTCTGTTGATATTCTTGTCTGCTTTTTTGCCGACTAAAATAGTTTGTTTCGATATCGCTTGGGGCGCCTCGATCTAGAAGTCAATCCCTACTGCTCATGATCATATATTCAAAGCATAATACAGAATGTTGTTTAAATGAAGGGAAGAACTTGATAAATTTAATTTAGTATTATATAAATGTAG
The DNA here is from genome assembly GCA_034769895.1 of Magicicada septendecula. Classification (NCBI taxonomy): domain Eukaryota; kingdom Metazoa; phylum Arthropoda; class Insecta; order Hemiptera; family Cicadidae; genus Magicicada; species Magicicada septendecula. The sequence continues at coordinate 893,389,291 of CM068368.1, forward strand.
TCTTTTTCACAATTCCATCACATTTCCCTTTTAGATTTAAGAACAAATGAGATATTTGCTTGGGTTTCGTTGTCCATGACGTGTCCGTTACTTAACTAAATATCACTATAATATTGACGACTCGGAACACTAAGTTTTTTATAAGTAAAAACGTAAAGCTTTACCTTACAGCCTAAACCGGCTTTCACCTATAGAAGGCTTCATCAGAGGCTCATATCATCAGAGTGAGCCTCTGATGAAGCCTTCTATAGGTGAAAGCCGGTTTAGGCTGTAAGGTAAAACTTTACGTTTTTACTTATAAAAAACTTAGTGTTCCGAGTCGTCAATATTATAGTGATATTGAGATATTTGCAATAGAGATAGTTGAAATGACTATTTTCAGCAACGTTTTTTCAGCAGTCAAGGAGAATTGAATATATAGAAGTTACTTGTTGGGGGGAGGGGCGCTAACAATAGTGCCTAGGGGCGGCAGGACACCTAAATCCGGGCCTGGATGTGGTGAGCTCAAGTTTTCATGCGTAAATGTTTTCTGTTCCTTACATCAATTCTTCATCCACCTTCTTCTTTTCTTCTTCTTACAGTGAAGTAGAGCAATAACAACAGCAACGGATTCTTGATCATCCAACATCTTGTAAGAAACTAAACTACTGTGCAGTAAGGAGTGCAGTAATCCTCAACATTTTACTGCATGCTCCTCCTTGACCTATGAGAGGTAACAACAAAATCGTCGACATGTTGTGCATCATGTTAATTTTAGGTTGAGCTATGTAGGGAGGAACTTCAATATTATTGGATCATATTGTAAGTGCAATAATATTGATTGTCTAGGGCGTCAAAGGCAACCTTTGAATTTATGGGGGGGCGCATATATAACTGAGAACCAGTTCGATGGGCACAACCCTCCCCACCCCATCAATGGAAAATAGAAAGGTGCGGAGTTCAATAGCCGGATGTTACAAAGATTAACTGTCACTTTATAATACCCTTCCACTTACATTTAGCGATGTAGAACACAGAATCAAAAAAAGCTTTCCAGCATTTTCTATGCAAATTTGTGAAAATGTTTTACAGTAGGAGTAGGTCATCAGCAATTTGTCATCATGCACATGAACGTTAAAATTAACAAAACTTTAAGCAAAAAAAATTATTAAACAGGAAAACATTTTAATAAAAATAAATTCAAGAACTTACCGCAATAACACTTTATTTTCATAAAGTGCACAGAAATGTAAAACTTGAAAAAAATCACTTTGGGAGAAAGGTGTTTACAGGCTCTGTGCGACAAGCTTGACAATCATATTGGGGGATGGCTTGTACTATTTTATAATACAGTACTTAGAAGCAGGTACAATGCGGAAGCGTTCCTTCATTCAAAAGAAAATAAAATTACAAATTGATTTACGGGCCCAGTGTTGCCAACTGCTGGTCTAGGGGCTGCTTTACAGTACACAAATAAATTTTTAGTTCTACTGCTATGCTGCAGATATCACTCCACAACTTTTCAGCTGACCCTTGTAATTGTGTTACTAGTAAGAAGCTGTTTTTATTTCAGTTACAGAATATTAAGTATATAATGTTTAATACGTTCACAAGTTGTGTATGCAGGAAGAAAAAACTCTGTAGACTATAAAACTACATCAACCAAGAGAGTAATGTGTTAATATTCATCGTAAGTTAGTTTTAGTATCAATAGTTTGATTTATATGTTACACTATGTATATACAGCATATTATTATTTCTTGTTTATAAGAATGGCTAATTCTGTGTATTTAACTACTGTATTTATATTTAACAAAGTACCTACATAAGTATACTGTCCAGGGGCAAACCTAACATATCCCCCCAGAAATCCGAAAAAATTAAAAAATGTTGGTGCAAAAATTTTAAACTGTTTATGTTTTTAGAAATCTAGTTAATTGACTTCCAAGTTTTGTCAATTTTAAAAAATTAGTATTTGGTTCAATGACAAGTTTAACTAATCTACAATAATAGGCCTTAGGCCTTATACTCAATAATAAATACCGTATAACAGATGTTGAAAGAAATGGTAAACAATTAAAAGAAGCGGGCTTGAAAGAGAGTAGGATACTGTACGTTATTTTGATTTGTTGTTATGTGTTGTTTATTACTGTGTCAAATAGTGTGTTTGATTTAAATTGTAATTGGTCATTTAGTATGTTAAAAAAGAAGAACTTAACACCATAAAATACATAGCCCTAAAAAATGGCTACAACCAGAATCTAATAAACAAATTACATAGGCAAATCCAAAACAAAAACAACAAACCACAAAATAAAAACAACACACAACAATACAAACACATCACACTCACATACTATAACTCTAACACACACAGAATTGCCAACATATTCAGGAAATGCAACTACAAAATAGCATACAGAACCAACAACACCATCAAAAGGTACCTCAACGGCACAAACAAAAACACTGACATATACAACAAAACAGGAGTTTATAAATTAACATGCAATGATTGTAGCAAGTTCTACATAGGCCAGACAGGAAGATCTTTTTCATCCAGATTTTTTGAACACACCAAAGCACTCACCAATATTAACATACAATCCACATTTGCCACACATATCCAGACAGAAAACCAAAGTTACACCAATATACAAAACAACCTAAAAATTTTACACTTCCTACCCAAAAGTCACAAACTCAACACCACAGAACAATTTGAAATATACAAACACAACAAAACACAACCCAACAACATACTAAATGACCAATTACAATTTAAATCAAACACACTATTTGACACAGTAATAAACAACACATAACAACAATTCAAAACTCCTGCGCCAATCCCCTCCACCTCCAACCACACACAACCTGTTTACAAAAAAACGTTAGAAACTACCGACAGATTGCACATTCTGTATCCATGACTCACTGACGAAGGAGGACACCACTCTGAAACAGCTGTCTGAGAGAAAAACAAATTAAGTTTAGTTTACAAGTGAAAGTTCTATTAAAACTAATAAAATTATAATGTTACAACATATGTTGTGATAATGTATACTGTGATCTTAAAAATCAGTTTCTTTGTGATATTTTTATCCCACAAAGCCTATAAAATGGTAAATGATATTAGCAAAATTGTAAATTTTTTCTGCAAGTACATTGCAGATTACTATAGCCACCTACTATACTTATAATGATTTAATTTTAATTGTAGTGATGACCTCCATAACTCCCCTTATAGCCATCCCAAACTCATTGAAGATTTCTATCTAACAGGGAAGCAGAATTACTGTATTCTGATGTAAAGAGAGTGCATAGAACAATATGAATACGTTGGTACACATAACTGGGACGTATTTCAGGGGAAACGTTGACATACTGTAGAAGAAAGAGAAATATACTACACATATATAGAACATACAACAAGTAACATGAATAATTTATACACAACACACATTTACAAAACGATTGGACATCCTAGTGAAAGTATCACTCCAGTATCTTCATAACATTCTTTATAAAGTTAGAATATTCGGATGGAAACAGTCAACATGTTCACTGTCACAAGCTCTGTTCGTCATTTTGATGGATCTTGCCAATGGAGCCAACGCACTCTGCCGCAAGTACCTGAACAAGACATATCTTCTTCGTCTTACATAAGGAACTTTCTTTGAAACCTCTAAGTGATAGGTGGGGCCCAAAGGAGGTGTGATGCAAACATATGCTTTCATAGAAGAGAACTGCACAAGCCTCTCCACCCCAACTCCCCTCTCACCTACACGTCGGTGGGCCCTGTTACGTCAAGCAATCCACTCCAAGGTTGTGGTAACAAATCCCTTCGGCGGAGTGGATCGGTAAACAAACAAGAGATAGGGGTTCTGTCAGGACAGCCTGAGGGTATCCTGGGTCCTGGCCGGGCAGGATTGTGCACATCGGCAGCAAGGTGTGCATCTAGTGTGGAGGTGGAGGAGGCTATAGTAGCCTAACGGCTTCACACATGGGCTGAGTCAGTTAGCCTACTGCGACCGGGCAGAGAGAGCTCGTCAGCTGAGGTGAAAGCAACTCTCTAGGGGAAGAGCACCCCGAAATCAAAGTTCCTGGTCCTCCAGGTTGGAGGTTGGCTCGGAGAATTCACATAGCCCATCTGTAAAACTTTTACGTGCAGAAACCTGTCAGTTTCTTTCACCAGCCCTGGAGAGCAGCTGCACTTGACCGAGACAATTGGCGGAGGCTGTTAAAGGAGGCCTTGACTCAGTAATGGGTTGTTGCCCCGCTGAAGAAGAAGAAACGATGGGTGATTTCTTACGGGTAAATCCTCTATCCGGATTGCTTCATTGTAATTTTTTTTTTTTTTTTTGCCGATTCTCGTTTCAATCCCTGGAACCTGGGTTCATCCTCAGAAGCTGTGAGTGGCAGTTGATGACCTAACAAATGGGTTGAAATGTCAAGCGACGAAAAAAAATAATTATGATGGACCAGTCCGGATAGAAGATTTACCCGTAATATAAGGAACCCTGTAACCGATCCCCAAGACATCTACCTCAATAACACCATGAATACTGTTATACATATTTAACACATCTTCTAGTGATCTTCTGTTTTAAGGCTCATATGAGGGTGGTCTGAAAAGTTCTTGGCCTGGATCATAGACATCAACTCTATGAACAAGATTTTTTTCTTAGGTTGGTATGCCTGTCACAACAATTCATGTGAAATTGCGAGTCAATCTATCACGTAGTTTTTTGTATACAGCTATTTGAAGTAGCGTAATTGTGTATATTTTGTACAGTGGATAAAATTGAATATCATGCAGTGATAAAATTTTTTGTTAAAGAAGGTTTGATGCCAAATGAAATTCATTCAAAGGTTTACAAAAGTTATGGGGAATCTTCTCCTTCATTTTCGACAATTAAGAAATGGGCTGCCGAGTTTAAACATGGCCGTACCACCCTTGAAGATGATCCACATGAGGGACACCCAAAAAGTGCAACAACATCAGAAATCATCAAACAAATACACAATTTAGTATTTCAATGACCGACGGATTAAAGTGCGTGAAATTGCTGAGGCTGTGGGCATTTTGAAAGAACGTGTAGGTTATGTTTTGCATGAAGAATTGCATATGAAAAAGTTTTGCGCAAGATGGGTGCTGCGATGCTCACAGCAGATCAAAAACACATTCGCATGAAAATCTGTGAACTTGGAGCTTGGAGCGTTTTTACAAAATAAAACTAATTTTTTGCCTTGGTTTATTACTATGGATGAAACGTGGATTCACCATTACACACCAGAATCTAAACAGCAGTCAAAACAGTGGACAGAAGCTGGCTGTTCAGCGCCAAAGAAAGCAAAGTCAGTCCCATCAGCTGGAAAGTCATGGCATTGGTGTTTTGGGATGCTAAAGGCATTTTGTTAATCAGTTACCTCGAAAAGGGTAGAAGAATAACTGGAAAATATTATTCTAATCTTTTAACCAAACTAGATGAAAAATTTGTGAAAAAAGACCCGGTTTGGAGAAAAAAAATCATTTTTCATCACGACAATGCACCCGCCTCCAAAAGTGTTTTGTCAATGGGAAAATTGAGAGAATTGCTGGGATGAATTGCTGGAGCATCCACCCTATTCTCCAGATCAGGCTCCCTCTGACTTTCATCTCTTTCTGAAATTCAAGCACTTCCTCGCAAGAGAGCGATTTTCTTCTAATGAAGAGGTGGTTGCAGCTGTACAGGGCTATTTTGCAGACCTTCCAGAGAATCACTGCAGAGATGGGATAATGGCATTAGAGCATCCCTGGAACAAGTGTATTAGTCTTAAGGGAGATTATGTTGAAAAATAAAACCCATTTTGAAATTATAAAATTGTTTTTTCATTGTTAGGCCAAGAACTTTTCAGACCACCCTCGTAATGCACCAATGTTCACAAGTGGCCTCATATATGAAGAAAAACACAAACTGATGCCTTTGAATGGTTTATTATTATTTGGTGTTCTGCCCTAAGGCAGGTCTTCAAATGGTAAAGCTCTCCAAGCTGTTCTATCCCATGCCAATCTTTTCATTTCTTCATAACACCCTCTAATTTTAATGCTATCTATTAACTTCATTCTTCTACACCCTCTTCTTTTTTCTCCTTCTATGACACCCCCATGGCAGTTGTAAGCAACCAGTCTCTTATTAAACAATGACTAAACAATTACTTTTCCTATTTTCTATTACCTTCAGGAGTCTTCTCTCTTCCCCTATTCTTCTTAAAACTTCATCATTCCTTACTTTATCAACCCACCTCACTTTTTCCATTGCTCGCCAAAGCCACATATCAAATGCTTCTAATCTTTTCTCATCCTCCTTCCCCAGTGTCCATGTCTCTGCACCATATAAAGCAACGTAATAACAATATAAACACATAACATTTGTCAACCTTTTTCTTCAATTCTTATTAATTTATAAATCCGGAACATTTTATATAGAGGGCCATACCATTTGCTCTACTAAGGATATCCAACATGGATCCTTAATGTGGTGGTATCCCATTCCCTTCTACATCCTCACCTCCGTTGACCAAGTGGTTCATCCGTTCCCAATCCCAAGGGCAAGGAAGTGCCCTACCTCTACCCACTCATCCGCCCTCCGAAGACGTCATTGGCATTTGGTAGAGGGGAACTCCTTATCCCGGGAGTCACTCGGCAGGCTGCTTGCAGTTTCTGATTGGTGTCGACCAGAATCAGCTGAACAATGATTTGGTATAGCTGCAGGATAGTATTAGCTGACTGGAAATGATGACTCACCCACAGAAGCAGTCCTAATTATAACTTCCTCCTTGATTTAGAATTTATTACATCTTCATGACTAGCGAAAAGTAATTTCATGTCAAAGTTTACACCCAAATCACAAACCGAATTTGCACGGTGTGTACTCCTACCAGCAGTATGATATACAGTCACATTTAGTTGTCTTCTAGGAAAAAGTCATGACCGCTGTCTTCTCCAGGTTCAGTGGCATATGATATACACAACTGATCACTTACAGATTTTTTTTCAGCATTTTTTTTCAAGGGGCGGCTTAGTAGACCAATGGGTATGGCACCTGGCTACTAATCTAGAGGTCCTGGTTTCGATTCTTGGGCCCGCACCATAAAATCAAGGTGCATTTTGCAGCCTCCAGGTTGACTCAGCCTGTTGAAAATGAGTACCTGGGATAACATCCTGGGGATAATAATGGCTGGCTGAAGCGTAGTGCTGGCCACACTCCCTTCCTTGTATGCCATATGGCTCGCATAAGGCAGCCTACCCTGCCTTCTCCTACACTACTTCAGCTGGTACACATGAGACCCATTATTATTATTATTATTATTATTATTAAGGTTAACAAAGTCCTCATAATTGTTCACCTTCATACACAGCTTCAAGTCATCAGCAAACATTAAGATAAAATAATAATATATAATAATAGTATATATAAATTGACCAATGGATAAGGTGCCTGGCTGTTAATCTAGAGGTTTCAGATTCAATTTCTAGGCGCACCATAAAAATGAAGGTGCACTTTCAGGTCCCAGATCAAGTCAGCTTGTGGAAATGAGTACCTGGGATGTTGCTAGATGTTGTTTATATGTTGTTTTGTGTTTGTATATTTCTAGTTGTTCAAGAGTGTCTAGTTTTCAACATAGCAATTCAAACACACGAAACCACATGGAAACAACATCCTAAAAAAAGAGAATTTAAATAACACCCACTGTTTGAACAACACGCGCACACACACACACACACACACACACACACACACACACGATCTTTCAAGCAACAATGCCGTCACCAAAAACAGGACAGACTGTGCTACTAGCTCATAATGAGCAAAAACTGGTTCAGGCAGTCCATTGAAGTGACTACGGCAGAAAAATTCCACAAAATCGTTTTGGCAGACCATAGAATGAAAGTGTGTGAGATAGCAGAGACTGTTGGTTTATCAATGGAACTTGTGCACAGTATCTTACACAACCATTTTTGTATGACAAAACTGTGCACTAAATGGTTGCTGTGTTGCTGACACTTGACCAAAAACAGTATCAAAAATATGTTTCAACCGGTTGTTTAGCACTCAAAATGTGCAATCTCTTTTTACCTCTTTCTCTGACTCTTCTAGCCTCAAAAAACGGCTCGGTGAAAAAAGATTTTCTGTTGACAATCAAGTCAGTGATGCTGTAAATGGCTACTTTGAGGCCCTCAACAAATTGGCTTATCAGTCTGGCATAACTGCTTTACAACACTGTTGGAAAAAGTGTATATCCTAAATGGAGATTATGTTGATAAATAAATGGATTATGTTAATCCAAAAAAGCATTGTTTTCTTATTCAGGCACAGGACTTTTCACCCTACCCTCATCAATTATACTGAAGATAGAAAACCTATTAAATTTGAAGGTTAGAAAAGGTCAAAAGAAACTAGTCACTTATCAGAGAAATATGAAAAACAGCATTTTAGGACTAATCATAAGAGAACAGTTTTGTCAGAACATTAGTATCCTTGAGGAAAGTTTAAATACCAAGTTATATTTCAGGCTAAATCATTTACACATGGGTGAACCTAGGGGTGATAAAGGGGATAGATATATCCTCCTGAAATCCATAAACAAAATTTAAAAATATTGGAGCAAAAAATTCAAAACTGGTTGTGTCTTTTGAAATGTAATTAATTGACTTCCAAGTTTTGTAAATTAAAAAAAAAACTATTTAGATCAATGACAAGTTTAAATAGTCTACAATAATAGGCCTTTTATTAAAAACCACATGAAGGTATTATAGGCCTTTATATTCCACAGAAAGGTATTATTAGGCTTCCAAGACAAACTGCAAGCCTATCTGATGTATGTTTTTAATTGATTGTAATGAAATTAGTGAATTACAGCTATTATTTACCCATTAGTTTTAATTTGTTGGTACAATATTCATTATACTATTAGAAAAAAACAATACTCTAAGAAAACGATATGTGGTTGAAATAATCCCCCCCTCAGATATGAAATCCTAGGTTCGCCTCTGCTTTTACACACTGTATCTTTTACACATTTCTAGACCTCTGGTTTTGTGAACATTCTTAATTTTTACCTGCAGAACATGACCTAAAAATATTTCTGTTATTTTGCAAAACACCCTGTCTACAGACAAAAGCAAAACAGTCAAATTTAAAAGAACTAATGCCCTAATGTATGTATGTATCAGTCATTGTTGAGTTCAAAGCATCTTCAGGCTAATAACTTATTTGCGTCCTTCAGTCGTTCGACTGCTTCGTACCCTCCCCACATATACTTGATATACTTGTGGTGCATGTGTTACAGAGTCTCTCACAGGTATATGGGACTTACAGTTTAACACCGCATCCGAACGGCATAGTTGGGGAGGGTTTATACTAGGGGGGATACCTCTTAGCCTTTGCCTTGTGAGGGGGATCAGTCATATCTAAATCAGATGGCCCCAACGGGAATCGAACCTGCGCCGACAGCATAGCACCACCACATGCTAGCCACTACACCACTACCGCTCCTAATAACTTATTATACACTATAATTCATAATAACCACTGTAAATCACCAAATGGCTTAAAACATCGCCATAAGCTTATTGGGCTTTAATAATTCATTCCATTACTGTAAAAGAACAATCCACACTAACTCTATTAATATTATGTAAAACTGAAATTTTCATATTGGAAATTGTACAGTAGCGCGGTAATTTTTGCATTTATAGGTTGGCTAATCTGCGCTTTTAATTTGCTCAATTCAAGTCTGTACACTGGACAGTGCGTTACATACGTTCGCTAGCGGCAGTCGCCCTTGCGCTCGCTGCTATCCTGTCACATTCATTTCTTCTTTGTCGCGACAATTAATGTAGGCCTTAGGCCCAAGACTTTATATATGGCCTTCTAGGCTTTCTCACTAAATTAATTCTTCAATGTAACATTTTACGACTTGTATTTACGATGCGCTCATTAGCCAATCTTATATTCAAAATTGACACCTAACCATTTCAATGCTGTAATAATCTGAATAATTTTCAATAAATGTATTAACTACAGTCCACTCTCTCTTCATCATTTCTGCATCCAGGCGAATTAATTACAACAGTAAATCGACAATTCACGAACACTTCATACTTAACATTTTTTTGGTTGCTCCGGACCTGGATTCCCAGATACATCAATCACCTATTTATTATTTTTCTGCCCCAATTTCTGGCCATCACGGGCGACTCAGCATATCCGCTGATACGACCGTGGCGTGATTCAACCAGCATTTCGCTCGTCGCCTTTGAGCCTCCTGATGACATCATTGCAAGAGCTTACACCTGCTAGCTTCAGTACGTCAGTCAAAGCAGTCATCTCTCTGAGCTGTATGTTTGCCATCTTCTCCATGGCCTCGATGCTTCAGGACATCGCCCACAAGGTATCACCTCACTAACATCATTTCAAGGTGCGTACAATGGCTGAAGAAGGCCTCAAAGTGTTAGTCAGAAAGAGAGGCGGCTTAAAGTCCGCAATAGTGCGTATACAATCAGCTGTCAGTAACTTTGATAGAAACTCTAATACCAAACACTTTTTAACAGTCAGACTTGAAAGTTTGAAAAGCTTGGCAACGAAATACGATGAGGTACAGTCCGAAATCGAACTTATTTGCAAAGACATAAACGCTGCTCAAGAAGACCGAGCTGAGGTCGAAGAAATGTTATATTCCACAGAAGCTAATATTTTACAATTAATTGATACCTTTAATGTTCAGACTGTACCTCCCGTATTAACGGGCCATATGCAATTAAAACCGATAAGTTTGCCGTGCTTCACAGGCAATATCTTGGAATGGCAGCATTTTTATTCAATTTTTTTGGACTTGGTGCATGCAAGATCCGATCTAACGTCAGCGCAGAAACTACATTATTTGCATTCTTCTCTAAAAAATGAGCCGTTAGACTTAATTAAATCACTACCTATTTGTAAGAAAACTACTCGATAGCGTTGAGTTTGCTGTCCGCAAGGTATGACAACAAGTTCATACTAGCAAAGTACTACATTCAAAATTTACTTGAAGTCAAGTCAACAATTAAAGACTCTGTCCAAAGTTTGGCAGAATTCACAAATACAATAACGTCTTCCGTTAATTCACTGGCGGCAATGCAACTGTCAGTGAATTCATTCGAGCTTATCACTATACAATTATTATCAGCAAAACTTGACCACACTACGTTTAAATTATGGAAGGAGTCTATAGACCCGGATAACCTTCCCAACTTTCAAGATTTTACTCACTTTTTAAACGCACGTAGACAGCTGTTAGAAAATACACTGCCTATCGATGCCGGACAGGAACTCAACAAACTAAGTTTAAGATTCAATAATAAATCTGACAAACATAAATCACGAAACGCTGCTGGCAGTACTGCATTTAAAAGTTATCACTCAGCGTCAAGTAATTATTCATGTTTATGCTGTAAATCTAATCATCCAATTTACATGTGTGATAAATTTCGTGCACTAAGCACATCAGAACGAGGACAATTCATATTAAATCATAAATGCTGTACTAATTGTCTGAGACCAGATCATTTCTCATCTAATTGTAAGATTAAACAATCATGTAAGATCTGTTCAAAACGACACCATACCGTGTTGCACATAAACAATGTGCCGAAGCCAGTCTCTGCCAGCAGCAGTAATTACTGTTCACTCAAATTACAATCCACAAATAATATTCTTTTATCAACAGCAATTGTGTTTGTCATTGACCAGGCTGGCAACAGACAAACCGCAAGAGTTCTTTTGGATGCGGGTTCACAAATAAATGTTTGTACGGAATCATTTGCCAAGAAATTACGACTTAACTTGCCTAAATCCAACATACCGATTACAGGTATAAATAATACCGCGTGTCATGCCACTAATCTCGCGTCTATACGCATTATTTCTCGTTATCAAAGATTTAGCTTCGAGGCAAATTGTGCGGTTTTATCTGCATTAACCCATAAACTGCCAGCACAATCTTTTGATATAAATCATTTCAACATTCCAGATAACGTGTTCTTAGCCGACCCACATTTTAACATTTCGGCTGACATCGACATACTTTTGGGAGCGCAATTCTACCTAGATTTAATTTTAGCCAACAAATACGTACGCGGTCCTCATTTTCCCATTATTCAGGAAACAAAGTTAGGCTACATTTTAGCAGGCAATTTGCCCAAACATTGCCGTTATAAGGGTCCTGCTGTTTCGTTCCTAGCTAGGAACAACGACGGTCAAATTTTGCAGTCTCTCGAAAAATTCTGGGAAGCAGAAACTATCCCTGATAATACACCTGATAACGAATCAGCTTGTGAGGAGCATTTCGTGGGATCTACTCATCGCAATCAAGAGGGTAGGTTCGTTGTTTCACTACCATTTAAGTCCGACCACCTCCAGTTGGGGGAATCTTATACCAATGCTGAAGCAAGATTTTTGAATTTAGAACGCCGATTCAGGCGTGATTCTAAGCTTGCGCGCAATTACGCAAACTTTATTAATGAGTATAAGAATCTAGGCCACATGACGCTTATCGATAATTGCTCTATCAATTCTGGGGTGTCAAATACTTACTATCTGCCTCACCATGCCGTTTTTAAGCAGTCTAGCTCGACCACAAAACTGCGCGTCGTTTTTGACGGTTCGTCCAAAACTACCAATGGCCTTTCTCTCAATGACATATTGTTGGTAGGCCCGAATGTTCAACAAGACCTTTTTTCTATTCTTTTACGTTTCCGTATGCATAACTATGTTCTCATCGCCGACATCGAGAAGATGTATCGACAAATTCTGGTATCTGAAAAGGATTGTCACTATCAACGTATTCTGTGGCGTGACTCTCCCCTCGAACAATTTAAACACTTTGCATTGCGAACTGTAACCTACGGCACGGCTAGTGCTTCGTTTTTGGCCACTCGCTGTCTTATTCAAATTGGTAAGGACCATGAAGCTTCTTTTCCTGATGCGGCGTTAGCTATAACAAATGATTTCTATGTCGACGATTTGCTAACCGGTGCAGACACCATCTCTGATCTGACCAAGTTGAAATCTGACTTAGGTACGTTGTTGAGTCAATACGGTCTCACGCTGCATAAATGGGCATCTAATGAACCCAGGGTGGTCTCAAGTCATGACAATTTATCACTCCCCTTAAACAAACAGGGCAATGTGCGTACCCTGGGCATTCTCTGGAATAACACTGCCGATTCATTCCTGTTTGACATTAAATCATTCCCCGTTGAATCAAGCATCTCCAAGAGGAGAATTCTATCGATTATCGCAGGCATATACGATCCACTTGGACTGATTGGTCCCATTGTTTTCTTGTACAAACAGTTTATGCAGCAACTCTGGCTTTGCAATCTTGGTTGGGAAGTAGTAATAAAAGGTTGGTTCTGGGACAGCCACGCCCCCCTCGTTTGTTTATGTTTACATTTTTTTCACTCCCTCCACCCCCGTCTTCACCTACATACCGCCCGCGCGGTCACTCAACTCCGCTCGTTTGTTTACGTTTTTTTCGGTTTGTTTACATTTTTTCTCTCTCGCCACGCCCCCCCACTCCTCTGTTTATGTTTACATTTTTCCTTCCTCCCCACCCCCGCCCTACCCCGCACCCGCCGCGGTCATCGACCTCTTCGTGTTTATGTTTACGTTTTTTCTCCACCGCGTGTCCCAGCTTTGCGTTGTTTACGTTCTCTCCTCTGTTTATGTTTACATTTTTTCCTTCCTCCCCACCCCCGCCCTACCCCGCACCCGCCGCGGTCATCGACCTCTTCGTGTTTATGTTTACGTTTTTTTTTCTCCACCGCGTGTCCCAGCTTTGCGTTGTTTACGTTCTCTCCTCTGTTTATGTTTACATTTTTTCCTTCCTCCCCACCCCCGCCCTACCCCGCACCCGCCGCGGTCATCGACCTCCTCGTGTTTATGTTTACGTTTTTCGTGTCCCAGCTTTGCGTTGTTTACGTTTGTCGGAATGTTTATGTTTACGTTTTTTTCTCTCTCGCCGACGCGGCGGCTATCACCACGTGCTCGTTGTTTTCTTTGGCCGCCGATCGACGGCACGCTGACCCAGTAACAAACGTAAACATAAACATTCCGACAAACGTAAACAACGCAAAGCTGGGACACGAAAAACGTAAACGTAAACATTCGGAGTTCGGCGACCGCCGCCGGAGCGCGTCTGTTTGTAAACAAATGTTTAGGAGAAGGGATAATGGCGTGATATATTTTTTTATTAATGTGGTATTGTTTACGTATCAATTTTTTCAGTTAATACGAGAATTTCGTTTATGATGTCTGTAACGCGTGTTACACCCGTCCAGATTGTGCTAGATTTTTTTGTCAACGAAGGTTTTGTTTTTATAACTAATTCAGATAATATTAAATGCAGCAAGTGCGGTTTTAAAACAAAAGTATATCTGACAATCGCGCATATCCAGTTCATGCATAAACTTTTATATCCGAAATGCGGAATGATTCGCGATAGGTATTATAAATTTGAAGATTACGCTAAATCGAGAGAGTGTATTACAAATTATCCAATCGCTGTGAAATGTGTTCGAGAAGCGCGGAAACAGATGGAAGCATCATTTGCGTTTCCTCGATGGCGAAAACGTTACCCGTCAGTCGAGAGACTGGTATCAGCAGGATTTTATTACACCGGAACGGAAGACGACGTAATATGTGTTGAATGCGGAATAGTACTTTGTGATTGGAAGGAGACTGATGATCCTTGGCTCGAACACGCGAAAGCTTCGCCAGACTGTGTATTAATTAAATTGCACAAGAGACAGTGTGCGGAAAAATAGTAGTAGTAATAAACAAGTTTTATCTGGAAATGTATGCGCTTTTTTTATTTTGAATTATTCGTTTAGTATCGTTTTAAAATTATTATTTATCAAATATGATTTGGTCGTGTGCGTTAATTGTATCCTATAACGGTTTTATCAGTATTATTAGTTCGTAGGTTCGATCCCTCGCATTACCAAATCATATTTTTTTTATTAATTAAAATATATAAAGAACAATTTTCAGTTCCCGATTAAACAAATGTTTATTCTCTGTCAGTAAATAGCTTGCGGTCTTAGCGGCAACATTGTGTTTTTACGAGCGCAGATTTTTCGTCAGATTTATTTTGTAAATAATGAATTTTCTGAGACAAATGTTACTCGCTAAATCAAAAGAGTGTATTGCTAATTATCAGAATGCGATAAAATGTGTTGAAGAAACAGAAGAAATGATGAAGTTGACATTTTATACATGGCCAAAACGTTCACCGTCAGCCGATAGACTCAGATCAGCGGGATTTTATTATACCGGAATTGAAGATGACGTAATGTGTGTGGAATGCAAAGCGGTTCTTTGTGAGTGGGAGGAGACTGACGCTCCTTGGATTGAGCATGCAAAAGCCTCGCCATATTGTTTATTAGTTAGAATATATAAAGAATTATTTTCTATCCCCACCTAACCGAATATTTAGTATACGTTCAATTTTATTGTCAGTGTTCAGTTTACAGTCTCTGTGAGAACATGTTAACGAAAGAATGGACGGTAGAAGTATAATCGACTTATTAAAACGCGAATTTTCAGAAGACGTTGTATTAAGGTTATCAAATATTATTAAAGTAACGAGTTTAGACGATTTGGTGATAGATCATTTTCGAACGTGCCAACTGAAGGGAATATATGATTGCTTAAAAGAAATTATTTTTTATTGTGAAGTAAAAAAGTTATCTGAAGACGGGTGTTGTTGTAGTGATAAGTTTACTGACGTTATAGACGGTCCGTGCCCGTGCGCTATTTTTGAAAGAAATAAAAATAAATTACTGTGTTGTTTACAGTTGATTGAAAGTCATGATGATTCAGAAATTAAATTATTTTTTGTAGATAGATATCTTCGATTTTTAAAAACAAAATGACTGATAAATTTGAAAACAGTATTTCCGCATTTAATTGGCAAATATATTATTTCGGCCCGCCGCTCGATGGAGAATTAAATTTTAACGAAATTTGTTGTTTGATAGTGAACGAATTTACACGAGCAAATGTTGTTAAAATTGAAAGGAATAAGCAGATTATTAAAATCAGTTTACCGATTACTTATACGTACGGTGCTGTATTGAAAAAATTAAAAAACTGTAGTCGTCAAACACTACTGAGTATCGATCATGAAGAAGAAGAAAAATTGTATAAAGTAAAATCAGTTCGTGCGTCACCAGTCGCTGTGAAGACGTCGGTTAAAAAACAATGTCAAAACAAGCGCTGCTGTGTGAAAGATTAATCAATCATTCGATAAACGAATTGTTAGAATCCGGTTTTGTTTTTAAACGATATTTAGATAGTGTTCAGTGTTCTTTGTGCGGGTTTCAGACAAGAGGAACTTTACCTATCGAACATATTCAGTTTATGCATAAATTATCGAAGCCGAATTGCGAGATGGAGCAATGTATAATGTATAATTTCAATAATTATAGGAATGCGAAAAGATGTATTGCAGAGACTAAAAAAGTGATGTTATTATCATTTAAAAGTTGGCCTACACTCGAGCCCAATTTTAAAAAACTGGTTAACGCCGGATTTTATTAGTAAATTATCATGTATAGAGTGTAGAGTCATTTTAAACGGTTGGAAATGTTCTGACGATCCTTGGACTGTTCATGAAAAAGTATCACCACACTGTTTTTTGGTGAAAATTCACAAAGGTGAAGATTGTATTTAATTAATTATTATTATTATTATTATTATTATTATTATTATTATTATTAAAAAAATAATAAAAAATAGTATTGATGTATTTGTGTTTGTTGTTTTTTATTCATTTTCTTATCATAGTTAGAACCGTCAACATATATAATGAGTGTAAGAGAGAATATCAGTAACGAATTACATAAACAAGTTAGAAAAAATTTTTTAACTCGTAGTGTTGAGCTCAAAGGTCTTGATGATTTATATCAAGCCGATCTTGTAGAAATGATTCCATATGCAAAGTTGAATAGAGGTTATAAGTATATATTAACGATGATAAATTGCTTCAGTAAATACGCATTCGCTGTTCCAATAAAAACAAAATCGTCTGAAAATGTTGCGCGAGTACTTAAAATTTTATTACAAAATAATAAAATGAATCATTTACAAACAGATAAAGGTAAAGAATGGTACAACGAACGTGTGCGTAATTTGTTGAAGCAATACAATATAAATCATTATTCTACACATTCAGATAAAAAAGCTTCTATTATCGAACGATTCAACCGTACTTTGAAAAATAAAATGTGGAAATGGTTTACAACTAACGGTAAGTATACGTGGTTGAATGTCCTTCCTGATTTATTGAGAGACTACAATAATACTGTGCACAGAACAATTAAAATGAAACCTGTAGATGTAAACAAGAATAACGAAAAAGAAGTATTGTTACGAATAAATAAAATAAAACAATTAACGTTCAATAAGAAACCTCCAAAATTTAAAATCGGCGATAGAGTAAGAATTAGCAAATATAAAAAGGTGTTTGCTAAAGGTTATCTTCCCAACTGGACAAACGAGTTATTTACTATTTATAACGTTAAATCTACAGCGCCGAGAACGTATATTCTGAAGGACGATAAAGGTAATATATTAGAAGGTGGTTTTTATGAACAAGAAATAAGTAAAACAAAATTTGGTGACGTATATTTAATTGAAAAAATTTTAAAACGTAAAGGCGAGAAAGTACTTGTACGTTGGTTGGGTTATAATAAATCACACGACAGTTGGATTAATAGAAATAATATTATATAATAACGTGTGTAAAAAAATAGACGTCAGTGATGAAGCTTAAACGGCAGAAACATAAAATAAATATTCGCGATATTGATACGATTGTGTGTAATTGTAGTGATCTGAAGAAAAAGAGAAAAAAACATAGTAAATTATTACCAGATAATATTAGATGTTTAATTACAGGCTCATCAGACATGGGGAAGACTAATTTAATGCTTAATTTGTTATTCGATCCGAACGGATTATGCTTTGAAAATATATACGTGTTTTCAAAATCGTTGTATCAGCCTAAATACAAGTTTTTAAATAGAGTGTTTTCAAAAATACCGTTTATAGGTTATCATACGTTTACAGATAATGACGAGGTTATACATCCGAATGAAGCTAAACCTAATTCTGTAATAATTTTCGACGATATAGCTTGTGAACGGCAGTATAATATACGAAATTATTTTACAATGGGGAGACATAATAATATTGATGTTTTTTATTTGTGCCAGTCGTATAGTAAAATTCCAAAACAACTGATACGAGATAACGCAAATTTAATAGTTTTATTTCGACAAGATGAACTAAATTTAAAACATGTTTTTGCCGATCATGTTAACACGGATATGAGTTTTGATTGTTTTAAAGAAATTTGTAATAAAGCATGGATACGTGGTAAACATCATTTTTTAGTAATAGACAAAGAGAGTGATATGCGTCGCGGTCGTTATCGTATTGGATTCGATATTTATATAGATACATAAGGATTGATAAATTATTGTACAAGATGACGTCGCGAGCGAAACGTGAACAACTTGCGAAAGAGATTAAACAAATTAGGAAAGATATTAGACGGAAACACGCTAATTTGACTCAAAGTGCTATCAGCGAACAACAGGAATTAGAGAAACAATTAGAACCGATAGTTCAACCTTTAAAAAAGTTAATAAATTTACGTGATGTGCTTTACGATACGGATGAAAAAATGGATGATGTAGAAACGCGTTTAAAAAAACATAAACGTCGTGGAAATAAAATAGAAGAACAAAAAGAAGTAGGAATTACGCCGATTAAAATGAGAAAAATTGGATCGATAACTAGTACACCTGAAATGGATGTTAACGAAGGTGCTACGGAAATATATGAAACACCGCCGACATTACAAGAAGTACTATCAACATCTACTGGTCTTAGTAGAGCAAATTATTGGATTGATAACGCTGTCACAGGAAAATTGCCTAGACTATATTTACGTAAATTGTTTAATGATAAAAATAAGGAAATCGATCATACTTACGGTGTTTATTTTGGAGACGATGATTCGATAAAGATAGGCAATTCAACTATTAATTTCGAGGGCGATAATATTATTATCGATAATGTAACGTATGAAGGTACGCCTGGACTTTATGAACTTCTTTTTATGAAAATACCTGACGATTATATATATTCAGAAGAGGATCTGCATACGTACGGTTTGATACTAAAAGCGACAAATGCTCATAAACAGAGTCACTCTGATCGAGTTAAGAGTAACAAAGGACATAAATATAATAATATAATTAAAAATCTGGTATCAGAGTCAACGTCTACTAAATCGAAACTGAAACGTATTGAAGGACGCGGTGTTTTATCGTTAACTAACGATGATAAGCCGAATTATGTATATTGGGATGATCCGAACGAGTTATGCGACAGATTACGTTTATTAATAGCATCTAAGAATACCGGTCATTCCGGTCATGAAAATGAAATCATATCAATTATCGAAGAATTGCGAGAAGCGAATATAATAAAATAACGTGTAGTAACGTTAATTTTGTCATTTACAAAATGAGTATCGATAAATTCGGACGTTACAATAGACATATGCGGATAAACGTTGTTCGCGGTCCTACTGGTGAAGGTTTTCGTTTAACAGATGAGGGTGATTATGATATAGATAATAAAAGACTCTGTAATGTCGGTAACGCTGTTTCGGAAGAAGATGCTGTTACTTTTAAAATTTTAAAAGAAAATTGTTTATATCAAATTGATAATCAGTACGACGTTGCTTTGAAAAATATAATTAATTTAGCCGATCCGAAATTACTTACTGACGCAGCGACTAAATCGTATGTAGATACAAAAATTCCGACCGTATCAAATGGAATTTGTAACTTCGAAGGTTATAGGTTAAATAACATAGGTTATCCATCGGTTCCGACAGATGCTGTAAGCAAACAGTTTATACTCGATACAGTTAATATAGTTCAACAGAGAGTTGAAGACAGATTAGACAATTTTGTTAATATATTAAACAATCACGTGTATAGTATATTATATAATGTTTATGTAAAAACAACGAAAGATAATCCTGTCAGAGATATAGAAGATTGGAAAAAATATATATATTTGTAAATTATTATTTATCGCCGTCACAAATGCGTGTATATCAGAAGAGTGCAGAAGATGTCCGTCGCGGTCGAGGATTAATCGGAAATTTACTGAATAAAGCGGTCGATATTTTACCTATCGAACTACATGTTCCTGGTTATCAATACTGCGGACCGGGTACGAAATTAAGTAAACGATTACAGCGCGGAGATTCGGGTATTAATAAATTAGACGCGGCTTGTAAGGAACACGATATAATATACTCGAAATATCGAGATACTGAAAATCGTTCTAAAGCCGATCGTGAATTAGCGGAAAAAGCTTGGCAACGTGTAAAAGCACGAGACTCATCTATCGGTGAAAAAGCTGCTGCTTGGGCGTTAACTAATATTATGAAAGCGAAAAGTAAATTCGGCGGCGGTATTAAAAATAAAAAAAATAAAAAAAATAAGCGAATTTCTAAATCAAAAAAAAGAAAAAGGAGGGGAAGGGGATTATACTTACGGCCGTATAAAAAATCTGGTGGTGGTGGCGGTGGTGGGAATAAAAAAAAAAAAACATCGAAAGAAATAAAGATTCCTTCACACGCTCTCACCAATAATGAATTGTTTTCCTACGCTAAACTCTTGAATGTATCTAATTTTAGAGGTGTTTTTATGAAAGATACTTTACCGTTAAAAATTCAGAAAAATGAAACCGGTATTGTTAATTTAGATAGTATACGCGGGTTAGGTACGCATTGGGTATGTTACCGTAAACAAAATAAGACAATAAACTATTTCGATAGTTTTGGTAATTTAAGACCGCCAATTGAATTAGTTCGTTACTTTCAAACATCGGAGCAACAACCCGTCAATATAAACTATAATTATAAACGTTATCAGCGATCGAATACAGTTAATTGTGGACGTTTGTGTTTACAGTTTCTTAGTAATAATGTTTAGCTTAAACGGAGTAGGATCCTCGCTTAGTTGTGATATATTTCCTCCCATCGAACTCGAAGGAAATTGGGAACTCGGATTGATTAATTTCATGACATACAATTCCATACCGAATGTTGAAGAAAATGTAAATAATATGTTTTATTTCGGTGACGATGGAGTGATTGCATTACCTACAGGCTCTTATGAAATCGAGGATATAAACACTTATATAAATCAAAAATTACCAAAAAGTAATAAAAAGAAAATTATTAAATTATTAATACGTGCTAATAATAATACTTTGAAAAGCGAAATCTATTCGAGTGAAACGATAGATTTCACTAAACCGAATTCTTTGGCTTCTCTTCTCGGATTCGCTAATACTGCCAAACTCGAACCGCTTATATGGCATTCATCACAGTCGACAATCAGCATTGTAAAGACGGATGTTGTGAGACTTGTCTGCAGTGCCGTGGTTGGATCATTGAAGAACGGCCGAGAATCTCATATATTACACGAATTTTATCCGACAGTCGGACCGGGGTATAAATTAGTAGAATCACCGACAAACGTTATCTATTTACCAGTGAATACAAATAGATTAGATAATATTACAATACGATTAGAAGATCAAGACGGAAAGTTAATAAATTTTAGAGAAGAAACGATTTCTTTGCGATTACATATAAGAAAAAGACGAGATGAGGCTAATTTTTCCATATGGGCAAAATAAAACAATAGTTAAGCCCGTAAATAGTGTCAGTAAAATACGGGATGCTAATCAGTTAACATCTCTTAATAGAAAATTTTTAAAATCGTTAGGGTATAAAGTACTTATTAACAATGAGTATATTGGACGTGTTAAATAGCGCTGTCTATGATGACGATAGTATCATCGGACGTGCGTATCATACACACACTCCTTACGCATCTACTACATTAAATAATAATGATGAGATACGTATTCCTGTTCATCAACAAGATCATTATACACTTCCCTGCGAGAGTTATCTACATATCGAAGGTAAATTAATGGGTGAAAACAATCAGAAAAACGAAAATATTCAATTAATTAGTAACGGATTAGCGTTTTTATTCGATGAAATACGGTACGAAATATGTGCTACGGAAGTAGATCGTGTTAAAAATGTTGGTATCACATCAGTAATGAAGAATATTTTAACATTCAAACCCAGTGATATGAAGAAAATAACTAATGCAGGATGGACGGGAGATGTAAAAAGTTGCTTCACAACAGATTCAACGAATTTCGTGTTTTGTATTCCTTTAAAATTATTACTCGGTTTTGCTGAACAATACAAACGCATAATTTTAAATGTGAAACAAGAACTGATTTTAATACGATCATCGTCTGATAATAACGCTGTAGTTTTAAACGCTATCGATAAATATAAATTACAATTAACAAAAATCAATTGGCGAATTCCTTATATTTATGTTAGCGATGAGTATAGACACAGATTATTGAGTATTGTTGATAGAGATACGCCAATAAAATTAGCGTTTCGTAGATGGGAGTTGCAAGAATACCCGACTTTACCAGAAACTAAACAGTTGACATGGACGATAAAAACTGTAGCACAGACTGATAAACCGCGTTATATAATTGTAGGTTTTCAAACAGATAGAAAAAATAACATAACAAAAAATGCCTCTCATTTTGATTTATGCAACTTGCATAATATTAAATTATATTTGAATTCGCAATACTATCCGTATGATAATTTAAACGGAAGTAAAGAGACGTTATACGAAATGTATAAAGGGTTTCAATCATCGTATTATGATGGTAGCGAGAACGAACCTGTTCTGGACAGGACCGATTATTTATTATACGCGCCGATAATTGTTATTGACTGCTCTCATCAGAGCGACCTTTTAAAAACCGGTTCTGTTGATGTTCGTTTAGAAATAGAATCAGCGCAGAATTTTCCGTCGAAAACGACCGCATATTGCTTACTGATATCTGATAATTTGCTTGTATATTTACCTTTATCTGGTGTTATAAGAAAATCGATAGAATGAATCGATTGTTAACATTATATTTATTCGCTTGTCATACACATTTTATAATCACTTGTAGTGTTAGCGCTTTATAATAATGATCGGTTTTATTGTTGATGTTCAATGTTTTTTCGACGACGCTAAAAATTATATTGTTAAAGAATTGTGTGTACAAAGAATAGAAAATCACAACTGTACCGGTGTGAGAGAACATTTTTTGTTTTTACCACCATTCGATTATCGTTATTTATCAAAAAATAGAAAAAAACAAGTAGAGTGGTTGAAAAGATTTTTTCATGGTTTCAGCTGGAATTGTGGAATTCACAGCTATGACGAACTTCACAATATTTTAAACAGCATCGTTACTGAAGGTGAATATGTGTACACTAAAGGAGCAGAAAAACAGAGACTCATCCAGGACATGATCGACTACAAGTCGGTTGAAGTAATAGATCTCGAAGCGCTTAAGTGTCCATCATTAAGTGTCTTACAACAGCAGACTGTGGCACGTGTCGATTGTCCATATAAACATAATCTTGATCATTCTGCGCTAAATAATGTATTTCATATAGCAAATTGGATATTGAATAATAAAATTTAAAATGTATTTTTTTAATGTATTTATTTCACATCTTTTTCCTTCACTATTATTAATCTATGATCGACTACAAGTCGGTTGAAGTGTCCCTCATTAAGTGTCTTAAAACAGTCTGTATAAACATATTTTTTTTCTTCACTATTACTATGCTAGAACATCACATTATTATTAATCCGGGAATCCATGATAAATACCAAACAAAGGAAAGGATTTTGTGAAAGTATTAAACACCAACACTAAATTTTTTTTATATGCTATTTATTTATACATATATATATATAAAATTACAAAAATTCTATAATTTTTTTATTAATTCTTTTATAAACGGTTGTATAGTCGAGCCTGGTCTGTCGACTATCGCTTTCAATTTCACAATTTCTCCAGGTGTTAATCTTTTTGGCGAAAAAAACCATTTATGGAGAAGACGACTCTCCTCCTCCTGTTTTGATAACGTGTTCATTTCCATCAAAGACGCAAATAGAAGTAGGTCAAAAACAGCTGTAAATGTGTTCTATGTAAAATTAAATACGGTTTAAAAATAACATAGGAAAGTCTTATAACAAAAACAAATTAATTTTTTGAATAGAGAAATGTAAAACACGTTATACCTTGTAATAATACATATATTAAAAATGATATAAAAAGAACACACTTATTTTACAGGTGACCAAAAAAAAACAAGAATTATTATACACGTTCTTGTGTAAAACATATTATTTTTATTATATATATTAAAATTAAATTATTTATATATATATACATACAATTAAATACTTATTTATAATATATACATATTTACATACATCAATCAATCAATCAACTAACAGACCAACCTTAAATTATTTTAATACGGCTTATACCGCGTCTTGTACGAGCCGTGTGCTACATCTTTAACATTTTTAATTTTGTTTAAAGCCGATTTAAATAAATCGGCTGTTGCCACGAACAGCGGGTCTTGTTGTGACGATGCTAAAACAGTCACTTTACGGGATACTTTTTGCCACCAGCTGTCGGAAGGTACACGTTTGATGTCAGCCGTCTGCGTTAATTTTACCTCGATCAAATATGGACCTTCCTCACCTGGTGTTTTAACCCATTTCTTCATACCGTCTTTTAATATCTCAAACTTTTGTTCAAATTTAGTGTTTTTGATTTTTTTTGATTTTTCAGATTTTTTAGATTTTTTAGATTTGGAAAAAGAGTTAAAAATTTTATCAAAATCGTCTTCGCTATCTGATTGAGTATCGGTACTACTATCGCTGTTTTTATTGAGTTCAATCGTCTCGGCCGATTTCTTTATACTAATTAATTCACGAAACAATTTAATACTATCATGATCTAAATTTTTGCTATTGTAAAGTTCGTCATCAATCTGAGAATTAAAATAATCGATAATTTCCGCTAAGGTCATTTCTTTTTGTTTCCTACGGAAAATATCGATTTCTGACGGTTCATCATCAAATATATGCATGACCGCATTCTGAATAATTAAATATAAATTAATAATAATTGAAGGTTGGTCCAGTACAATCGCTTTCAAATTTTCTAATGCCTCCTCCCACAGCACTATTTTTACCAGCCCCGTTATGTAAAGACATTGAATCACGTCTTTAATTGAAAAATACGTCGATGGGCCGGCGGATGCTGAAGGAGAAGTATTGGATGCTTCGCGTTCCATTACTAGAAACAGAAAAAAAATAACATAATTAATTTCTAACAACATTTTTAAAAAAATAAATAATATTGTTAGAAAAAAAGAAAATTTAAAAATCTGTTAAAAATTTTTCTATTTCTAGCAATAAGTTTTCATCATCATCATAGTTATCTGCAACGCTTGTTCCTCCTGTCGAACCAAAACCACAAGAGCCGCGAGCTGTTGAATCTAAACTCGCTAATTCTTGTAATTTTGGCTCAGCTATTTGTTCGCATATTAACTGCGCTATACGATCTCCTTTTCGAATGTAAAAAATTTCAGAAGAATGGTTAAATAAAATTACACCAACATTTCCGCGATAGTCTCTGTCAATAACGCCTGCACCGACGGCGATATGGTGTTTTAACGCTAACCCAGAACGTGGTGCAATTCGTCCGTAACATTTCTCTGGAATTTTAACAGCCAAATCAGTTTTAACTAACGCATTGTCATGAGGAGCGATCATACAATCATACGCGCTTCTGAGATCGAAACCCGCAGCATATGCGCTCATTTTGACTGGAGGATAAGCATTATCAGATAACTTGACAAAAAACAGAGTTGGAACTGCCATTATGCCTGCAACACAAAAAACAAATTATACTGCCTTCAGCGATGATAATATCTATATACAAAAACAATTACATTATCGGATAATATTAACATATATTAAAAAACAATTTTAAACAATTACTTACTGAATTGATGTATGAAGTTGTTGTACAAAAAAGAGAAGAACAAGTTGATAATATCTGTATAAAACAAAATCAAGTATTAGTTTTATAACTTAACATAATCACCAGTAGCGTTAGTATTTTTTAATAAAAATAATCATTTACCAAAAGTGACGGTAGTCAGTCGCTTGATAAAAACGTACGAAGGGAGACGAAAGCTGATATAAATACAAGCTGATAATATCTGTATAAAACAAAATAAAGTATTAGTTTTATAACTTAACATAATCACCAGTAGCGTTAGTGTTTATAATATAAATAATCATTTACCAAAAGTGACGGTAGTCGATTGATAAAAACGTACGAAGGGAGACGAAACAAGCTGATAATATCTGTATTAATTTTACAACTTAAAATCTATTACTATCAACAGCGCTAATGTTTTTATATTAAATAAAAATATCCGCTTACCAAAAATAGTAGTAGTAGTAGTAGAGTAGTAGTAGTAGTAGTAGTAGTAGTAGTAGTAGTAAGCAGATGATATCTGTATAAAAATAAAAAAAAGTATTAATTTCACAACTTAACATTATCTATTTAAAATCTATCACCATCAACAATGTTAGTGTATACAAAAAATTGTCTCTTACCTGAGATAGCAGCAGTACAACACGTCGAGTCGAACGAAGAATTGTACATAGATCAGTAAAATTCAATTTACTTTATATACATTTTTTGAGAATACCAATTATGACCTCTGTACAGAGACTTGTTTACTGTTTTCCGTTATCAAGCCACTTCCATTTACGTAATTATACAAAAAAACTGTGATTAATAATCATGTGATATACGCGTGAAACTTGTTATTTACAGATTGTAATGTCAAAACAACAAAAAAATAATATAAAGAAATAAAAATACTGTAAAAAGAATAATAATTAGGACTTTGTATCCAGATTTTGTTTACTGTTTTCGTTATCAAGCTAATTCCATTTACGTAATTGTACAAACAACTGCAATTAATAATCATGTGGCATACACGTGAAACTTGTTATTTATAGGTTGTAATGTCAAAACAAAACAAAAATAATATGTAAGAATACAGTAGAGAGAATAATAATTAAAACTCTGGACCCGGATTTCGTTATCGAACCAATTATTTTAATAACTGTAATTAATAATCGTGTGATATACACGTGAAACTTGTTATTTACAGATTGTAATATAAAAAACAAAACAAAAAATAATATAATTAAGAGTACTGTCGATTAAACAACCCGGAATTATCGCAAATTGGTTTTTCCATTTATGTACGGCGCCAATTAACTGAAATGACGTAAATATTTTTTTTTCTCAATTTGTATTTTACTGTTATAGACGCAAAACATTTAAATACTATGATTTTATTTCTCTACATCAGTATGAAGACAAATTCATCAAATTCGTTACAGGACAGATAGAGAGATACAATCGCTTCATAACAAAATCAACGAATTTTGTGTACCTTCAAAACTATTACTCAGCTTTATTGAACAACAGCAACCTATAGGTATTGGAATTATTTATTTTACTGTTAGACTAATTCAATAGTAAATATTTACTTTTTAAAAAATGAATGATTTTACTTTTTTTAGATTATAATGGACAAACAACTCCCATTCAAAAAGAGATTGTCTGTGAGAACCGATAATGACGCAAATACTCGCACACCTGAACCGGGATCTTCATCCAGACAAGATCCTCAGCCTGGGCCATCTTATATACAACATCCAAGTTATTCTTCCACATCATCACCATCATCATCATCATCATCATCATCATCTAATAATAATAATTTACATTTAAAAAATAATAGATTAAAACATATAATTTTAGAAAATAAATTTATAGAAATAGAAAATGCGTTTAAGGGTAATTTAAGAACGTATTTTTATAAAAATAATAATAACGTAATTAAAGACATATGTCTATTATTAATTTATTTAAAATTAGAAATATTAAACATTTTAAGTAATATGATTGTAATATATAACGCTATAAAATTCAATATTTTAGTTGAATGTACATACGTTAAAAATAATATTAATGAATATCAGGACAGAACATTTAAAACCAAAAATATTATTTTACTTCATAGTTCGTCTATACCATCTGAAATAGACAGTATGATAAACAGTATTTGTAATGAAGAAGACATATATGTACAAAAAGGCTCTGGATGGTCGTTACATTCAATTGACGGGATATTAATTCGAATTAATCGTTTTAAGCCTTTAAGAGGTAGTTCGTATATTCCGCTTTCACCAAAACTGACTGCTAAAAAAAGCATAATTAATCCTAAAAATACAGATAATTATTGTTTTAAATGGGCGATTCTTTGTAAATTCGTAAACGGTTCACACCCGGAACGCATAAATTTTCGTTATAAGGATTTAGAAAATAAATTTACTTTTAATAATATCGATTTTCCTACTCCGTTAACACAAATAAAAATTTTTGAAAAAAATAATAACGTTTCGATTAACGTGTATGGTGTTGAAAACGATATCACAATTTACCCGTTAAAAGTATGTGATAATGAAAAATCAAACCATTTCGATCTTTTATTATTAAATAAAAATAATACGACCCATTATTGTTATATTAAAAATTTCACCAAATTAATTAGATCGCAAGTAACTAAAAGTTTTAATGATATAGAATTTTGTAAACGATGTCTAACCTACTTCACTGTTAAATCTAAAAAGTTAAAAATACATAAACGAAACTGTCAAAAAAATACACCTACACGAGTGATAATGCCGACTGATAATTTAAAATTTCAAAATTTCCAATACCAATATAAACTTCCAATAGTAGTTTACGCGGATTTTGAATGTATATTAAAACCGATAAGTACTTGTTACCCTGATCGGAAATATTCTTTTACAGTCGCGAATGAACTACACGAACCTATGAGTTTTTGCGTTTATTTCGTTGTAGAAAATTCAATTCCCGCTAATATTAAAAAACATTTGCCATCAGAACCGTTCTTATATAGAGGTAAAAATGCTGCGGAAAAATTCGTATCATATCTCGTTGAAAACATAAATTTATTAGGTTTGCTTCTTAATAATATTATACCGTTAAAAATGACAAAACAAGATAAAATCAAATATAAATCTACTACACATTGCGAAATGTGTAAACGCGAATTCACGTTATTTTACAGACCCGTTAGAGATCATTGTCATATTACCGGTCGTTACCGTTCCGCATTATGTAATAATTGTAATCTGAGGAGACAAAATCAAAAATTTGTTCCCGTTTTTATTCACGCTAGTTCAAATTATGATTCTCATTTTATCGTCCGCCAATTAGGGTATGATATTAGGCAAATAATTGTTATTCCAAATTCGACTGAAAAATATATATCATTTTCAAAAAAAACGTGTAACGGAATAACTATTAAATTTGTTGATACTTTTCGTTTTCTAAATAGATCCTTAGCGGAACTAAGTAATAATCTACCAAAAAATCAATTTTTTCATACTAGCAAATTTTTTTCAAATAATGATATGGATTTAGTCACTCGAAAAGGTGTATATCCTTATGAATATACCGATTCGTGGGAAAAATTGGAAGTACAAGAACTACCTCCTAAAGTCGAATTTTATAGTAAATTAAATGCGAAACATATAAGCGATGAAGATTATAATCACGCGGTTCAAGTTTGGAATCATTTTAAAATTAAATCGTTGGGCGACTACAGTGATTTATATTTGAAAATTGACGTATTGCTTTTATGCGACGTTTTTGAAAGTTTTCGTTTGCTTTGTTTATCTTCACATAATTTAGATTGCGCGCACTATTTAACCGTTCCAGGGTTTGCTTTTGATGCGATGCTATTTTGTACTGGTATTGAACTTGAGTTGCTTAACGAATACGAAATGTATATGTTTTTTGAGGCCGCTGTAAAAGGAGGAATATCGTCATGTATTAAAAAACATTCAAAAGCCAATAACGAATATATAAAAGAAACATATAATCCAAATTATCCTAAAACATTTTTAGCATATTTAGACGCGAATAATCTATACGGGTGGGCGATGAGTGAATATATTCCGTATTCTAACTTTGTATGGACTGATAAAATTACTATTACAGATATATTAAATACCCCTAATAATTCTAAAACAGGGTATATATTAGAAGTCGATATAGAATACCCTGAAAGTTTACACGATAACCATATGGATCTACCATTTCTTCCAATTAATAAAAGTATAAATCACACAAAACAAACAAAATTACTAACTACATTAGAACCAAAAGAACATTATATTTGCCATTATATCAATTTAAAACAAGCTGTCAATCACGGGTTGAAAGTAACTAAAATTCACAGAACGTTAAAATTTTATCAAAAACCATGGTTAAAACCGTATATCGATTTAAATACGGGAAAACGACGAATTGCAACAAACGAGTTTGAAAAAGATTTTTTTAAATTGTTAAATAATTCTGTCTTTGGTAAGTGTATGGAAAATGTAAGAAAAAGAATGAAATTAGATCTTGTAAGTGAAAATAAAAAATTATTAAAACTTATTTCTAAACCGACTTTCAAAGACAGAATTATATATGATAAATCACTTTGTGCTGTATTATCAAACAAAACGTCTATTTATTTTAATAAACCAATTTATGTAGGTTTCGCGGTATTAGAATTGAGCAAAACCTTAATGTATGAATTTCATTATGATATAATGAAAAAAAAATATGGAAACAAAATTTCGTTATTATATACTGATACTGACAGTTTGTTTTATGAAATATTGACAAATGATTTTTATGAAGATATGTTAGATCCAGATTTGAAAATGTTTTTTGATACTAGCGATTATCCTCCTGATCATAAATGTTATTCTACTATAAATAAAAAAGTAATTGGCAAATTTAAAGACGAATGTAACGGTATTCCGATTAAGGAATTTATTGGTTTACGATCAAAATTATATACCTATACTACGCGTGACAATAATATTCAAAAGAAAGCGAAAGGAATTAAAAAATGTGTAATTAATAACGAGATCGCGTTTAACGATTTCAAAAATTGTCTTCATAATACTCTTTCGGAAACAGAAAAACGTAGAATTATGAAATTAATAAGATCGAAAAAACATATAGTAGAATCGGTATCAATTAATAAATTAGCGTTAAGCAATAATGATGATAAGAGAGTATTATGTGATAACGGGATAAATACAATCCCGTACGGTCATTATTCATTAAGCCATTCAAGTTGATACTTTATAGTCGAACTATGAATCGTCTTTTTATGTTGCAAAATAAACACAATCAACGTAAAAACATCGTTTTTAATATTTACGATACTCAGACTATGGGACTTAAAAATTTTAATATCTGTTATTCTAAAATATTTAAATTTCTTCGTGAAAAAGTAGAAGAATATGATAATAATGTGGAGTGTGTTAAAAATTGTACAAAGTTTGATGTGTATCAAAATACTTGTTGTAATAATCATTTAAAATGCGATCAACGTGTTACTCAACTTTGGAATACTATATCTCAATTATTTTAACATATTTTAATTTACCATGACATTTTATGTATATATTTTTAATACCTGAACAAAAAAAACGATATCGACAATATTCAAATAATTTCCTACACAAAAAAATGTTCATTGAAACGCATACTGGAAACGTGATTGTGTTAATTGCAATGAAACCAATAATAAATTAATCTTTTGACCTTCTACTTATAACACGTACTGACGATAATGCGTTTTCTGTCTATATAAACCGATTAAAAATTGTGGCTCAGCATCCAGAAGCATACCAACTGTTGTAATGTATAATCACACAGAATTTTTGAAACGCTTAAAGACGTTTTATAAAATTGAAAAAGCTGGACGAAAAAAACATTATCATAGATTTTATCCTAATAGGAATCAAAATCCTCACAATCTGGCAGCCGCTGGATTTGTTTATGAAGGCGATGGCGACACCGTTCGATGTCTGACATGTAGAGTCAGATTTATGGAATGGACGGCGGAGGATTGCCCTATAGCATTACATAAGAAAAGAATGCCGCAATGCCAGTTTGTGATAACACAACTTGGATGTGATCATTATCATCTTTAAGGTATTTTTTTTAAAAATAATTTTTACTATTTTAAAAAAATAGGTGATTATATTAGTTTCACAATATAATTTAATTCGTTACCTGTAAAATAAGTAGGTTCTTCATATGTCGTTTTTACATTTCTCTATTCCAAAAATTTTGTCTTATAAGTCTTTCCTATATCATTTTTTTTTAAATATGTAATTATTAAAATATATAATGTATTCTGTACGTTTCTCTATTACTTTTTTTATCTTTAGTTAATAGGATTCAATTTTTAGTTCTTAAAAGTTTAGTTTATCTTTTGTTCAATTTTTAAAAAAATATGACTTTTTTTTTCAAAGGATTCTTGGTGCGTTTAATTAACAAATTATTATTTTTTGTTTGTTATAGGGTTGGGGGAGGACTGACTTCCAACTGCTGACAAAAAAAAAATAAAAATAAAAAAAAATAAAAAATAATATGTTAATATAATCTTAATTATTTTATTATCATAGTTCAAATAGTTATTTTGTATGTACTTATTAATATAGTTAATGTAATCTCAATTATTTTGTTATCACAAAATTTGTTAGTCATTTTGTATGTACATAGTTATTTTGTATGTACTTGTTAATATAATCTCAATTATTTTGTCGTCATAAAATTTGTAACTGTTCAAATAGTTAGTTTGTATGTACTTGTTAATATAATCTCAATTATTTTGTTATCACAAAATTTGTAACTATTCAAATAATCATTTTGTATGTACTTATTAATATAATCTCAATTATTTTGTTATCACAAAATTTGTAACTATTCAAATAATCATTTTGTATGTATTTGTTGATATAATCCGATCATTATATATGTATTTAATGGTATGATAATAAATATTGTGATCTGCTTTGATTTGTTATTATTATTTCGTAGGAATAATTAAAATAAAACCAGTGTTTTGTTAACAATACAATTTATTACACTCTTTACAACAATGAAATATTTCTCAATACAAAAATTCGAGTCATATCAATTTGAAGGTTATAGGTTGTCCATCGACTGTAACGTAAACAAGCGTCGACAATAATACATATCAACTCTATTTTTATAAATTTTATTTACAAACTGAACTTTTATTCTTCTTCATCGATATTACTATCAATTATTGTGTGAAATCGATTGGTCTTTCTTTTGAATTATCAATTGTAATATTAATTCTTTCAATTTGTATAGTACATCATCATTTGCACATTTCAATCCGAATATCGATAGATTATTTTGTTCTGTTCTAACTAATCCGCCCGTAAATTCATTAAAGACATACACAGTGTTATTCTTAAAAAAGTATAAATTGCCATCAGAAAATCTAAATGATGAATCGATTTTAGGCGGTATTCCAGGAAATGTATCGGATATATAACCCCATGATTTAGTAGTGAACATACACTCATTGACTTCTCTATAATAATTATCATCATGAAATATATAAGTTTTACCTGTATAACTGTTAAATACCGCATGCAAATTATTCGGTTGTATGTTAAATAAAGACTGGATATGCTTCGGATAACCATGACTTAATTTAAGACTCATTAAATCAAACATGAATACCAAAGAATCTATAAACATAACTATCTCGCCAGATGGCCGTTGATATACAGCTAAAATTTTTGTGAAATTTCTTGGAAGAAACGTTAACCAATGCTTTATTATAAGCGGTTTGGTGTACATCATCTCTGTCGGATTTAATATCCACAGCCATTTTTCATGTAATATATATAATCGTTTATCGGCAATTAAAAATAAATTAATATTTTTAAAATTACAAAGATCAATTTTATTTGTATCTATAGGACGCTCGTCTTCCGTCTCTGGTATTGAAGAAGATGGTGACATCGGCATGAAAGACGTCATAAAAGTGTTTTGTGTCTTACCATACAAATTTTGAATAGCTAAAATATCATCATCACCTAACTCGATTTTACCGTTGTAATAAGCATACATTACAGAATCTGATACATCTGAATGTGATAAACCTATAGCATGACCGATTTCGCGTATTAAAGTTGCATACAAACTTGATTGGCCAAGAGGAACGACTTTACCAGTCGAATATGACCAATTTTCATCTTCATCAATATGAATTTCTCGTCTTGAATTATTATAATCAGGAAAATATGCGTGCGCTAATGTTCCGCCTTTGCCGTCAAACATTCTCGTACATTGCCATGATTCTTTTTGCATCATATGTTTCAATCGTTTATTAGAAATTAAAATATCTGTATTCACTCTATCATGTTTGAAACGTATACCAGACTTTTCCTCCCATACTGCGAAAGATTGTTTAGTCAATTCTAACACCTCTTGATTCGCTAAATAATAATGCCATGTTACTTCGGGCTTGTTCCATTTGAAACTAGATACTCGATAATCGATAATATCACTGTTACCGCACCTAGTTTTCGACATTAAGTTTATAGTTTCATTATTTAATTCGCCATCAGTAGGCAATTTATAGTATTCTTGAAATATAAGTAACGCGTTAGCAATATCTGATTCATTTACCGCTTGCAACGAAAATTCATCATATGTTTTAAGATAACCATAGTCATATAAATATCGCTTAACTTTATCCATTTCAATCTGTGTTGTATTATCGGCCGAAGAATTTGCTAGTAATATTTGATCGCATTTTGCCCATAATGTTAAAAAAAATATTACAGATTTAAGCGGCGTCATAGTTTCCGATTGTACTGTACAATGACAAATACCAAATAACGTTATTAATAAAAAAAATATATCACGCCATTATCCCTTCTCCTAAACATTTGTTTACAAACAGACGCGCTCCGGCGGCGGTCGCCGAACTCCGAATGTTTACGTTTACGTTTTTCGTGTCCCAGCTTTGCGTTGTTTACGTTTGTCGGAATGTTTATGTTTACGTTTGTTACTGGGTCAGCGTGCCGTCGATCGGCGGCCAAAGAAAACAACGAGCACGTGGTGATAGCCGCCGCGTCGGCGAGAGAGAAAAAAACGTAAACATAAACATTCCGACAAACGTAAACAACGCAAAGCTGGGACACGAAAAACGTAAACATAAACACGAGGAGGTCGATGACCGCGGCGGGTGCGGGGTAGGGCGGGGGTGGGGAGGAAGGAAAAAATGTAAACATAAACAGAGGAGAGAACGTAAACAACGCAAAGCTGGGACACGCGGTGGAGAAAAAAAAACGTAAACATAAACACGAAGAGGTCGATGACCGCGGCGGGTGCGGGGTAGGGCGGGGGTGGGGAGGAAGGAAAAAATGTAAACATAAACAGAGGAGAGAACGTAAACAACGCAAAGCTGGGACACGCGGTGGAGAAAAAAACGTAAACATAAACACGAAGAGGTCGATGACCGCGGCGGGTGCGGGGTAGGGCGGGGGTGGGGAGGAAGGAAAAATGTAAACATAAACAGAGGAGTGGGGGGGCGTGGCGAGAGAGAAAAAATGTAAACAAACCGAAAAAAACGTAAACAAACGAGCGGAGTTGAGTGACCGCGCGGGCGGTATGTAGGTGAAGACGGGGGTGGAGGGAGTGAAAAAAATGTAAACATAAACAAACGAGGGGGGCGTGGCTGTCCCAGAACCAACCTTTTATTACTACTTTGGGATGAACCGATCTCCGGGCAATTACGTTTGGCTTGGCATTCATTGTGCGATAAATTGTGTCTGATTAGCAAAATTGTTGTCCCACGTTCTATTCGTTGCAAGTCTGAGGCAAGTATAGTTGAATTACATGGTTTTTTGGATGCTTCTGAAAAGGGGTTTGGGTGCTGTATTTATATTAGAGTCATTTATCAAGATTCATCGGCCTCTTGTCATCTCCTGTGTTCTAAATCTCGCGTGGCTCCCCTACGACAGGTGTCATTACCTCGCATCGAACTCTGTGCTTGCTTGTTGTTATCGCGACTCGTATCTAAGGTCGTTCCTGCGCTTTATTTGTTTATTAATAGTGTTCATTTATATTCTGACTCCATGGTGTCTCTTTACTGGATTCATGCCCAGTCCACGAGGTGGAAAACCTACGTCGCTAATCGTGTTGCCGAGATTCAGCGTCTTACGCAAGCCTATACATGGCATCACATCAATTCTAGACACAATCCTGCTGATATTATCTCTAGGGGGTGTCACCCTGACGTTTTGCGCGATTGTTCGCTTTGGTGGCACGGTCCCGCTTGTTTGTTTAATCTTCCGAGTCCAATCCTTTTCCACCCTTTTTACCTTCTAATCCGTCATCTTCTGAAGTCACTGCGGAAGAGAAACAAACCCCCAACCTTTCTCTAATGTCTACCCTGGCTATTGACCTTTCTAAGGACTTTTCTTCGTTGCATCGTCTGACACGCGTATACGCTTACTGTTTTCGGTTCATCAAAAATATTAGACTCTCCAGTGCTGACAAAATAACGGGCGCTCTTACCCCCGTCGAAATTCATCATGCTCTTAATTTCTTCATAAAACAATCTCAGTCGATCCACTTTGCTGCCGAGATTAATTGTCTTCGTAATGGGTCTTCTGTCTCTATCAGGAGTAAGTTGTCTTCTATCGACCCGTTTCTTGAGGAGTCTGGAGTAATACGCGTTGGCGGGCGATTACAGCAGTCGCAACTACCCTACGACACTAAGCATCCTATTGTCTTGCATCCATCGGCTCATATTACTCGCCTTATTATTGAACGCGAACACATTCGTCTACTTCACGCTGGTGCTCAACTCGTGCATCACTCACTTCGTCAACGTTGGTGGATTATTAATGCCAGGTTAGTCATTCGCTCCATCATTCGTAAATGTGTCAAGTGTCTCAGGTTTAGTGCCAAACAGCAGGTTCAGAGGCTTGGTATTTTACTATCTCCTAGAGTCACTCCATCGCGGCCGTTTCTATTCTGCGCGGTTGATTATGGTGGTCCCTTCATGATTCGTCATGGCGGGCAGAAATCCAGAACTCTCTCTAAGGCATACGTGTCTTTGTTCATTTGCTTAGCAACCAGGGCCATTCATTTGGAATTGGTTTCCGACCTTACAGCCAATGCGTTTATAGCTGCCTTACGTCGTTTTATGTCCCGCAGGGGCATACCCAGTCAGTTATATTCTGATAATGGCACAAACTTTAGGAAGGCCCGCAATGTTTTACATGATCTCTACAATCTTTGGCATAATAAGGATGCCACCTCATCAATCAAATCATTCACGGCCTCTCAGGGTATTTCATGGTCATTTATTCCGCCTTCATCACCTCATTTTGGTGGTCTTTGGGAGAGCGGCATAAAGAGTTTAAAGTTTCATTTGCGCCGCGTGGTAGGCAAGTCTATACTCACCTTCGAGGAGTTTACGACAGTTTTGTCTCAGATAGAGGCGTGTCTAAACTCTCGCCCTTTATTTGCCATCTCATCGGATGTAAATGATCCGGTGCCACTTACACCTGGCCATTTTTTGATTTGCGCACCATTAACGGCGATACCGGACCCAGACTTATCTCATGTTCCTATCTCTCGTCTTGGACGTTGGCAACTTCTCCAGAAGTTTGTCCAAGTCATTTGGAAGGCTTGGTCTCGCGACTATTTACACCAATTACAACAACGTCACAAATGGAAATTCGCAAAGGATAATGTTTCCATTGGGGACCTAGTTTTACTTATTGAGGATAACCTACCTCCATTAGCCTGGAAATTTGGTGTAATTACCACCACATTTCCCGGCCCAGATAACTTAATTAGAGTCGTAGACATTCGCACGCCTACTGGTGTTTTGCGGAGACCAGTACATAAGCTATGTCTGTTGCCAGCACGGGCCGAGACTTAGACACAAGGATATTATGATCATTTAGTACAAACAATGCTATTTTACTCGGCCATTGGCTTTATTACTTATTATATGACCATTTGGTCAACTTAATTGTAATATGTATCGTCACAACATTTTCATGACAATTTACACCATTGCGTGTTTCTATACTAAATTTGCATGTGACTTGTAAGTTCACAACCATGCACTGTGCTATCATCTCTATACTCATCATAGTTTCATGGTGGTATATTTGCTATTTTGTATTTATATGTTAATATTTTGTGTGGCATACTATGTCCTACACATTTACATTTTGATTGGTATTGGGTATGTGTCATGTTATCGGTGGTATTGTTTTATAAAAATTTGTTACATAATATTCGCATGGTTTGCAGTTATACAACCATGCATGCATTTCTTGCACAGTTGTTAATATGTGTGATATTGTTCTATGAATGTATTTCTCAATTATTCAACTCATGTATTACATTTGTAACCACAGTGTCGTATTTGTTACTTATGCTATTGCGCTTATTCATATTGTAGCGCAACAAAAATGATAGCATTTATGCTACATAAAAGAAGATTCACAGATTGATAAATAAATTGATACATAATCCCATAATAGAACAGAGACCCAATTATGACAATTATAGTCATAGACAAAATAAATAAGAATGCAAGGTAGTGTTGAATAGAATAAACGAACCTGTAAAATAAATAATAGCTAATGATATATGTTTAATAAAAAACAAAACAGAAAAATGAAACAATGACTTAATTCATGATAATAACAGATAAGAATTTTGTATTAAAAAAGTATTATATTATGACAAAAATGTTATGATAAAGTTTATGTGATGTTATATCAAATATGTGTTGAGTTCATGAAAAATAATGAAACAAATAGTGTTATTCAATGACTGTCATAGAATGAAGTGTGAGGCAGTTAACCAATGTTCATAAGTTCGAATTTTGTTATATGTGATCGAGAGATCAAGATAAATTTGTTATTAGATGTAGAAAAATAATTGTTTATACAAATGTTAATAATTAAGTTTTGATTGTATGTACGAATTTATATAAAAGGGACTATAGATGCCTAACAGACATAACCACAGGTAGATCAATTTACAATAAAAGGCCTAACAGCCAAAAATACTAAATAAACACTTATAACTTAAAGGTTAGATACATCAATTAATAATAATTAATAAATACACTATGAAGAGCTAGAAAGAAGAAAAAACATTAAGTTAATAATAATATTTAATAAAATTTATACAAATTATAATAATACCATAATGCCATAATATCGATTGGTAAAAAATAATATCGAAGGTGGATTAAATATAATAAAAAAGAAAAAAAAAACGGAATTATATCAAAAAACCAGTAGAAGATGTGTATAAAATGATAAACCAGCTATCGGTAAATTTACATTCCGATAGGACAGCAAATTGACAAAGAATAGACAAAAAAATATATGAAAGAAACACTATATAGTCCAAACATGTGGAAGCGGAAATTAATATAGGTTGCTAGGGAAAAATTTAAGAAGAATGTTGTTGATTTTAAAAATAACAAGAATTGCTTTTGGTAAAAACTGAATGTGATGATTTAAAAAACCCAAGAAGAATATATTGAATCGTAATATTTGAAATCAAGAGATACGATTATAAAGAAGATAAAATTCTATGATAATACTTACATCTATCACTAACACAGATTAATAAAATAACGATATATTATGAAATAATAATCGAGAACAAATAACCAAATTCTACAAGAAGAAACTTGGACTGTCCCATGTCCGAAGGGAATTGATGAAAAGATAATCAAATATAAAGAGTTAACAATAACACAACTCATAATTGTCACAACACCAGAAATTATAACCTTGCAAATACACGGAACAACACTAACTGCTTCAACCGAAGGAAGAACCTATTTGGATCCTGGCGGTGTAGAAGAAACATCAATCGGGCCGTAAAACAATTCAGAAGCTGTATTCCGAAGTGGACAGGACAAGAATTACTTTTATTAAACTGAAGAAAGAAAACTGTGCTTCATAATTGACCAGAACAACGAATTTAGCGATCAACTGCCAACGTGATTTGCTTCGTTAGAGACTGGTAAAGTTATATTATATTAATCATACTAAATACACAACACATAATTTTTGTAAATCTTGAATTCTTAGTATGTATTTTTAGTCTTCCCCACAGTTACAAGAACCTTCACACCCTGAAATAAATAAAATACGAATCAAATATAATATATAACCAAATATAAACAAAGGATTAAATAGTCAACAATCGATACCTGAATCTATAGTCCCAACATATATTAATTAGAATATATCCGAGTTAATGTGAATTGAATACACAAATAAAGAACCTTTATATATTTGTTACACCTTGTTATTTGGAGTATGGTTTAGTGAACTGGAACAAAAGTAACTGAATAAGTAGAGAATAAATAGTTAATATAAACATCGAATAACCTACAAGTTTCGTTGAGCCGATACTACAGCGCTTATAGCGGAATTATCTGACACCAAAGAGGGAGCGTAAAAATATAAAATCAGACAGAACTCTCTTCAAGGCATAATAGGGTTGGATGAAATTGTAGAATAAATCTTAAGTTATTTAAGTTCTAGGCACACTAACACTGATAATTATTAAATAGTTAAGTTAACATTAATTGAGTACATCCATATATTCCACAACTCCAAATATTTCCGAGAATTTATACAATTAAATTAATACAACACAATTGACAAATACAACAGTGGGAATTTAGACCGTACGTATCGGTTTACTTACAAATTGGTTTACATCGCGGGACTTGAACAGTAGCGGACACACCGGGGTTACTAACAAATTGGCGCTCAACTTGTGTAGGGCTTGAGTTAAGTAACTATAATAACAATAACATTACTTAACCAGAGCAGGCAACTGTGGGAGAGTAAACATGCATACCAGAGGTAGATCAAGGATTAGGGCAGGAGAAACGGAGAAGGAAATAGATGAACAAGAACAGGAAATAGAACTAATAACAGATAGTGAAATGGAACAACAGGCAGACGAAATAACGGAAACTGAAATAATGGCAGGCAAGGAAAGGGAAGTAATCGAAGAAGTTGCCCAAGGGGACCAAATAAATAAAGCAGGAACCAGAGAAGGACTAAATTGGGAAAAATTAATGGAGTTAATGAGTAGTATTAATGAAAACTCAAAGAGACTGGAGGAAAAATTAGATAAAACAAAGGAGGAAATTAAGGAAGACTCAAAGGAACAATTTAGGAAACAGGATGAGAAATTCGACAAAACAAATGAGGAAATTAGAGAAACCTCAAAACAAATGAACGAAAGATTAAACCAAATTCATGAAAGGTTAGATAGGAATGATGAGGGTTTAAAACAAATGAAGGAAGACATCTTACAAATACATGAAGAAAATTTAAAGCAAATTAATGAAAAAATTGAAAATCTTCATGTGACAATTAACCAGAAGGTGGACCAAAATAATGAGGAAAGAAAATTAGAAATAGCCAAAACAAATGAAGAGTTAGAAAAAACTAACGAAACAATAGTACAGGTTCGTGAGGAATTACAGAATAAAATTAATGACACAAAAATTGAGAATAAAACGTTGGTCGAAGAAATCCAACAGGAAACTGTCGAAAAATGTGAGCAAATTAAAAACGAAGTACATCAGGTACGGGAAGAGAATAAGGAAGGTATTAAGCAAATACAGACAGACATGGGCGAACGACTCGAAAGGGTCTATGGCAATTTAAATAATATGGAATGTCAAATCAATACCAATAAAAATAAAATAGAAGAGATTAGTAGGCGTGAATTACAATTACAGGAGGAAGTAGATTCATGGCGGGATAGGACATGCCAAAATAGTCATACAAATAACCATGAGAACAGAGAATCGATTAATTTTCGTAATTATAAGCGCAATCCTATGGAATTTTTAAAGAGATTGGAAAAGTGATCATAAGAAATAGAGAGAGTCGCTGGAGTATTATACGAAGCATGATTGATGAAACATTTAAAGATACTTATGATAATTGGTGGACAGCGGTGCGCCCGGATATACTGGACATGAATGAGTTCAAAAAACAATTTAAGGAGAAGTATTGGTCGGAATCGACCCAGAACATGATTAGGAATAATTTGAGTAACGGTCGATACGAAACAAATGTAGGCCAGTCCCCTACTTCATACTTTTTAGGAAAAGTATGTATGGCGCGGAACTTAGAGCCCCGAATTCCCGAAGAATGTTTGGTAATACAACTATCCTATCATTACGAGGAAGGGATAAAAAATGCGCGTATGTGTAGTCAAATCAAAACGATTCCAGCCATGGCCAAATTCTTGGAGAATTATGAACACGAGAACCAATACCAAAGAAATAGAATGCTAAATCATAAATATCAGAAGTATGATAATAACACGCCACCAGCCAATTTTCATAATAACGATCGCAATCGACCTGCGCATAACGTTAATACTAATAGAACACAAAATGAAAACACGAATAATAATTCCAGAAACTATAATTATCGCGGCAATAACAATTACAATTATCGTGATAGTCGCAATAATAGAGGAGATGGAGACAGACGACCCAATAATTATAGACATAACGTCAATTATATTTACTCCAGACCTCAAGGTAATCAGCGACGATACTACCCAAGGAGTCACCGATATGACAACCATTATGACCAATCTCGGCATGAAGACAACTACCCACATGATGGAAATTATAGGATAGCAGAACATAATACGGAGGATCGCACGGAAACAGTACAAAACCAACACAGTAATCAGAATGAAAATAGAGAAGAGGGAGTAAGCCCTCATTTAAACTAATAGAGGCAGTGAAAATTAATGAATACCCGTCACTGAACCGTAATCTTGGGGAACAACGATTAATAAATAAAATTAAGTGTAATCATAAAATAACCATAATTAATAACCACTATTTAAAAAATATCAGGGAAGATTTGTTAGAAGAGGATCAGAAACATGTAAACAGTAATAGTAATAACGAAATCATATATATATCAGCAAATTTAAATGGGGTAAAATCTACCATTATGATAGACACTGGATCTAACATATCAATGATAGACAATATTGAACTTGAAAGAATCCAGCGAGAAGTCCAGTTACCCATACCGACTTTACCTGTCAATAATGTGATAATTATCGGAGCCACTGGGAGACAAAATAAAACAGTCAAAAAACAAGTATCACTCGATCTTACCAATGACAATATGACCCTACCAATAGGATTCTTGGTCGCAACGGGACTACCATTTAATGTATTGATTGGATGCGATGTGTTGCGCCAGCATTCCGCGATAATTGACTTGCATAAAGGTACGATATCTTTAACATCCGAAGGAGGATTATGGACAGCCGAGTTAATCAACACTAATCAAACCGGTCCAGTTAACACCAAATGTGGAGCCATAAAAAGCTATTTCTGTAAGAAGAATAAATTACCAGAGATCATTCAATATGAAGACGATGATCCTAACCTATGGCAGAGTAAGTTGGAAGAGATTCGAGAATTCCAAAGGGAAAAAACTTATAAACAAATAAGTAAGGTACAGGCCGAAAATTTAATTCAAATATATAATAAATACAGACATGTGTTCTCCAATGCTCCAGGTAAAGTAAAAGGATATCAATGTATAATAAATTTTAAAGAACCGGTGAACTTTCGCAGAAAGTCATACCCAATTGCTTACTCTATAAAAAACGAGGTCCGGAACGAGATTAACCGTATGATGCAAGATGACATAATAGAATATAGTCAATCACCATATACCAGTCCAATAGTGGCAGTCCCGAAAAAGAACGGAAAGGTGAGAATTTGCCTGGACGCTAGGGAAATAAATAAAATGATCGTCAATGATAGGACTTCACCAGGCGAAATAGAAGAAATTTTAAAGAAATTCCACGGTATTAAATACATTAGCACTTGGGATACGGTATGTGGGTACTGGCAGGTCGAACTACACCCAGACAGTAGAAAATACATGGCGTTCCTTTTTGACGGAAGGAACTATCAATTTAAAAGGCTACCTTTCGGACTAATTAATTCGGTTGCAATATTTGTGAAATGTATGGACAAGGTATTGGGACAAGAAACACTGCAGTTCACTACGGTCTATGTAGATGATTTACTTATAACTTCTTCACATTGGGATGAACATTGCGAGCGGGTGGAACAGGTACTAAGAAAATTATCTGAGAACAACATAACACTTAAGCTAAATAAATCTAAATTTATTGCCAATCAAGTAAAGTTTTTAGGTTTCAATTTGTCTGAGGAGGGTATCACACCTTCAACAGAAAAAGTAGAAGCAATCCAAATGTTCTCTACTCCAAAAAATAGAAAACAGCTACAATCTTTTCTTGGAATTTGCAACTATTACCGTAAATTCCAAGATAACTATTCAGAAGTGACTGCCAAGTTTCAGAAACA
The DNA here is from genome assembly GCA_034769895.1 of Magicicada septendecula. NCBI lineage: Eukaryota > Metazoa > Arthropoda > Insecta > Hemiptera > Cicadidae > Magicicada > Magicicada septendecula. Next base: position 893,433,802 of record CM068368.1, read on the forward strand.
ATTATCATCTAAAGACAAGTGGGCATGGGGACCAGAACAAGATAAAATTCTGCAATTGATCAAGAAGAAATTTTTAGAAACAGTTATGTTGTACCACCCTGATTTTAACAAACGCTTTTATTTAAATTGTGATGCAAGCAATGTTAGCTTAGGGGCTACCCTATATCAAGAAGACAAAGAAGGACATCATATGGTAATCAGCTTCGCCAGCAGAGTGCTTAACAGCTGCGAACGCAATTACAACGTTACCGAGAAAGAGCTGCTAAGCGTAGTGTACGCATGCAATAAATTTAGAACCTATATACTCGGATACCCAGTGACCGTAAGAAGTGACCATAAATCGATTTCCTTTCTAAAAAGATGTAAACTTAGTCACGGCCGGCTAACTAGATGGGTCCTTGCCTTGCAAGAGTATTGCATTGATTGGGAATATATACCTGGAAGAAAGAATATAGCAGCCGATATCTTGTCCCGAATAAACATACAAGATCAATCATTTGAAGGAGAAAAGGAAGAGATCGCGAAGGTGTACCATGTCATTAAGAGTCGGAAGGATCTGGAGATGATTGTCAATGAAATTAGTCAACACCAAAAATCGGATCCCAAATTAATAAACATACGCCAGAAGATACAAAATGCTGATGAAGTTATTACTAAATATTACTGTATACATGATGACCGATTATTTATTAAGGTTACTCCTAAACAAATAAACTGGAAACTAGTAATTCCCACAGCTGTGGAAAACAAATTAATATTGGATTACCATGAACGATATGGACACATGGGAGCCATGAAAATCGTCAAAGCCATAGAAGAACAAATGTACATAAAAAATTTGACCAGAAAGGTACAAAAATCTATACAAACATGTCACATCTGCCAGATGGTTAAACATAATAATGAGAAGAAGGAGGGAGTCATGATCCCAATAACATCCAAATATAAGCTGGAGAAGGTATTTCTAGATATATGTGGGCCCTTCCCACGCAGTGGAGGAAATCACAGATACAAATTCATAATAATTATTTTTGACCATTTTTCCAAATACACTAAACTTTATGCTATTAGCAGAGCCACTACCAAGAAAATTCTAGAAATAGTCATCGGACGGTACATAACAGAGATTGGCAAACCGTCATCTATTATCACTGATCATGGTACGCAGTTTAAGGGCTATAAATGGAGAAATAATCTGTTAAAACACAACATCAGAACATATAAGACTTCAGTTTATCACCCCAGCAGTAATCCGGCAGAACGTGTATTGAGGGAAGTTGGCAGAATACTACGAACTTACTGTCATGACCAACAGAGAAGGTGGTACGAATACTTGTCAGTAACCGAAGAATTTTTAAATATATCTTACCACCAGTCTATTGAAAATACCCCATATACTGTTATGTTTGAAAGGCTTCCACCTAGAGAAATCCAAGATATTATAAACTTTCCAATTAATCCAGAATATCAATTTGAAACAATTAAATTTTATAACCGAGTTATGGAAAAGACGGAAATGAAGAGAAGAAAATATGAAAAGAATAACCCAAAACCAATTAAGTACCAAGTGGGTGAGAAAATATTAATAAGAAACAGGGAGCTACCAAGTACTCTAGAAGGAATAACTAAAAAATTATTATTATTATATACTGGGCCCTATGTGATAACAAAAAATAATAATAACAATACGTATGAAATAATGAACCCTACCACGAAAAGGATTAAGGGAACATACAACCAAGAGTCCATAAAGAAATATAATGAATAAATTCTAAAATGAAGTAAGGACAACTTATTACCTTATATTTGAACAACTTCTGGATTAACAAAAAGAAAAAGAATTTATATAAATGAATAAATTCTAAAATGAAGTAAGGACAACTTATTACCTTATATTTGAACAACTTCTGGATTAAAAAAAAAAAAAAAAAAAAAAAGAATTTATATAAATGAATAAATTATAAAAATAATAAGAACAACTTATTATCAATCTTGGAGAAAAATACTTGGAATTTAAAAATAATTTGAGTTGAATACTACCACTAAATTCTGAAATACAATAAGAACAACGTATTATCGATTTTGAAGAAAACAAGAATTATTGTTAAATGTTTATAAAGAAATAATGTGTATAATGAATAACAAACCCCAAGATTACAGAAGAAAACGATAATTATTATTATTATGTGTATAAAGAAATAATGTGTATAATGAATAACAAACCCCAAGATTACAGAAGAAAACGATAATTATTATTATTATGTGTATAAAGAAATAATGTGTATAATGAATAACAAACCCCAAGATTACACAATAAAATGAGAATTATTATTAAATGTTTATAAAGAAATAGTGTGAATAATGAAGAATGAACCCCAAGATAAAAGTTATTACCTCAAACCTACTTATCCAAAATAAAGAAGAAAAAAAATCATATGACCTAAAATACATACTACATTGCCACATGATGGAACAATCTCAGTAAACGATTGAATGTAACTAATATAATGTTAAAGAAGACAAGAAGGAAAGAGTATTTATGAACATAATTCATTAAAAAATAAACAGCCAAAATAGTGAAATACGATAAGAGGAAGAATAATTAAGTATACGGAATATATTTAGTAAGAAATACAATTATAATGATCAAAACACAACAACTGATTAAAAAATATTGAGATCAGAAAAAAAAAAAAAAAAAAACGAAGAAGATACTTAACATTACAATCTCAACAAAAATGAAAACAAAAATGATTACAATTGATAACTGTCAAAGTCAATATTAACAAATGTTTAAGGAATTAAAATGGAACTACGAAATATGAAGAATAGTAATGAAAAAATATAAATGCAACAAAGAAAAAATCTTTTCCCAAATATTTATTATTAAATGATTAAAGAGATTATTAGGAGATTATTATTATATTTTATAGCTGACTGTAGATGAATTCCAGCAGTACTATATTAAGATGTAGTGTGGGCAGCAGAGTATGAAGCCAAACAGTGCCTCTCTGAACTGTACCAACGCATGTGTTAGGGATTGTTAGGGAAATTAAATATTTAAGGAATATTAGAATAGTTGCAAAAATAAATTCAGTTTCCAAAGGAATAGGACGAAGAAAACAGAAAGAAGCGAGTTGACAGAAGAATAATGAAAAATGCAGTAATTATAGTAATTATAAATAGGAGAGATGTAAAACTAATGTATCAGTGAATAGTGTAGCCAGTTACCAACAAATAATGTGTACAGAAAAAAAAAAATATATCAAGAATCAAGAATGTTAAATAAAATGATGAAATGTTATTAAATAAAAAAGGTACTAGTACTAGTCTAATGAAGTTACATTGAGAAGACCATCGTCAACCATTAACAATGAAATTAAGAAAAGGCATGTGAAAAAGGCAAGTTTATTTGACCTAAACTTCATTCAGGTAAACTAAACTTTTTTAGGAGGGGAAGCATATGTAGCGCAACAAAAATGATAGCATTTATGCTACATAAAAGAAGATTCACAGATTGATAAATAAATTGATACATAATCCCATAATAGAACAGAGACCCAATTATGACAATTATAGTCATAGACAAAATAAATAAGAATGCAAGGTAGTGTTGAATAGAATAAACGAACCTGTAAAATAAATAATAGCTAATGATATATGTTTAATAAAAAACAAAACAGAAAAATGAAACAATGACTTAATTCATGATAATAACAGATAAGAATTTTGTATTAAAAAAGTATTATATTATGACAAAAATGTTATGATAAAGTTTATGTGATGTTATATCAAATATGTGTTGAGTTCATGAAAAATAATGAAACAAATAGTGTTATTCAATGACTGTCATAGAATGAAGTGTGAGGCAGTTAACCAATGTTCATAAGTTCGAATTTTGTTATATGTGATCGAGAGATCAAGATAAATTTGTTATTAGATGTAGAAAAATAATTGTTTATACAAATGTTAATAATTAAGTTTTGATTGTATGTACGAATTTATATAAAAGGGACTATAGATGCCTAACAGACATAACCACAGGTAGATCAATTTACAATAAAAGGCCTAACAGCCAAAAATACTAAATAAACACTTATAACTTAAAGGTTAGATACATCAATTAATAATAATTAATAAATACACTATGAAGAGCTAGAAAGAAGAAAAAACATTAAGTTAATAATAATATTTAATAAAATTTATACAAATTATAATAATACCATAATGCCATAATATCGATTGGTAAAACATAATATCGAAGGTGGATTAAATATAATAAAAAAGAAAAAAAAACGGAATTATATCAAAAAACCAGTAGAAGATGTGTATAAAATGATAAACCAGCTATCGGTAAATTTACATTCCGATAGGACAGCAAATTGACAAAGAATAGACAAAAAAAATATGAAAGAAACACTATATAGTCCAAACATGTGGAAGCGGAAATTAATATAGGTTGCTAGGGAAAAATTTAAGAAGAATGTTGTTGATTTTAAAAATAACAAGAATTGCTTTTGGTAAAAACTGAACGTGATGATTTAAAAAACCCAAGAAGAATATATTGAATCGTAATATTTGAAATCAAGAGATACGATTATAAAGAAGATAAAATTCTAATGATAATACTTACATCTATCACTAACACAGATTAATAAAATAACGATATATTATGAAATAATAATCGAGAACAAATAACCAAATTCTACAAGAAGAAACTTGGACTGTCCCATGTCCGAAGGGAATTGATGAAAAGTTAATCAAATATAAAGAGTTAACAATAACACAACTCATAATTGTCACAACACCAGAAATTATAACCTTGCAAATACACGGAACAACACTAACTGCTTCAACCGAAGGAAGAACCTATTTGGATCCTGGCGGTGTAGAAGAAACATCAATCGGGCCGTAAAACAATTCAGAAGCTGTATTCCGAAGTGGACAGGACAAGAATTACTTTTATTAAACTGAAGAAAGAAAACTGTGCTTCATAATTGACCAGAACAACGAATTTAGCGATCAACTGCCAACGTGATTTGCTTCGTTAGAGACTGGTAAAGTTATATTATATTAATCATACTAAATACACAACACATAATTTTTGTAAATCTTGCATTCTTAGTATGTATTTTTAGTCTTCCCCACAGTTACAAGAACCTTCACACCCTGAAATAAATAAAATACGAATCAAATATAATATATAACCAAATATAAACAAAGGATTAAATAGTCAACAATCGATACCTGAATCTATAGTCCCAACATATATTAATTAGAATATATCCGAGTTAATGTGAATTGAATACACAAATAAAGAACCTTTATATATTTGTTACACCTTGTTATTTGGAGTATGGTTTAGTGAACTGGAACAAAAGTAACTGAATAAGTAGAGAATAAATAGTTAATATAAACATCGAATAACCTACAAGTTTCGTTGAGCCGATACTACAGCGCTTATAGCGGAATTATCTGACACCAAAGAGGGAGCGTAAAAATATAAAATCAGACAGAACTCTCTTCAAGGCATAATAGGGTTGGATGAAATTGTAGAATAAATCTTAAGTTATTTAAGTTCTAGGCACACTAACACTGATAATTATTAAATAGTTAAGTTAACATTAATTGAGTGCATCCATATATTCCACAACTCCAAATATTTCCGAGAATTTATACAATTAAATTAATACAACACAATTGACAAATACAACAGTGGGAATTTAGACCGTACGTATCGGTTTACTTACAAATTGGTTTACATCGCGGGACTTGAACAGTAGCGGACACACCGGGGTTACTAACAATATTTGTAATTAACTAAATTGGTGTTTATTGTATTTATTATATAACTTGCATTTATGTAAAACATATTGTTTTTTGCGTCTACTGTCTGTAACGACGCCTAGATTTTATTTTTATATTGTATTTTTATGGTATTTTGTATTTTGTGATTATGCATTGCACAATTATTATTCCTGCTTAATTATGACATACATATCATTACATATGTGCTCGCAATCAGTCAGCTATCTATAGCTTGTTTTCACACAACAATATATTGTAAATTCCTGAAACTTCAGGTATAGCATGACTCGTTCAACTTTATGACGCCATGCTAGATTTACTTCTAAACATGTATAATTTGTGACAATTTATTTGTTCATTGTATGCAATACTCTGTACAGGTCTACTGGCCTCAACTATTTCACGTTAACCATCTATGACTTGCATAGGGTTACAATTTATCGGGCCATCTTGGGATGAGTTTCCGATCATTCATTATTAAACATTGTCAAATTATGTATTTTCATGTTTTATATCGTTCAATATTCTATACATACAATATATTTGGGCAATACATTGCCAGCGCTTACATTTTCATTCATGCATAAAATCACTTTGCACGCCAACCTTGGCCTACTAAACGCTTATCTTTATTCAAGCTTATCGCTAAACAATTAATACACAACTGTTATCTAAGATTACAACTCAAGGTTCAATGCAGCCTATTGAGATTAACTTTCATTATTAAGAACTCTGTATTTTATATAATAAGTTACTAAAATGAATTAAAAAATCTATTGATATTTGCGGGCAGTTATGTACAGTAGCGCGGTAATTTTTGCATTTATAGGTTGGCTAATCTGCACTTTTAATTTGCTCAATTCAAGTCTGTACATCTGGACAGTGCGTTACATACGTTTGCTAGCGGCGGTCGCCCTTGCGCTCGCTGCTATCCTGTCACATTCATTTCTTCTTTGTCGCGACAATTAATGTAGGCCTTAGGCCCAAGACTTTATATATGGCCTTCTAGGCTTTCTCACTAAATTAATTCTTCAATGTAACATTTTACGACTTGTATTTACGATGCGCTCATTAGCCAATCTTATATTCAAAATTGACACCTAACCATTTCAATGCTGTAATAATCTGAATAATTTTCAATAAATGTATTAACTACAGTCCACTCTCTCTTCATCATTTCTGCATCCTGGCGAATTAATTACAACAGTAAATCGACAATTCACGAACACTTCATACTTAACAGAAATAAAAGACATCATTATTGCCACAGTCATCATCATCTACCTTTTGAAATTTGGCATTGATTTGTCTGTTCTGGTGTTTGTAACAAAGAATTCAAGCGCAGCACAAATTCGGTTTTCTCCATTATTTCAAAACACATGTGATATACAAAATTTCAAAAACTGGTAAACAACAAATGAATTGATGAATGAATTTGGAAATAAACAGGTGTTTGTATTAAATGTGAATTTTACAACACACACAAAATTTTATTCTACCACTAAGCTATAGTTTTTTTTCCCCAACAGGCATTTCAACTAAAATTGTATACTGGAAAGCTTTTGTCTTGGTGTGTAACAGGACGTTTAAACCCATCTAAGAATAATTTGAGGAACATAAACAAAAATGAATTATAATGGTAAATTTTATTTGGGAACAAGAAACGACGTATTCAGTGTGAGTGAATTCGTGTCAAAGTCAACAACGAAACAACAGAGTAGCAGCTATTTTTAGCCGAACGAACTTTGACCTATGTAAATAGCTAGCAAAACATCTGACATCAGAGCCGATCCCAGCGATCCGTCACCGCTGGAATGTCGATCCAAATTAATGATCCCATCAAAATTGGTGTTGAAACACAAATGGAACAACGAAACCAGACCAAGTGATCGTTCGCCAAATTAAGAATTGTCATCTTTTCGAAGTCCCAGTCGACCATCTTCCTTCGTGCTGTACAGCCGCACAACATAAAATGTGAATTTTTACATATTAAATCTAAAAAACAGTATTTTTATTCACAAGATAAATAACAGTGACAAATTGAAGCAAAATGACAGTTCGGTGGTAAAATAAAAAGGTGAAAATGAGGAGACATCTAGATAGTGCGAGTGCACAAAGAGACATCCCATGGACGCACCTCTACGGATCATGAAAGGGAAGTAAATCATACTAGAATCAATAAAATCTGGCAATTTTATGAAATACATAAAATGAGCTCAAAAAAGGGAATATAAAAAATGTAAATATCACTATAATATTGACGACTCGGAACACTAAGTTTTTTATAAGTAAAAACGTAAAGTTTTACCTTACAGCCTAAACCGGCTTTCACCTATAGAAGGCTTCATCAGAGGCTGTCGTTAGTAGCGCTGCTCGTCTTGTTGTTGGCGACGAGATAGTGTTTCGAAAGATTGAAGCTGTGTGTGTGTGGTGAGATGTGTTCGAATAATGCGTGCGATTTGAATTGTGTCTGTTCGTTTAGGATGTCGTTTTTATTTGTTTTTCTGTGTTTGTATATTTCTAATTGTTCTAGAGTGTCTAGTTTTCGGCCTTTTGTGTGTACGTGTAGTATGTTCATGTTATGGTCGATGTTTTTATATGTGTGGTTTGCTTCAATGAGGTGGTTTGCGAAGGTAGATTCTGTAGTGTTGTGGAGTGCTTTTGTGTGTTCAATGTATCTCTGTTTGAAGCTACGTCCTGTCTGGCCTATGTAGAATTTACTGCAATTTGAACAATTTAGTTTGTATACACCGGGTAGATCGAATTTGTTTTGTGCTTTGGGCATGCGTTTTGATAGTGTGTGTTCTGTTTTGTTAGTAGTTTTGTAAGCGATTCTGTATCCTGCTTTTTTGAATTTGTGGGCAATTTTTTCTGTTTGTTTGTTGATGTATGTTAGTGTTATGAATTTGTTGTTTTCTGTCTTTGTCTGTTGTTTGTTTTGTGTTTTGTGTAGGAGTTTACTGACTATTGTTCTGTCATAACCGTTAGATTCTGCTAGATATTTTATCGTGTTTAGTTCGTCTTTGTAGTCTATTTCATCTAAGGGGATGTTGTTAAGTCTATGAATCATGGTTCTAAAAGCAGCTAGTTTGTGTTGTATTGGGTGATTGGAGGTGTTGTGTATTAGTGTGTCAGTTGTAGTTGGTTTTCTGTATATACTGAATTTGTGCCTGTGTTCTAGTTTTGTGTTTTGTGTTCTATTTTTACTTATAAAAAACTTAGTGTTCCGAGTCGTCAATATTATAGTGATATTTAGTTAAGTAACGGACACGTCATGGACAACGAAATCCAAGAATAAAAAATGTACCGTATGAAAGTGTGTGGTTGTGTGAATAAAGAATATATATTTAAGAAGTGCTGGGTTTGCGATCAAATATGTATATAGTTAAACTGATGATTTAGTATAATCTATTTTTTACGAGAGAGTAAAATGTTAATGGTAATCATTACTTGTAACTTGTTTTTATCAAATGCGCCTCATGGCAGAATAGATGTTTTCATTTAGAGAGAATGTCAGTATAAAGAAAAATAAAATAATATTTTATTTTAACTTGATAAATATGTATTTTGTTTAATTGTATTTGCCTATTATTCTCTGCCAAGTACATTAAACGATATCCTTGGTTAACCTTTAACACGTAAAGTCAATTATTACACAATTTTAAACACTGAACCGCTTCAGTGTGTATTTGATTAGTTTTTTGTACAAAAAATTATAAATAGAAAAGTGCGTATACTCTTTCCGTTCTTAGTTCAATCCTGATGTAAACAAACCCACATGGCAAATCTGAAATGCTATTGGTCAGGGGCGTTGACACTGTTTACACAGTAATGTGTTATGCACATTGTAACAGGACAAAAGGGAAGGGTTTTCATTTTATTAAAAAATTATAATATTATATTTTCCCTCTGCACGGTCAGTCCCTATGTGAAGTAAAATTGTCGTCCAAGGAACAATAAAGTGAGATTGTGAACGGTGAGTTGGCAATGGAATGCGATGCCTTTTATATATAAGTAAAGGAGGGAATAATAAATTTTAATAACATGATAATTCTTTTTGAAAAAAAAAATCGCAGTAAAGAAGTTTATTTTAAATTGTGAGGTTCACTATCAGTGGAAGAGAGGTCAGCTGATTCACAATGTATATCTTATGTTATCCTTGTAATCAAGCGTAGCTATTTTGAATTTACGGTACAAATAGGTTGTTTATTATAAATTTATTATAATAAATTTGTTATGGTATTGTTTATTATATTATATCATTTATTTGTTTATTATAAGTGTGAGTAATATCAGAAGAATAAAGTAAATGTATTTGAAAGATTTTGGATAATTTTGGAAGATTTTAAAATTTGCAATGAATTAAGGAATGGAAAGAAATAAAGTAGACTAACATGGAAATGGGTTTTGATCATGGACCCAGATTGTTTTTACTAGTGGAATAAAATTTAATTAATGGAATTTAATTTGAAATAATATCAGAAAAAATTTTGTTGTTTGGAAAGGGAGAATTACTTCATGTAGAAGCAATTATAGAATGCTTGTGAAGTTTATTTTAATGTAAATGGACATAATATGTAATCGATAATGAAATGTGTACGCACCCAGTATTTTGCTAAAGGCAACCCAGTGTGCATGGTAAGGGGAAACATATCGGTTGAGGATCTGGCATGGTATAAGACCAGGGGTTTGGATTTTGGGGCGGTATGTTAGAGGGTTAGGTGCGCTGTGGTGCGTGTCTGTGCGATTTTATGGTGTTGGGATCTCGTATGGAGAAGTCCAGTAATCTCGTTCAGGTGCAGCCATAGTCGCCGAACCAGGGGGGTAGTTTACCCATGATGTGTCAAAACAAATGGGGGGTTGTTGGCACCATATCCTCACCGATCCTCTTAAGGGTTTAGCAATGAGATTTCTTCTGTTTTGACAACAGATTGGGGGGTATTGTAACGGGACAAAAGGGAAGGGTTTTCATTTTATTACAAAATTATAATATTATATTTTCCCTCTGCACGGTCAGTCCCTATGTGAAGTAAAATTGTCGTCCAAGGAACAATGAAGTGAGATTGTGAACGGTGAGTTGGCAATGGAATGCGATGCCTAGTCTAAACACACGGCAGTAATTAAGCATTGAGGCACGTACAAAGACGTGCAACATGACCATGCCCGCGTAAAGACGCACATCAGACTCCAAAGGGACGCCACGAAAAATGGCGAGAGACGAAAACTTTGTTCCATGCGGTTCGTTGCTGACGGATACTTTTAGAGGCCACGCCTTCCACAGCCTCTATATTTTCGCCAGTCAGCATCGTTGATGCCAGTGCCCAATGCAAAACCATGCTACCTAAACGGTAACGAAAGGCTGTGTAATCGCAGTGACCGTGTATGTGCCCGGAAACAGTCAATCAGAGGTGGTGATCTAGTTACCCGCCGTGTAATCAGTCGGCGAACAAGAACGAAGTTTAACGGACGCGAGTATTGGCGCGTGTTCCCGGTCGGGTAAAACTTTATAAAAAATGTGAAAATTATAATCAGTCAACGAAAGAACTTCTCCCGGCCGGGACCTCCTACAAAGTTCGCGAACTATAGAAAGTTGACAAAGTGTATAAAAACGTAAATTAGAGCAGTCCATCAGCTCGAAGTGTATACCGTGGAGACCGGAAAGTAAAAAATGTGAAAAAAACTTTCGAACAAATCTGTAGTGCGGCGCGTGGTTATCAGAGGCGCCAAGAGTTAGGCAATCAACGAGCTATTTCCCTATTTAATTAATTTTACTAATTCAACGAGCGCTCTAAAATTAGGGGTATGTAAAATTTTGTGTGAATGGAATGAATGGGCAAACTGGGTCGTCTTCCTAGACTGTAAGTAAATTTTGTTCTTACGTAAGATGTCTATCATGTTAAACAAATTTATAACAATGTACTTCAAAAGTTAAAAATCATGTGGAGAGATTAATATTTTTTATATTTTATACATGGAAGGTAGTGGGAAGAAGAGATGTTTAGTAATCGCAAAATAAAATATTATCTGCTAAATGATATACTTTGTTAAATAAAATCATTTCAAACACCTTATTTCATTTGCTGTACTGTTAAGTTCACCGTACGAACGGGGTTCGTCCACACTTAGAGATCAGTCCAGATCAAGAATCAAAAGGTAAGTGGAAGTTGCAATTTAATTCATTAATAAAAATAATTAAAGTTACAATGGTGCCGTGACTGCAGGATGTAATGTAATAAAAAGTTATATTACACCGGCCTATATTTTGACAGTACAGAAAATGAAATACGGTTATGAAAGCAAAATTTTATTTACGTAAAATGTACGTAATTATGGTATAAGGTTTATTTTATGTATGTTGTAGTATAATGTTTTGAAAGGAGATTAATCAATTGTAGTTAACACGTAAGTAAAAATAAGTTATAAATCAGTTAAAAATGTCTGAGCATACTGAACAAAGCAATGTAATGAACGTAGATATGAGTGAAAGTGACCTTGAACCACAGTCACTGAATGTAAGTGAGATGTGGACAGCTGATCCGAGCGCTGTTACAGAAACAGCTGTTGGCGGCAACGTAATCATTCATTCTACCCCAATTGCTGCTCAAATACAACTAAGTGAAACAGCTGTTGATTCTGGGATTCAATTAACCCCAGTTTTAACAAATAAAAATAAACAATCCGATGAAATGGATATAATGAATTTTTTATGAAAGATGGACAGTAAATTTGAAAGTCGTTTTAATTCTAGTGATGATAAAATAAATAAACGTTTTGATGCAAATGACGAGAAATTTGAGATTTTAAGTAATGACATTAAAGAACAGAGAATATTATGTGAACAACAGAATATTAAAAATGATATTAATTTTAAAGAACTTAAAGAACAAAATATTAAGTTGGAGCAGAATATAAGTTTAAAGTTTGATTTTAGGAGTAATGAATTATGTAAACGTATTGATGAACATTTCCAGATAGAAATAAAACAAACACAAGATGATGTAGATAACGTTACAGGAAATACCGGTAAGTGTAGTGGGTATGTAACTGAGAACAAGGTGAGTACCGATAATTATAATAATGAGTTAACAAATGATAACGAGATAATTAAAAATGTATTAGAAAGTAAAGTGAACGATAAGAATGGAGATACAGTTTTAGTGGAATTAGAGAGTAGTAATAAGAGAGTGGTTAAAGAGAGGTTGTGTTTACAAAGGGCAAATTTTTCCCGTGGTTTAAATGGAGCAAAGGCTCCGATAATGAGTTATGAGGACAGAGTTTCCTCCAGTAATAATGTGAGAGACAAAGTGTCTCAAAGTAGGTCCCTTTTTATGTATCATGAGTTCCCTGAAAGAATCAGGATGGGTTTTAATAATGTTATGTTGCCTTTTGTGTGGAGTGATAGAAACAAAGTGAGATGGTGTCAGGATGAGTGGTTTTGTGAGAGAGTGGTAGAATTTTTCACATTTAGAGAAAGAGAGATAATATTATTTGATGTTGTTAGAAGTTATGAAGAGTTACTAGAGAAAATAAAGAGAGAGAGAGTTAGTAATATTGATGACTTACCTTGTTATGCAGAAAGAAATAATAATAACGATAGTTATATTGAATGCTTACCTGAGCTTAGACGCGGAGTATTAGTAGTAAATGATTTTGAAATTGAGAGATTAAAATACTCAAGGGTGATAGGTAATAATACAGACGGTGACACGACTAAAATCAATGATGTAGACAGTTTTTATGATTTTATAATAAAGTGGGATAATCCAATAAATTACCATGTGGATTTTACGGAACAAGTTGAAATATTAGAGTATAATAATAATAATAATAATAATAATAAATGGAGGGTAAATAAAATTGAAAAATGTTATGTGAAACCAAGACTAATCTTTGACGATGGGGGTTGAATATAAACTCAGTGTATGGACATTCTAAACATTTTAGTTTATGGTTCTGACCTGGCTGATTTTTGAAATGAAGTGTAATAAAATTGAATAATAATGATGAAGAATTGTAAATAATTGATAGTGAAATTAATTGTGTGTATTGTAAAATATGTTATGCAAACCATGTGTATATATAGGAGAAATTGTTGTGCAGAAATATTTTTGCAGTCTAAATAAATAACAAAAAATAATTTGGAAGAGGATAACAAATGAATTGTAATGTGTTTTGTTTGTTTTCAGAAGGGATCCTCCCCCATTTTCGGGCGGTCACGATCTTACCAGTCCTGACCGTGGGTTTCGGCAATTGGAGGCGGACCATGGTTGGCAGAACTCCCTTCGGGTGGTTAAACGACGATGGTCCAGCTCCGCAAAATTGGTCTAAATTAGAAATTTCACTGTATTATTGAACGGGGAGGGGGACCCATCAGGTATGTGATACAAAATATTTTACACTCAAGGTGCATAGATAAGGTGCACCATACCACGTACCAGCATTGCCTAAGAGTGTATGTAAATAATTTTAGTGAGGCAGTGTGTTCAAATAAAATTTACTAGTGCCGTCTGTGAAAATGATGATTAGAAGTTCATAATTGGCTTGTAATAATAAAATGTAATGGGAAGAAAGGTTTATGGAGTTTGAAACTAAACCTAGAATTGAAATGTTTGTAATTTTATTCAGATGCCGATTAAATGTTTATTTTAATGGAGTGAGAGAGTGAATCCTTTTTATTAAACGGTCAATTATATTATTAAATGTAATTAAAGATTCAATCGTTAGTTGATGATAGCCTATGTAAGTAGGAATAGATTAATTTGAGTGACTAAGTAAATATTTTGTTGTACTCACTATATTATGTTAATGAAGGTCAAAGTTAAGAACGAAATGTATGATGTTAAAACGCACAACCAAGACTAGAAATTTCATGCAATGTAAATTGTAAATTTTAAATGTAGCTATATCATAAACTAAGATATCTTTTACTTGTGATTCCCCAACTTTTCGGGCGGTCACGGCCTCACCGAACCCTGACCGTGGAATTGGTTTAGCTTTGACAGCTATGGTCGGGGCTCATTGCGTCTCGTTCTGCCTTAACTGGCCATAGCTGTTATCGTTGTAAAGGTGAATTTAGAAATTGACAGGGGGGGTAATTCAGGGGAATCACCAAATTATGGAACAGCGGCTATCATTCTGTTCGCGTAGGAGCAGTAAAAAAAGGTGATAGACCCGCATTAGGGGTGTATAACTATATAATTTATAGATATTACGATATCTAAATGCTTTTTATAATGTAAGGCTGAAGCAAGGACAAGGAGATGACAAAATTCCTCCAAAATTTCAGTCCTTGTGGACGCAGCTGGATGCCACAGTCCAGGGGGGTTATAGTGTGTGTGGAAGGGGGGTTACTCAGGGGGAGTAACGATTTAAACAATTTTTTTTGAAACTTAACGATAGCTGATAAGCTAAATGAATGATTTTATGTTTGTTCAGAAGGAATTGATGCAACCATGTTTCGCTCCATATGATAATTTTATACTAAGTAATTTATCATGTCTTATTGTATTATTATTTTACTATGTTAGAAAGTAAGTATTATAAACATATGTCATATATTTTATATTGTATAATTTTGAAGTGTATCTAGGGTAAGGTCATCAACCTGACCCAGAGAGATCAGCTAATGATTGAGGTTAGATATGTAACATATGCCTCATAATTGATATGTAGTTTTTTTTTATATCTAAGTAAAGGAGGGAATAATAAATTTTAATAACATGATAATTCTTTTTGAAAAAAAAAATCGCAGTAAAGAAGTTTATTTTAAATTGTGAGGTTCACTATCAGTGGAAGAGAGGTCAGCTGATTCACAATGTATATCTTATGTTATCCTTGTAATCAAGCGTAGCTATTTTGAATTTACGGCAGAAATAGATTGTTTATTATAAATTTATTATAATAAATTTGTTATGGTATTGTTTATTATATTATATCATTTATTTGTTTATTATAAGTGTGAGTAATGTCAGAAGAATAAAGTAAATGTGCTTGAAAGATTTTGGATAATTTTGGAAGATTTTAAAATTTGCAATGAATTAAGGAATGGAAAGAAGTAAAGTAGACTAACGTGGAAATGGGTTATGATCATGGACCCAAATTGTTTTTACTAGTGGAATAAAATTTAATTAATGGAATTTATTTGAAATAATATCAGACAAAATTTTGTTGTTTGGAAAGGGAGAATTACTTCATGTAGAAGCAATTATAGAATGCTTGTGAAGTTTATTTTAATGTAAATGGACATAATATGTAATCGATAATGAAATGTGTACGCACCCAGTATTTTGCTAAAGGCAACCCAGTGTGCATGGTAAGGGGAAACATATCGGTTGAGGATCTGGCATGGTATAAGACCAGGGGTTTGGATTTTGGGGCAGTATTGTGCCGTTCTAATTTAGAGCGGCAAATCTTCAGTAATTAAAAGGCAGGAAAACGTTATGGGCAGTACGGAATTATAGCTGTTTAATTCGTGCTGTGTTCTTGCAGCGAAGTAAGGCACTAATTCACTGCATGAAGTTAGAGCTTGATCGGTGCTGGCATCTGGCGTCAAGCTCGGTAGGCAAGCAAGCAGGCCAGAAACTGTATCAATTAACTTTGTCTCTCTGTAATGGTGGCATAGATCAGCAGCTTTTGGTACTCCGGTAGAGAATGAAGATTTTCAATTCATCGACCTTCCAACTATGATAGGCTAAAAGATATACACGACTGCGGTAAGTCTCGCCTATACTTTCATATTAATAGAACATAATGTGTCCATAAGAAAAACTTGTATTATAGGCCTAAGTAAGTGGATTTCTAATAACTTTTAAAAGGGGCGTGGCATTGTGCAATACGCAATTTGAAGGTAGAATTTTTAAAACACAATAAAACTATATTCAATTCTCGTGTCCGAACTTCGGCACTAAAAGTCAAGTAAATTAAATACAGAAGTCTAAGTTTAAATAATGCAAACATCGATGGAGGCAGATTCCTATTAGTAGGTACCTTGGTTATTGCACAATGCGTAGTTTGGTTTAAATGGCATACAAGTTTTACTAGTGTTGATAGTAAAACTTTATTAATATCTGGAAACTTACTGAGGCACGTTTTGAAAGTAATATAATCACCAAATCGTATTAATTACTATAGTAAAGACTATGTAATCTGAATTAACCTCTCAACCACGTGGTAACTAAATATTCACACTATGTATAAAGTTTATGAAATTGTACAAAGCCATAATTAATTGTCAAATTGCAAACATGGTAACCCGCATTGGGTGAAGTTATTATTATGAAGATTTACTGTTCGAAATATTTTCAAATAGGGCCTGGTGGCCATATAACCTGGTCAAGTTTTACATTCAAGTAGCTCTAAAGCTATGTTAACTTTATATATGTATTTTGGGGGGTGTGCAAACTTCTCGGGGCAGTGTGTTTTGTACTCTGGCTGATATATATAATGTTGTGTAATCAGGGTCCATCGAACAAGTCGAGAAAATGCCTACAACAATGGCCTGAACTTGTAACACCATAATGCTCTCCTTTTCATCTACCGGAGGAATAGCCAGGGAGCCACACCAACACCTATAATGTAGACCACAAGATTGCCACCTTAACCCCCATGGACAAAATCAGGTGATACAAAACCAATATATTATGTACACGTAGAGTCAGCACTCAATAATACCCAGTGAACCAGTTCTATCTATCAACTACAACACTTTCAAGCTTTTAAACATTTAATTGGATCCCCAATTGATGGGACAGTTTAGTGTGTGAACTGGGTGTAAAATTAATTGTAAATTTTATTAAATTTCTGGTAAAATTGTCAGCTCAGAGACTGGCATGTCTTCTTAGACAGTTCTACATTCAAACCTATAATTCCCTTTTATTTCAGTATATGTGTTTCTTTGCACCTTTTAAGTCGTTCATTCTATTGGTAATTTATCGGGTTCAATTTAGTAGTCTATATATATATATATATATATATATTCTAAATTTTAAATTCAGTTTGGTTCTTATTGTATAGAAATTTCTGGGGTAGGTAGGTGCATTTTTACAAGTTTCATCCTGAATGGATGCATGTTCATACAGTATTGAACTTGTTGTTGAGACAGGTTAAAATATGCATCAACTGGCAACTAACATGTCGGTCTCTGGGCCAAAAGTATTTTTCATAGGGTTATAATATTCATGCCATATTTCTATTTTCACTACTTAGCAATGTTTCTGTATATATAAATTCTTGTAATTAATTATGATAACTGGAGGGCGTTCATTGTTTTAAATATTTTTTATTTCTCACAGTAATAGAGCCCAGTGGGGCAGAATTGTATAACAGTATTAGGCACTTAGCCAAATTTTTGGAATTCATTATGTCCTGGGGACTACTGAAGTGCTTAAGCATTATCTAATACACGTGATGTGTAATGAACCAAGTAAATTATAATCCTAACAGGGGTATCTATAAAAGAATTAATAATAATATATATCCTGGGGGTAAGAAAAGAGCGTGGCAAGAGATCTTTTATATATTGTATTGTATGGTATTGTATAGTGTATTTGTATTGTGGAACATGTGATGTTTTGTATATTTGTGTGTGCATTTTGGGGGGTTATATGTATAGTACATTTAGGTGTATTTTTGGTGGGGAGTTTAGATATAGGGTTTTTATAAAAGAAAGTTGAAACATGGAATTATGTATATATCCTTTTCTTTTTTTATAACAAGTATTCTATCTCAATTAATCTTTGCTGTTTATTTCTTTAAGAAAATAATTTATTCTAATTAACTTTAATAACAAGTATATGAATTGTCACCCTTTAAAATTTATTTAATTTGTTTGAGAATTTATTATTATAATTAATATTATCTAGGAATCTATACCATTTATCTCCATTAAGTTCAATGGAGCATTCTAAAGAAAACATATAAAATAAATTTTATATATTATTAATATTTTACTGGAAACTTTATTTCAAGGATAGTAATGGTTTTAAATTTCAATTCATTTGTAAAGAGAGATAGCAAATTATTTTATAGGTGTTAATAAATATTTTCAGGTGACCTTGTTGAGAGAGTATACTTTATTTTAATTGACAATTTAAGGGAATTATAGATTATGACTGTTGGGTTTATTTATTTTATTATTAATTTGTTTACCAAGTGAGATAGAATAATAAAAGGGATTTATTAATTGTTTAATTTATGAGTTTTCATTGCAAGTCCCGTCTCACTGGATCCAGCGGATTTTTGGCTTCTCTAGGCTTTATCCTAGTTCTAATTAACTTGTGGCCCTTCTTTACAAAAAAAAAAAAAAAATCCTTTTTTTTACTGCCTAAGTTAAAGAGGGGTTACAGTATGTTAGAGGGTTAGGTGTGCTGTGGTGTGTGTCTGTGCGATTTTATGGTGTTGGGATTTCGTATAGAGAAGTCCAGTAATCTCGTTCAGGTGCAGCCATAGTCGCCGAGCCAGGGGGGTAGTTTACCCATGATGTGTCAAAACAAATGGGGGTTGTTGGCACCATATCCTCACCGATCCTCTTAAGGGTTTAGCAATGAGATTTCTTCTGTTTTGACAGAAGATATCTCATTGGGGGGTATTGTAACGGGACAAAAGGGAAGGGTTTTCATTTTATTAAAAAATTATAATATTATATTTTCCCTCTGCACGGTCAGTCCCTATGTGAAGTAAAATTGTCGTCCAAGGAACAATGAAGTGAGATTGTGAACGGTGAGTTGGCAATGGAATGCGATGCCTAGTCTAAACACACGGCGGTAATTAAGTATTGAGGCACGTACAAAGACGCGCAACATGACCATGCGCGCGTAAAGACGCACATCAGACTCCAAAGGGACGCCACGGAAAATGGTGAGAGACGAAAACTTTGTTCCATGCGGTTCGTTGCTGACGGATACTCTTAGAGGCCACGCCTTCCACAGCCTCAACATTTTCGCCAGTCAGCATCGTCGACGCCAGTGCCCAATGCAAAACCATGCTACCTAAATGGTAACGAAAGGCTGTGTAATCGCAGTGGCCGTGTATGTGCCCGGAAACAGTCAACCAGAGGTGGGGATCTAGTTACCCGCCATGTAATCAGTCGGCGAACAAGAACGAAGTTTAACGGACGCGAGTATTGGCGCGTGTTCCCGGTCGGGTAAAACTTTATAAAAAATGTGAAAATTATAATCAGTCAACGAAAGAACTTCTCCCGGCCGGGACCTCCTACAAAGTTCGCGAACTATAGAAAGTTGACAAAGTGTATAAAAACGTAAATTAGAGCAGTCCATCAGCTCGAAGTGTATACCGTGGAGACCGGAAAGTGAAAAATGTGAAAAAAACTTTTGAACAAATCTGTAGTGCGGCGCGTGGTTATCAGAGGCGCCAAGAGTTAGGCAATCAACGAGCTATTTCCCTATTTAATTAATTTTACTAATTCAACGAGCGCTCTAAAATTAGGGGTATGTAAAATTTTGTGTGAATGGAATGAATGGGCAAACTGGGTCGTCTTCCTAGACTGTAAGTAAATTTTGTTCTTACGTAAGATGTCTATCATGTTAAACAAATTTATAACAATGTACTTCAAAAGTTAAAAATCATGTGGAGAGATTAATATTTTTTATATTTTATACATGGAAGGTAGTGGGAAGAAGAGATGTTTAGTAATCGCAAAATAAAATATTATCTGCTAAATGATATACTTTGTTAAATAAAATCATTTCAAACACCTTATTTCATTTGCTGTACTGTTAAGTTCGCCGTACGAACGGGGTTCGTCCACACTTACAGATCAGGCCAGATCAAGAATCAAAAGGTAAGTGGAAGTTGCAATTTAATTCATTAATAAAAATAAATAAAGTTACAACATGTGCAGAATGTCTGTATAGTCACGTGAGAGTTATCTCGTCACTTAAATCCCCTGGGGTATGTCGTATTAAGACTCCCTCCTTATCACTGTATTCTGAACCCTACTGAGGTAATATGGAGCCAGTTGAAAGGATATGTTGCCCATGACAACACAACATTAGCTATTTGATATAAAACAATTTATTGGGAAGGCGGTAAATGAAACAACGGCGGATAAATGGAGTCATTGTATGCAGCATATAATCAAGGAAGATGATAAGTTTTAGCAACTGGACCACATTAACGACATCGTTGTGGACAATGAACAATCTTATCAATAATAATGCTGACTCAAGCTATGATACACGTTCAGACACAGATATAGAAGGCATTGAATTACTTTCTGACAGCAACTGATAGTATTCAGTACACTGGTGATTATCACAGCTTCTATTTTTGTTTTAAAAAACTTTACTTTTTTATTTAAATGGTTAATAAAAAAGTCATTAACTGGTGTTATAAAATGTTTCACTATCAGTCTGACTCTGACAAACAAATTTTACTTTGGTCGGGACAAATTATTACAATTGACGTGTGTTTATACGTTATCAATATTATATGTACCCTGTCTGTACTTCTTCTGTCAGAGTGATACGCCTCTAATTCAAGCAGCAAATAGCATTTCAGATGTGCCACGCCTGTTTGTTTACATCAGGATTAAGCTAAGAATGGAAAAGTATAGAAACGTCTCATTCAAGGAACTACTGTCTGGCTGCAGTTTCACGCTCAAGGTTGCTCTCCCCCACCATGCTAAATAGGGTGAAAAAGGTGTACTAGCCATTTTGCCTAGATTAGAGAGAACACAATTCCCCTTTACTTAGATACAAGTTAATGTTTTCGGCTTACAGTGCATAACGCCCCATTATGCCCCCCCTCAGTACTCAGACATGCTTCTCCCACCTTACATCCTGTCCGATCATCAAATCATGGCCAGGCAATAGTATACACACTAGTTAAACTATTATTTTCTATAAATGTTTACAAGTCAAGTCACCTGCTGTGAGCTTTTCAAGCTGTATTCGTTCATCGATAGCATGCTGATCAAGAAGTACTAGTAACTCCCCTTTTTTGTCCTTCACCACTGTGACTATGAATTTGCTATCCACTTGACCAATCACCTTAAATTGAATTGAACGTATTCGTTAAAACATCCAATAATTAAGGAACAAACTAATTCAAGAACATTTTAGTAACATATCCTAAAATTAATCATCTAACTTAACTTATTTTCATCAGGATGTTAAGATTAAGAGTAGAAATCAAAAGGTTTTAATAGGTTACTTCTAATCTAAAGCCACTTTATGTATACTCAGTCTCCAACATATGCCAATAGCTACTGAGGTACAATATACTTAAGGGAATCTACAAAATTAGTTGTGCAGTGATTGTTGAAAACAGACAAAACTCACTTGATGAAAAATACAGATTGGTGGTAAAGCAGTAGAGTTAGTCATTTTAATAATCTTGGAAATGATGCTGTTTATGGTTGCCCCCCCCCACTCACACACACACACATGTCAGCTTCAAAATGTTCTTCAACACCTTCCGAGACATCCAAACTTAATTGATGTCTGAGGCTTTCATGGCCAGTTAAAATTTCGGCTTGCCGGGCTGTAAGACTGTGGTCTGAAGTTGTTGGTTGCAGATGTTTCGGCCGTACCCTTGACGGCCATCTTCAGCGCATAGGGTTGTAGCAAAAGGCTGTAACACTGACCAAGTTATCGCAGTCAGCAGACATTGAACAGTGGTTGTAAGGGACCCATCTTTATAAACTTTCGGAGTCCACACGAAGATGTTATTTAAATGAGAAGAAGGCAGAGTGTTATTGGTTAGCCATGACTCAAGTCCAAAGAGTACTTAATGAGAGGGACTCACTCTGCTGATTCATTGCAGTCACTGCATGTTTTTGAATCTGGACAGACTCCATATGCATTCGAGGGAAATATGCAGTCACCAACGACAGAAATGTCATCTCTTAAAAGAGGATGCAGTGGTCGGTATTGGCGACTGTATTCATTAATGGGGGCACGGATACTATATTTCATAGTTCTGATATACAACTGGCCACATGAGCAAGGTACACTCTGCACGACGAGAACGGGCCCCTGACATCCTTCACCAGTATATAATAACCAATCTTCAAGTTGATCAACACAATCCAGCAGTTTTTGACACCATCTGTTATAAAGTTGTGTAATAGTTGTGATGGTACAATTCTGGTACAATACTAAATTTATAAAAACATGGTACAAAAGACCATAATTATTGTATTTCATTTATTTTTGACAATTATTTGGTAATAATTATTTGAATATTTCATAATCCCTGTAAAGTTTTGGTGAGTGGACTATATAACTATTTTATAAAACGCAGATGTGAATTGACAGGATTCCGACCGTTTTCATTGCAAAACGACAAACACAGCAAAAATTAGTATGTAACATATAGCGATAAAGTGACTAGCCCCGACGACGTCAGCGGAAGGAATGCACATTTTCTGTAAACAAGTCGAAGCTGTAAACAAAGAACAAAAGCCTGATGACGTAGTTTTTGCCCTACCTACGCTAAGCTAAACAAAGACTCTGGGTCATTTCCTTCTGGATTGTGAACGCAGCCGGCCGGCAAGAAGTTCGCCAAGTGTGAAATTTAACTTTTACACCACCAAAAGTGGATTAAAAAGCAGTGTTCAGATTATTGTAATACTTCAAGATGTGACCGGTAACAATCAGCGAACTCGCGGTGTGCGAAGTTCGTAAAATGGCAGCTAAGTATTAGCTATCAAAAATCTTTTTATTATTCAAATTCATAATGACCAATTCAAAATTAAATTTAAAAGAGCTCAAAATAAAATAAATTGTACCAGAGAGAGTGAGAGAGAGAGAGAGAGAGAGAGTGACTTAAATCTTTTCAGTGCTGGGTTGTGCAGATATACTATATTATACTATGTTTATTATGTTTACAATGTTTATTTCTTTTTAATGTTTACAAAATAAATGGACTACGCCCCGAGGCATAGTAACGTGCGTGTTTGGCACATAGTTCAATAGAATCATTTCATATGTATTTAGAGTCTTTTTGATAATAAATTGGGTAATATCATTTGGTAAAAATTTTAACAAAGTATTATTATTTCACATAACACTTTCCGCTACTCAAGAGTTCGCTTAAACGAATTCCTGCCCTATAATAACTTTTAAAGGTAAGTAAAACTACAAGTTATTTACGTTTATATTTACGTTTCTTGATCAAGATGGCGCCCGACCTTTGAAATTATTGCCTAAGTGTAAAGATATTATATTGTATTTTATTATTGACAGTAATACGTAATATAACAAATGGTGCCCGAACAGGGACTCTACATAAAATTTTTTATGTGGGTAAGCCTACGAAGAGAGCGGAAAAGTTATCTGAGTTAATAAACAGAATTTTAAATACGTAAACATAACCCAACTCTCACGAGGTTATGTTATAAGGTTGTGTTATAAGGTAATATTAAAATAAGTAAAATGAATACCAATAAAGGTGATAATGTAGAGGAAATAGTTGAGAGTGAGATGGATGTTAAACTGGACCAAGTTAGTCAAACCAGTGTTACTGAATTAAACCCAGTTGCCATAACCCCCATCTCAACTCAAGACGTAAGTAAACCAGATGGTACGGCTGCAATGATGCAGTTATTATTAAATAAATTCGATGAAAAATTTACTAATTTGAATGACAAATTTGATGAACAGAGTGTAAGATTTGATAATTTTGATAAACAATTTAACGAGCAGAAAAAAAAATCAGAAATAGTTTTGATATCAAGTTTAACGAAATAAAAAAGAAATTAAAAATCGTAATGAAAATCTTATTAAGCAATGTGATATAGTAATTTCAAAGCTGGATGAGCAATTAATTCAAATAGAAAATCAGAAGGTGAGTAGTAGTGAAATTATGACGAAAAACGAAGTACTGATTAATAAAGTAAGTAACAGTGATAACTTGAATAATGAGTTTACAGGTAGTAAGAATGATATGGTATTAGAAAATGATAATGAAAGTATTATGAGTGAAAATGAGTTGTTTGAGTGTATTGAGTCAGAGAGAGAGCTTGGAGAAAGTATTTTTGTTAAAGGGGTGCAGGGGTTAGAATTTTCCTTTGATGTTGTGTTAGGGGGTGAAGTCAAGTCTTCACGTATTTTTAATAAGGACGAGAGTTCCTTAAATTTATATTTGGGAGACGAAAGGTCTACAAATAGAGTTCCTTGGTGTTTTTGTGTACCTCATAAGTGGTGCAGTAATTTTGAGTTAGTGACCCCTGCATATTTGGAGAGAGAGAGAGTGTGTAATTTGGTGTTATGGTGAGAAATATATTAAGAGAGAAAGTGTAGAGAAGTATTGTGAGAGACATGGTGAGAGAAAGAGAGTAATAGAAATTTTTAGAGTAACTAGAAAGTACAGAGAACTTGTAGAAAGGTTAGGAATAGAGATGGTGTATGATTATGATGAATACAAACCTTATAATGAAATTGAAATAATAATAGGTGATGATAATAATGGTATCAAGTACTTACCTGTGGTAGTAATGGATGTAGCAGGAGATAATTACAATAATAACAAGATTATAACATATGATCTTACTGATGTAGACAGAACCATACTCGATCGTGACTTGATATATGATATTGAAATTGTGAATGAATATGAAACGTTTGATAATTATTATGATTATAATGTTTCTAATAATAAAATTTATTCACTAAAAAATAAGATAAATAGACCTAAGATTAGAATGTTATTCAACGATGGAGGATAGATTGTTTTATTGTGTAATGAACATTTA
This sequence comes from Magicicada septendecula, assembly GCA_034769895.1. Lineage (NCBI taxonomy): Eukaryota > Metazoa > Arthropoda > Insecta > Hemiptera > Cicadidae > Magicicada > Magicicada septendecula. The sequence goes on from CM068368.1 coordinate 893,459,324, forward strand.
ATATATGTGAAAAGTGGTTTTGAATTGGACTGCCTATGGACTGATTTTGATTAATGACAAAATAATGTGTTTGGATTGTATATTTTTCATTGTGTTTATGTGTTAATATCAATGTATTTATGTAGTTTGATGTTGTGTATTACAGGTAACTTTTATATATTTATGTACACCATGTATGTAAATTACAGTTTAATTGTTTCAATAATTAACAGTTAACATGTTTTTGTTTAACTAAAATAGTGAAAATTTTTTAAATAATTAAATACTTGAAAATTAATTTCTGAATTAATATGGTACAAAAGAAAGTTGTACTAACTTTGTAACTGAAGTTGTAAATTATTAATTGTCATAGAAGTTTCTAATGAAGTTAAACTATTATTTAATTTGTAATGAAGGTAATTCTTAATGAATAATAATAAATGATTGAGTAAAAATATATATTTGGAAAGTGAGATGTACTGTTATGAGTAGGTGAGAGATGAATTTTATAAGACGATTGTCAATGATTACAGTAAGGTAGAATGTTTAAACAGGGATAGAGCCTGGGTATAGATAAAGGCAGGTGAGTTATTTAATTAATGTAACTGGAGTTAGATAGTTAAGAATTTTGAAGTAAATAATACAAAGAGAGTATTAGATATTTAGGGACACAGTAGTTAGTGATTATTTGTAGAGGTGAGTAAAGTCAAGGTTAAACATATATTTGTTGCTGATGATATTTTGTAGTGGGGGTGAGGTGATAAGGAGTAGCCAACGTATAGCGTTGTGGCAGGTAATAGCGTAGTTTAAGGGAGTGTTTGCCGAATTTTTTGGAAGGGCAAAATATTATGAATGTATATAGCCAGGTAGGGAACACCCATCTCTGTACAAAGACGCGCGGTGCTATAGGATTTATCGTCGGAATGAAATCAGTGGAAGGCGTTTATAATTGAGAGATTGGTGTCATGATAGGTAAATTTGGTTGTTAGTTAGAGAAAGGTGAGTAAGATTATATAATAAGTAAAAGCATAGTGAATACAGGAGTCACCCAAACAAGGATTAGAAGGTGAAAGGTTAGGTAGTTAGGTAGGTAGAAAGTTCAGAGTATAGAGGTAATAAGAAATGAATGATGAAATAATAATAATATAGTATGAATATTAATAATAAATTCGAAATAAATTTTATAATTATAATAAATAATTGATGGCTAATTAATGAAAGTTTAGAATTAATTAATCAATTAATTGAAATTGTAATTTTTATGATTTAAATACAACTTTAAATAGATAGAATGTGTAAATTCTAATCAAGATTAAATGTGAATTAACTATTTCAATGTATTAATATAATGATAATGTGTATTATTATGTATCAGGTATTATGTTATGAAATTTTAACATGATGTATAGGAAATAGTGTGTGTGGAGGAGAAAGAGGGGTAAATATTGTTAACAGCGCCAATTATTAACTGTTAATAATAATAATTTCAATAAGATTTTATTAATTTTTTTTTTCTTTTCTATAATTGGTTTTTCTCCATGTTTGAGTAATATTTGGGAGATTTATATGGGGATTTCCATGTTTCTTTTATAATTAAATTAAATTCTTTTTCATATAAATATTTGTTTCTTTTATAATTACATTAATTATGAAACAGAAAGAGTTAATTATTATCGATGGGAATCGAAACAATTTTTACAATTCAGGGTAGTCCACGAAGAGAATGGCCATTCTATGTAATACTTGTATTTTATATTTTTTTTTTATTTGTATTTCTAGTAGTTCAAGCAAACCCAGTGCTTATTAACACAAACCAGCACATAGCTAAGGGGAAACAGATCAGTTAAGGTTAGAGTAATATATCAAGCCACTATTTTGATATTTTAATTTATTGTTTCAGTGTTTGGTGATGTTATGACAGCAGTCCTGAGCTGGCCAGCACGTCAGAGCAGGAGCGTTACGCGCCTGATTGGCCTTATGGTGTTGGGATCTCGAAGGAGAAATCCAGTAAGGTCATGCAGGTTCTGTCATCGTCATCAGACCACGGGTGAGTTATTGATTTTCTTTTATATAAATTGTAAGGGGGCTGTGGCGACGTATCCTGGCTGATCCCTTTAGGAAGTACGAATGTGTCAATGAAAGTTTGTATACTTCGGCACAAAATCTTTCATTGAGGGGGTTTTGTGATGGTACAATTCTGGTACAATACTAAATTTATAAAAACATGGTACAAAAGACCATAATTATTGTATTTCATTTATTTTTGACAATTATTTGGTAATAATTATTTGAATATTTCATAATCCCTGTAAAGTTTTGGTGAGTGGACTATATAACTATTTTATAAAACGCAGATGTGAATTGACAGGATTCCGACCGTTTTCATTGCAAAACGACAAACACAGCAAAAAATCGTATGTAACATATAGCGATAAAGTGACTAGCCCCGACGACGTCAGCGGAAGGAATGCACATTTTCTGTAAACAAGTCGAAGCTGTAAACAAAGAACAAAAGCCTGATGACGTAGTTTTTGCCCCACCTACGCAATGCTAAACAAAGACTCTGGGTCATTTCCTTCTGGATTGTGAACGCAGCCGGCCGGCAAGAAGTTCGCCAAGTGTGAAATTTAACTTTTACACCACCAAAAGTGGATTAAAAAGCAGTGTTCAGATTATTGTAATACTTCAAGATGTGACCGGTAACAATCAGCGAACTCGCGGTGTGCGAAGTTCGTAAAACGGCAGCTAAGTATTAGCTATCAAAAATCTTTTTATTATTCAAATTCATAATGACCAATTCAAAATTAAATTTAAAAGAGCTCAAAATAAAATAAATTGTACCAGAGAGAGTGAGAGAGAGAGAGAGAGAGAGTGACTTAAATCTTTTCAGTGCTGGGTTGTGCAGATATACTATATTATACTATGTTTATTATGTTTACAATGTTTATTTCTTTTTAATGTTTACAAAATAAATGGACTACGCCCCGAGGCATAGTAACGTGCGTGTTTGGCACATAGTTCAATAGAATCATTTCATATGTATTTAGAGTCTTTTTGATAATAAATTGGGTAATATCATTTGGTAAAAATTTTAACAAAGTATTATTATTTCACATAACACTTTCCGCTACTCAAGAGTTCGCTTAAACGAATTCCTGCCCTATAATAACTTTTAAAGGTAAGTAAAACGACAAGTTATTTACGTTTATATTTACGTTTCTTGATCAAGATGGCGCCCGACCTTTAAAATTATTGCCTAAGTGTAAAGATATTATATTGTATTTTATTATTGACAGTAATACGTAATATAACAAATGGCGCCCGAACAGGGACTCTACATAAAATTTTTTATGTGGGTAAGCCTACGAAGAAAGCGGAAAAGTTATCTAAGGTAATAAACAGAATTTTAAATACGTAAACATAACCCAACTCTCACGAGGTTATGTTATAAGGTTGTGTTATAAGGTAATATTAAAATAAGTAAAATGAATACCAATAAAGGTGATAATGTAGAGGAAATAGTTGAGAGTGAGATGGATGTTAAACTGGACCAAGTTAGTCAAACCAGTGTTACTGAATTAAACCCAGTTGCCATAACCCCCATCTCAACTCAAGACGTAAGTAAACCAGATGGTACGGCTGCAATGATGCAGTTATTATTAAATAAATTCGATGAAAAATTTACTAATTTGAATGACAAATTTGATGAACAGAGTGTAAGATTTGATAATTTTGATAAACAATTTAACGAGCAGAAAAATGAAATCAGAAATAGTTTTGATATCAAGTTTAACGAAATAAAAAAGAAATTAAAAATCGTAATGAAAATCTTATTAAGCAATGTGATATAGTAATTTCAAAGCTGGATGAGCAATTAATTCAAATAGAAAATCAGAAGGTGAGTAGTAGTGAAAATATGACGAAAAACGAAGTACTGATTAATAAAGTAAGTAACAGTGATAACTTGAATAATGAGTTTACAGGTAGTAAGAATGATATGGTATTAGAAAATGATAATGAAAGTATTATGAGTGAAAATGAGTTGTTTGAGTGTATTGAGTCAGAGAGAGAGCTTGGAGAAAGTATTTGGTATTATGATAGACTGATTCTAGAAGCAATAGAAATTAATAAACCCAAGGATAACATCAACAGAGAAACAGTCATGCTCAGCACAACTTGGTACCCTTTACTTTCTGGTTTTACTGTACTTGAGTTGACTGACCACACAAATAATGCATATAGCACAACACCTACAGGGCAGGGCCCACTTACCAGAGCACCCACCACCACTTCTACAGAATATAACTGAATTCGCTTGCCAGCCTCATCATCACATAAACCTGAGGATACTCATTGTAATATGAGTGAAACGTCAGACAAGACATTTTTGACGCTGCACATACAGGAAGAATGCTTAAGAAATATAAGGATTTAACTAATACCCCGATTAACTTATAGCACAAATAACTAATAGCACGATTGACTATTAGCGTTATTAACTAATAGCACGATCTACTAATAGCGCAATTACCTAATATCCCGATTAACTAAAGTGCAATCAAATAATAGCTCGATTAACTAATAGTGCTATTAAATAATAGCCCAAATAACTAATAACATAATTAAATAATAGCACGATTAACAAATAGACCTATTAATTGATAGCCCAATTAACTAATAGCATGACTAACAAATAAACCGATTAATTGATAGCCCAATTAACTAATATCACAATTAATAAATAGTCCAATTAACTAATAGTACAATTGTCTAATACTCCAATCAACTAAAAGCACAATTAACTCTAGCTCTATTAACTAATAGCCCGATTAACTAATAACGCAATTGAAAAATAGCCATATTACCTATTAACAAACAGACCAATTTACTAATAGTCCTATTAAATAATAACCCAATCACCTAATAGCACAATTAATCAATAGCATAATCAAATAACCCTACATAGGGCATACAAATAATAGCCTGAATAACCAAATAACAAACAGTCCGATTAACTTAAAGCCCGATTAACTAATAGCGCAATTAAATAACAGCCCGATTAAATAATAACACAATTACTAATGGTCCGATTAACTAATAGCCTGAAGCATAATCAACTGATAGCCCAATTAGCTAATAGCACAATTAACTAATTGCCGGATTAACAAATACATCGGTTAAATAATAGCAGGACTAACTAATAGCTCCATTAAATAATAACGCACTTAACTAATAACCCGGTTAACTAACAGCGCAATTAAATAATAGCTCCATTAATTAGGAGTGAAATTTGTTAATAGGGCAATTAAATAACCCTATATAGAGCTTATAAATAATATCCTGAATAACCAATTAACAAATAGTCTGATTAACTTATAGCCTCGATAACTAATAGCCCGATTAACTAACAGCACAACTAACTAATAATCCGATTAACTAGTATCGCAATTAATCAATTGCCGATCAACTAATACCTGGATTAACAAATAGACCAATTAACTAATAACGGGACTAAATAATAGCCCGATCAACTAATAATTTAATTAACTAATAGAACAATTAACCAATAGCCCGATTAACTAATAGTGCAATCAACTAAAATGCCCCAATTAACTTATATAGCAATTAACTAATAGCACGATTGAGTAATAGCGCGATTAACTAATAGCCCGATTATCTAATAGTGCAATTAGCTAATAGTCTGATTAACTAAAAGCGCAATTAAATAATAACTCGCATAACTAATAGCCAAATTAACTAATATCCCGATTAACTTATATAACTATTAACTAATAGCACGAATGTCTAATAGTGCGATTAACTAATATCACGATTATCTAGTCCATTAACTAATAGAACGATTAATTAGTAGAGCAATTAACTAATATCCAGATTAACTAATAGCCCATTTAACTAATAGCGGAACTAACTAATAGCCCGATTAACTAATACAGCAATTGACTAATAGCTCGATTGACTAACTGTCCATTTAAATAATAGTAGAAATTAGTAGTACTCGAATTAAATATTCGTTCAATCAACTGATTGTCTGACTAACTAATAGCCCAATTTACTATTAGTCCAAAGTACAAGTAGATGAAATTAATAGTAGTCAAATTAAATAATCGTTCAATCAACTAAAAGCCACATTAACTGATAGTACAACTAACTAATAACTCGATTAACCAATAGCTGGAAATAATAGTGGGCTAGTTAAATAATAGTTCATTCAACGAACGTCCAAAATTACTAATAGTCCAATTGACTAATAACCCAATTAACTAAATATAATTATTTCACTAACGACTCGGAACACAAAGTTTTTTATGGGTAAAAACGTAAAGTTTTACCTTATAGCCTGAACCGGTTTTCGCCTTTTCAAAAGCTTCTTCAGAGGCTGCCACTGGTAGCACTGTCCGTCTTGTTGTTGGTGACGGTATCGAGTTTCGAAAGATCGATATTGTGTATGTGGCGTATGATATGTTCGAATAATGTGTGTGATTTGAATTGTGTCTGTTTGTTTAGGATGTCATTTTTATTTGTTTTCGTGTGTTTGTATATTTCCAATTGTTCTAGAGTGTCTAGTTTTGGGCCTTTTGTGTATACGTGTTGAATGTTCATGTTATTGTCGATGTTTTTGTATGAGTGGTATGCTTCAATGAGGTGGTGTTGAATGTTCATGTTATTGTCGATGTTTTTGTATGAGTGGTATGCTTCAATGAGGTGGTTAGCAAAGGTGGATTCTGTAGTGGAGTGGAGTGCCTTTGCGTGTTCAATGTATCTTTGTTTGAAGCTACGTCCTGTCTGGCCTATGTAGAATTTGTTGCAATCTGAGCATTTAGTTTGTAAACACCAGGTAGATCAAATTTGTTTTGTGTATGTGTTTTGATAGTGTGTGTTCTATTTTGTTAGTAGTTTTGTAAGCGATTCTGTATCCTGCTTTTATGAATTTGTGGGCTATTTTTTCAGTTTGTTTGTTGATGTATGTTAGTGTTATGAATTTGTTGTTTTCTGTCTTTGTCTGTTGTTTGTTTTGTGTTTTGTGTAGGAGTTTATTGACTATTGTTCTGTCATATCCGTTAGATTCTGCTAGATATTTTATCGTGTTTAGTTCATCTTTGTAGTCTTTTTCATCTAAGGGGATGTTGTTAAGTCTATGTATCATGGTTCTAAAAGCAGCTAGTTTGTGTTGTATTGGGTGATTGGAGGTGTTGTGTATTAGTGTGTCAGTTGTAGTTGGTTTTCTGTATGTACTGAATTTGTGCCTGTGTTCTAGTTTTGTGATGGATAGGTCTAAGAAGTTTATGGTATTGTTGTGTTCGTATTCAGCAGTAAAGGTTATGTTTTTATGTATTTTGTTTATGTGTGTTAGTAACTGTTCACATTGTCTTTTGTTTCCCCTGTATAATATTAGAATGTCATCAACGTATCTGTGCCAATATAGTATTTTATGTGAGTGTCTCTCATTGTTTGTGAGGATTTTTGTTGTTTCTAAGTGTTGGAGGAAGACTTCTGCTAGAATGCTGGATATGGGTGAGCCCATGGGTAGACCATCATTCTGTGTGTAAAATTTATTGTTATATGTGAAGTAGTTTCGTTTTGTGATAATGTTCAGAGTTTCTGTTATTTCGTTGATAAGTTCGTCTGGTGTGTTGTTCTGTTTGAGTTTGTTTTGTAGGATGGTAATTGTTTCAGAGATGGGGATGTTTGAAACAAAACCTGTACACAGGACGTAGCTTCAAACAAAGGTACATTGAACACACACAGGCACTCCACTCCACTACAGAATCCACTGTTGCAAACCACCTCAATAGCCCGATTAACTAAAAGTGGAATTAAATAATAGCTCGATTGACTGATAGCACGATTAACTAATACCCCGATTAATTTATAGTCAAATCAAGTAATAGCACTATTAACAAATGGCCCAATCAACTAACAGTGCAATTAAATAATAGCCCGATTAACTAAAAGTGCAATTAAGTGATAGTTCGATTAACTAATAACGCAATTAACTAATAGCCCGATTAACTTATAGTGTAAATAACTAATAGCACAATTATATAAGTTTCATAGTGATAAATAAAATTCATTATAAGCAACGGGTTACGTTTAGATTCAACATATATATGAATGCAGAAAGAGAAAAAGATGGAATGTCACAACACTGCTTGGTTCTGTTTGCTTTCAGTTACATTGGTTTTATGTGTGTTGAGATTGTCACCAATTGTTACTCTGTTACAATCATTTTAATATATACTTATTATACTTAATACTTATTATGATGAGTTTTGTTTCCTTTAACTGATAAACTGGAAATTCAAAACATTCATACCTAACCTCACGCATTAAGACATTGTGTACTTTTGTTGTATATTCAGCAATATACAAGGGCTATTCAGAAAGTAACCTCCGTTTGACTATAAATAAAACATGGACGTTATAACATCGCCAAATTCAGATCATATTTGATAACTATAAGTATGTAAGAAATGCTAAAAAGTAATATATTTTAATAAATAAATAATGAAGAGAATAAGGAGATAAAATGTAATTAAGAAAGAAGGAGGAAGAATTATAAACTAAAAGTGATTATTAAAGAAACTCACAGACTAGACTGACAGACAAACGACTTTGACCCAACCCCAGAGATTGGCCAGATAAGAACCAAAATAAAAGGAAACTAGATAGAGTGAAGGAGAAGAAAAATGAAAATAAAAATGGAACAAACCAACTATAAAGGAAATAAAATGAAACAAGGTGATAAAACACAGACAAGTAGTAGAGAATAGAGAAGGGAGAAATGATACAATCAAATATCATAAAGGAAACGAAACCGGTAAAGAACCAATATAAAAGATAAATATTAGTATTGAATAAGTGACAAATGTAATTAATAATTAATAAAACCCGATAAATAAAAATACACTAACCCAAGAATTAGAAGTATATGTAAGTAAGAAATAGAGAAAGACATGAACTTAGTAAGTATAAATAAAATGTGTAAAGAAAGAGAGATATTGAGATAGTGAGAAATAAACTGAAAATAACTAAGTGACAAAGAAAAGTAATGATAGGGATTACCCATTAATAAACACTTAAATAAAAAGTTTAAGAAGTGCCCATAGTGAAAGTGAAAAAACCCTAAAGTAAAATGATAGAGAAAAAACACTAAATAAATTATAATAAACACAAGATAACTTAAAAGTCAAGGTGATGAGTGAATAAATATCACTATAATATTGACGACTCGGAACACTAAGTTTTTTATAAGTAAAAACGTAAAGTTTTACCTTACAGCCTAAACCGGCTTTCACCTATAGAAGGCTTCATCAGAGGCTGTCGTTAGTAGCGCTGTTCGTTAGTACAATTAGCGCTGTAGTTTTCTAGAACAATTAGAAATATACAAACACACAAAAACAAATAAAAACGACATCCTAAACGAACAGACACAATTCAAATCGCACGCATTATTCGAACACATCTCACCACACACACACAGCTTCGATCTTTTGAAAAACTATCTCGTCACCAACAACAAGACGAACAGCGCTACTAACGACAGCCTCTGATGAAGCCTTCTATAGGTGAAAGCCGGTTTAGGCTGTAAGGTAAAACTTTACGTTTTTACTTAGAAAAAACTTAGTGTTCCGAGTCGTCAATATTATAGTGATATTTAGTTAAGTAACGGACACGTCATGGACAACGAAATCCAAGAGTGAATAAAAATATTGTCAATGATAGCAATAGGAAAAATAGTGAAAGCTAAGATAAACACTTAGTAAAAATAACAAACACTAAAGGTTTAATAGTGAACAATATTAATATTTAAGAAAGTTGTTAAGAATAGTATTTAAAATAAACAATTAATTAAGAAGTAATGAACACTGAAGAGTGATGTTAACTGTATTGATTAAAAAAGAATCTTATTGTAAAGTTTAAAAGTATATAATAGTATTTAAACGTGAGAATCCCATGAAAGAGTAAACAGATAGTGTTACCATGGAGTGAAGGTAAAGATTATTTATAAAATAAGAAGTTTAAAACAATCAATAAACACCCATGTTATAAGGGATAATTATTGAAGTAAGTTCAAAAGAGGTGAGGTTGTTTATCACCCAAAAAATAAAATAAAATGTAATGAATCGTACACCAATACTACCTACTAATTGTTAAATAATTGTTTAAGCAAATTTATGAATAGGATATGGCTGGGGTAATTATACCAACCATAGACCTAAATGTTGTATTTTATGTGATAAAAAATAGTAAATAATAGCCATATTGTTCACATTGGCGGATTAAATAAGTAAGAAAGTAAAGCAATATATGACTTAGAAAACGAGAAAACCAGTTAGTAAATAATTAGCAATACATGATGTATAAAATAGTAGTAACATACAAATAACACAAAAACAGAACCAAAACACATCAATAGGTAACAAAACCAGTTATAAGAACAAAATAAAGCATTAGGCTAAAATGAGATGTAATGTATATGAAATAAGTAAAAATCAGTAATGGCTACTTAGGCTTAAGAAATGCCTAACTGTCAAACACAAACAAATACAAATTGTATGAAAATAACAAAGGAATTAACAAATCCAAGGCGAATAATCAACCAAGGATAAATTGTAAATCTTATTAAAAGCAAAATATTAGAATAAGGACTTAAATCAAAAGAGAAATGTAATTAGGAAATATTAAAATAATTGTAAAATTATAAAACATGAAATAACCCAATCTTGTGGGATACCAAAATAATCTTTGGAAGAAAATACAAATAACAGTGATAATAATTAATACTTAGGAAGGAAGATAACGGAATGAAAGCAATCAGAAGATATACCAGGATTGTGAAAAGAATTCAGATTATGATAAAATGGATTTATAGCCAGATTAACCAATCAGATTTAATTAGTAACCATGGCAACTGCCGTTAGGGACGGAATTACCGTTCAATATAGTTATTCGTAAAGCGACGCTCTTGGAGAACAGAAGCCAAATTTTGAACAACCAAATATTTAATTTAAAATGTTATAAAAGTAAACCAAATTACCACAAATGAATGAGAAGGAAGCAGACGATGACTGAAATCATTTAACTGATGTCGAAGACCATTTAAATCAAAAAGAAATGAATAAATTGCTCCGATTAAATTGAAAAAGATGCCAGAAGCCCAAACAATTTAAATTTGATTCCGATTGCACCTCAAGTCCTTTTTACCAGATCAACTGCATACACCCAGTCTACTAAGGCGTTAAGTATCATTTAAATTACCCAAATTTCTGAAAAAACGCACTTTAAATATTTCTCACTGTACTATGAACTATCACTAAACTGAATTTATTCTCTTTCAAAGATTAAATAAAAAACTAAGACACTGAAAATTTGTCAACTTATAAAATTAACCTGTTGTTAGTTTATGAATTTTTGAAACACTTTTACTACACTCCAAGAAACAAATTATAGCTACATGTTATATTATTTAAGTAGAAATAATGTAAGGTTGTGTATTTTTATTATTATAATTGCATCTAATCCTTTTATCGTAATCTCAAGAATCCAGACGATCGAACAAAAATATTTGTATACTACTTCGACAGACGCCATTATGGTGTATCTGTTATGTTCAGAATCGATTCGTCAAAACTCAGAGAAAATTGTCTTAGATTAATTGCCGGTGCAAAATAATATAAAAAACCAAATATAACCTGTGTCACTGAATAAGTAATAACCATTAACTAATAAACCAATACTGTGTGTAACCAATGTGTTTTATTTTCATTAGGAAAGTGTATTATAAATGTTGTACATTGTAGCGAACAGCTATGAATTGACGGCAAGCGCTCAAGCAGTAAACACAGCAAACTGCTGGCTTGATTGTAAAAATCGATAAGTGGCGGGAACAAGTTTGAATTCTCCCCACCGCCTGAGCTGACTCGCCGATAATACTAAATTTTTTAATTGTTTAAAATAAACAATTTGGTGCCACCCGGGATTTATACACCCCTAGTGAACCTCAGGTAAGGACTTCGATACCTGGTTATTCATATGTTCGCGACGGACTCAATCAGCGTAAGTTACGTTACCGAGCGACGACGGATTGGTAAGACACAATACACCAATTACACTCTGACACTTTTACACTCTTGTAGAAATTAGAGGAATGAGGGTTATTACAACGTAGATACATAAATTTTATTATATACATCTTAAAACTACAGCTTTCCACTATTTTCTACATAATTGCCATTTAAATGTAAGCATTTATCATAGTGTTTGACCAGTTTGGAAATCCACTGTTCATAAAATTCTGCTGCTGGGGATCTCAGACAGCATATCACAGCATCGTGAAGTTTCTCATCATCATCAAAGCGCTGGGACCCAAGCCACTTCTTCATGTTCATAAACACGTGAAAATTACTAGGAGCCAAATCCGGGCTTCTTTGTTTGCCGAGCAGTGTCATGCAAAAACACGACACCGGAAGTCAGCAGACCTTGGTGATTGTTCTGGGTGGCTCATATTGGTTTTTTTAATGTCTCACAATACGAAAGTCATTCAAAGCAGCCCAAGAAATTTGCAAGAATTGTTCAGAAAGATAGAGATTGTGAACCGCCAGATTTCATGGACTCTTTTATCAATTTTCTGAATGAGTTCATCACTGACTATGGGTGGCCTGCCAGTATTTTATTAAATTTTATAAGACAATTACAATACCCACATAGATTTATGAAAGTGAGGCGTGGATCATGACAAAAAAGGAAGGCAGCACGATTCAGAGTGGTGAAATGCAGTTTCTTCGATATACCTTAAACAATACACCACAAGATAGAATAAGGAATGAGGATATCAGAGCAGAACTCGAAGTAAAGGACATAAATGAAATTATTTCAATTTACAGAAGACAATGGTGGGATCATCTGCAAAGGATGGCAGAGGATCGATTGCCGAAAGCGGCACTGAAACTATAAAGCCATTGGTAGAAGACACGTGGGTTGGCCAAGGATGAGTTGGGTCCCGGAATAGGTTTATATAACCTAATCCTTAAGAGGAGAAGAAGATTTTAAATTCAGTCTCAGAATGTTTAAAAATTACAATTTTCTTGTTTTACAAATTTCACTGTAACTATATAAATCATCATCAACCGTGGCTCTACAACCCTTGGTGGGTCTTGGCCTGCTCCAAGAGTCGATTCCATTCCTCCCTATTGCATGCCCTGGCTTTCCAGTTTCTTATGTTCAGCTTTCCGAGGTCCTCCTCTATCTAGTCTTTGAATCTACTTCGGGGTCTTCCCCTTTTTCTACTACCCATTGGTTTCTGGTAGAAAATACAATTTGGAGGCTGTCCTTCCTCCATTCTCTCTATGTGTCCAACCCACCTTAGCCTGTGTATTTTAATTATCCTGACAATGTCCGGGTCATTGTAAAGATGGTATAGTTCATAATTATGGCGCCTGCGCCACATTCCATTTTCTTGTACTCCTCTAAATACTGTTCTTAGAATCCATCTTTCACAGCAACCAAGAAGTCTCTCGCTATTTTTTGTCATTGTCCAGATTTCTGAAGCATATGTCAGCACTGGTCTGATAAGTGTTTTGTAGATTTTGCATTTCGTGCTTCTTGAGATGAAGCTAGATGTCAGGTGCTTTTTTAATCCATAATAAGTTTAATGAAGAAAGTTGTGTTAGTGGTTATAATCACAAACAGAATTATCATTGTTGCACACCACTAAAGAAAAATTATTCCGATTAGCGCTTTCAAGCTCCTCAGCTCATCGTCAGGATAGTGATAATTCTGTTTGTAATCCATATTTTTACTCCATATTCCTTAAGGAAATGGAAGTATGGTGATGGCAAAAAAAATCGTGTTCGAGATTATTGCAGATTCTGATTGTACTACACTCAAAACATGAAAAAAAAGTCGTTTTCCGAAAAGTGTCTGTGTGTGTGTGTGTGTGTCTGTGTGTCTGTCTGTCTATGTGTAGATTTTTTTCTATGGCAAACGATAACTGCCGCAAATTCAAACAGAATCAAATAATTTTTTGCATACAGCCCTGATTTGTAGAGTACTCACGATCTATTGTTTTTGGTGAAGATCGGTTGAGGGAAAGGGGTAGTTTACCTGCAACAGTTTTTTTTTATCAAGGGAAATTTTTTTTTTTTTTTGGTAAACGATAACAGCCGCAAATTCAAACAGAATCAAATAATGTTTTGCATACAGCCCTGAATTGTAGAGTTCTCAAGATCTGTTGTTTTTGGTGAAGATCGGTTAAGGGAAAGGGGTAGTTTACCTGTAACGTTTTATGTTTTAACAAGGGTATTTCCTATGGCAAACGATAACAGCCGCAAATTCAAACAGAATCAAACGATTATTTGCATACAACCCTAAATTGCAGAGTTCTCAAGACCTATTGTTTTTGGTGAAGATCGGTTAAGGGAAAGGGGTAGTTTACCAGCAGTGTTTTTTTATCAAGGGTATTTTCTACGGCAAACGATACAGCCGCAAATTCAAACAGAATCAAATAATTTTTTGCATACAGCCGTGATTTGTAGAGTACTCAAGACCTATTGTTTTTGGTGAAGATCGGTTGAGGGGAAGGGGTAGTGTATAAAAACTTACTTATTTATACATTTAATTCACTTATACTTACCATTTTCCTAAGGGTCCCCCCAGAGTTCTATAAGCGAGATCAGAAACAGTGCGAGGTTACAAAATAATTAACTCTACACATTGTTAAGAAGAGAATTGATAATTTTAATTTTGTCAAATCATTTAAGCTAACGGTTTATAAACTTCAACTTTGAAATTAATTAGTTATAACATATATAGATATTGGTTGTTACATGATCATCCTAACTTACTCTACGCTTACCTTATCATTGACAATTATACAACTTCATTCACACACAAACATAGGTCAGCCCAGCATTGCACATTCATCACTCACATTCCGTTCTTAAACCCCAATTACCCTATTGAATACATAATTTTTATATCACTACCGATAACGCGTTCTTCGGTGACCTCGTGGCCAACCCGCGGTAGATCGAAAATGTCTCGGAAAAAGACGAAACTGAATTCCAAATTTAAAAGTTAGTGTTCTACAACTCTCCTCCCATCCTGTCACTGTTTTTGAAAAGAATTACTTTACTTTCATTATTGAAAACTAATGAAATTATACGAGCATATTTAGCTCGCGTGTCGGTGCCGACACAGTCAGAGACGAACTGGGCAATGTGCTTCGTTGAGTCGCGGGAAATGAGCAGTCACGGCCATCAGGTTTTAGTCGCCGTTTGTGCTTAATTGTGGTGGCATAACCATTTTATGCATGGATTATAGCTGGTATATGTGTGTGACCAGAGGCCGATATTGGACTTGGCTCTGCTGCTGTCATTGGAAAGGCCGGATTTAGCCATGACTTCCTGCCGCGCAAAAAAGCACATTGCGGAATTTTGCTCGTCCTGGGACATCCTGTTTTGGCTGGATGCGTCACTCGAATTTGTGGTGATACAGTTGCGTCTGTGTGCTGTTACATAAGTACAGATTTCTGAGAATTTTGAAGGGGGTAAATGCTTCAGCCGCATGACTCAACAACAACCTGCGTCTTATTGCTTTGTTTCACTGTTCTGTTATACTGACAAATATGTTGCACAATAATACATTTTTACATTATTTTATAAGGCTCCCGACCGAAAACGAAATGAATAAAAATATATAAATGCCCCAAACGGTTAAAATAAAACACCTAAAAATTGACCCGCTACAATACCCCCTCGATGAGAATTCTGCTGTCCACGACAAAAGAAATCTCATCGATAAACCCCGAAGAGGACCGGTGAGGAACTGGTGCCAACAACCCCCGGTTCTTAATCTGCATGGGTACACGACCCCCCTGGCTCAGCGACTATGACTCGTCTGAACGAGATCACTGGACTTCTCCGTAAGAGATCCCAACACCGAGAAATCGAACAGACTCGCACCACAGCGCGCCTCGCCTTCTAACATGCTACCCCCAAAAATCCTCAATCCCTGGCTAAAATTATCCCAGCTCCTCCGCCGATATGTTTCCCCTTTTTGCAAGCTGGGCTGCCTTTAGCAGATACTGGGCTCACACACACTAACATTACATATTGCCATAACACACTAAAAAATAAAAAATTTCTCTTAAAATTTATTAAAAATTTAAAAAAATTCAAAATTCAAAAAAAAAATAATATTTTATCAAAAAATTCTCTTCCTTTTTTTCTAAATTTTTGTTTCACATGACTTAACCTAGACATTTCTACTAATCTAAACACATCCTTACTCTAACATGAGAACCACTTATAATCTACCAATACAATGCAATACAATAAAATAAACATGGTTAATGCACACATAATAAAATAATCATTACCTAAAATATTCATTCGCTGGCAGGCGAAAAATCAAGTTTTTTTATTTTTATAAATAATAAACAAATTGACATTTAAATTATTATGAAAATTAAATTATGAAAATAAATACCTTAATTTTATATTATTCTCAAATTTTATCACAATTCTGTCACTGGCTTTACAAAATGAAAATTTTATATCTTTATCATAAATCACTCTCTCTATGTAACAATCTTACTTTATTCTACTTTGGGTGATTTGAACTATTTATTCTCATTTACTGTACTACTTGAGCTGAATACCTATATAATCTTTCTCCCTCTGACTCTACTATTAACTTTTACTACATGACACCCATCTCTATCAAAACACTCTAAATTCAATTTACCTCTGGCACCGCTCATCTTTGTACTAGGATGTGTGTTCCCTACCTGGCTATAACCATACGAGCCAATGCCCCTCCAAAATATCGGCAAACACTCACGCGAACTACTCTATTCTCGCCACAACGCCATACGTTGCTCATACCTTACCACCTCACCCTTACTACAAAATATCATCAACAAATATGTTTAAATCTCATTCACATTACTCATCTCTACATATATTCACTACTACTGTGTCAACATCAATACTTCTCAAAAAATACTATAACATGTATAAACCAAAACAACATTACCTTATATCATCTCTACTAATTCAACTTTAACTTTGACAGATCTATATGTCACCTAAAATATTTATCACCCAAAAACTCTCTTTTATTTGCTTTCACCACTCGTTACTTCATTTCTCATTATCAAATTATTTTTTATCATTACATTAAAACGTCTGCAATACCTCAAACATTACATTGAGCATCAATTACTTAAAACATTTATAACTAATATACCAGTGACGTGTTATTGCTGATCAGCTGATATCCTAACATAATGAAAACACATCTCATAATTGAACAAATTACATGGAATACATTATCAATACTTACTTCTATTATGTTGATTGCCTGCCAGGCGTTTAATTATTGGCTTAATTTAAAGCATACACGTATCATGAAAACACATATTCTTATCAATGCCTATACCTAACATACAACAATAAAATAATACATTTAAAATCATAGCATGTAATGAACACCTTATATTACATATCTGATCAGCTAGTTAATTGAACAGAGCATAAGCAGTTTTATTGAATCCAACCTTGAATAAAAAAAAAGTTATGTTATTAAACTTTACATTCGTGACTCCTTTGCGTCACCTCCCAGCCACACACACTATTTCAGATTATGTTGGACTATGGCGCCCATTCGCTTCCACAGAGACTGTATATTTTGGAGCAGGGTTTTACCTCTCCGTGTCTCTGCTTCCGCTATTAAGTTTTAAAGTAGGGAACATCATCATGTTCTCGTCATATAATCATACACCCTTAAAACGGATCTGCCACCGGTCTTGCCACCCCTAAGCGGGCAGAGTGGCAGCCGCTGTTCCATAGTTTCCGGGAGATTTCCTCTAATTGTCCCCCCATTAAATTTCAAATATATACCAATTTCAAGTCAGCTATGGTCAAGGGACTTGATATGACCATAGCTGGCCGCTAGCCAAAACCACGGTTAGTGCTGGTAAGACAGTAACCGCCCGAAAAGTCGAGGAAATCTAAACTTTTATTTCACTGCCTGTTTCATCAATACTCTTATGTGCGACACGTTATTTAGTATGGTGTGTAAACTTTTAATTTACACGGATAAGGTGTGCCGCACATTTATCGCCATTTTGGCCTCCGATGGAGGTAACACTCACTGTTACCCCCAACCCATTTCGCTATCTAAGAGAGCACAGGCCACCCCCTCAATAGCCACTTAATAACTAACTAATTACTTAACAATTGAAAATTAAACTTTCTACAAATGCAGTTCAACACTCCATTTTTTCATCACTTCATTGAGCACCAATCAACCCCCTCAAATTACCCTTTAATCTTGTATAATAACAAGTTCTTTTATTTACTTTTAAAAGTTTTCACATAGACACTTCTGCAAGTCCAATCTTTCACTTTTCACTAACATTTTCTTTCTGACAAAATAATAAGTACCACAATGAATCATCTTATACAGTTACATCCAAATAAAATACATTTGTGTTGTTTTCTGAGGGAAAACAATTATTTGAAAATTTAAGTATTCAAATTACAAATTTTTGGCTGTTTCATTTTACAATTTCTAAAATAAAACTAAAATATTTCGTGAAAAGAGGAAAGAAAAAAATATATATATATACTACCTTTTCACGAAACTATGGGTCCCCCTCCCCGTTCAAAGTGTTGTGAGTTTTCTAATTTTAACCAATTTTGGTGGAGCCGGACCATCGTTGCGTTCACCGCCCGAAGGAAGATCCTCCAACCATGGCCCGCCTCCAAGTTCCGAATACCACGGCCAGGACTGGTAAGATCGTGACCGCCCGAAAATGGGGGAGACTCCCTTCTGTAAACATATAAAACCAGATTAAAGTTCATTCATACAATAATAATTAATAACAATCCTGGTAAAATTCCTATGATGACCAATACAATTTCAAATTTGTAGCATTGTGTGTCCCTACTATCTCCCTTGTCTCTCTGTTCTGTAATACATAAGAATTCTTCATCTTAACTTCTATTACCTCATACGGTCCTTCATAGAGTAAGAAAAATTTCTTAATCTCCTTGTCCTGAGCGCTCGACAAATCATGTCTCCTCACCAATACCAATTGTCCTACTTCGTACTTCATCCACTTACCTTTTGCGTCATGCCTACGTTTTCTTTGTTCTCCTTTACTTAATAAACTCTCATTTGCCAACCTGATTTTTATACTCACATCCGCTTTCTCACTCTCAGGTGGGTAATCAAACAACTGTTCCAAAATTCTCGGGGGGCGTGTTCCTTTGATCAACTCGTGAGGTGTATAGCCGGTGGACTCGTGGGTGGTACTGTTCAGCCAAGTCTCTACTCTTCGGACGTACAACGGCCACTCGCTGTGTTTAGCGTGACAATAGGCTCTAAAGATCCTGCCTATCTCTCTCATTACACGCTCAGCCTGGTTGGACTGGGGATGGTACACAGCCGTATGTTTCATGATGATTCCTTCCCATCCTAGAGTCTGACGCCATTTCCCACTGATGAACTGCGGACCATGGTCTGATAGAATCACTTTCGGCTTACCCACGTGAATCATGTAGTCCTTTGTCACCTTCTCACTCAATACCTGACTGGTAGCTCTTTTAACGCTATACAATCTCACATATTTAGAAAAAGTATCAAGCATCACAAAAATATACATCACTCCGCCTCTACCCTTTGGCAATGGCCCAAACAAATCTACCGCAACTAAATCAAAAGGTCTATTCACTTTTATAAAATTCATCTCTCCTTCTACTCTATAATTTACTACTTTCGATTTCTGACATAAATCACAACCCCTTAACAATTTTCTAACCCTTCTTTCCATATTTTTAAAAACACATGACTCTTTCAAAACATTAACACACTTCTTCGCCCCGAAATGACCATATCTTAGATGACAATCCCAAATAACCTTATCAACTAACCCCTCTGGCATAACTAGTTTCCAATCACGCTCACCCCCTACTACTTTCTTAAATAATAACCCCTGATAAATCTGAAAATGCTGATTATATTCTGACTCTACTAATTCGGTTTCTAAACTATCCATAATCTTACCTGACTTACCATCTGCTCATTGCATGGTTCTGTTGTCCTTCAACTCTTCACCAAAAATTCTGTCTTCCCTGCTAACCTGAAAAATTTCAATTTCCTTTAAATCCCTACCTGTCTTATTGTCTAACATGTCTACCCGTGAAAGAGTGTCAGGTATCTTGTTGTCTGTTCCCTTGATGTACTCCCATTCAAAATTATATTCCTGTAAAACAAGTACCCACCTGGTTAAACGGCTGTGAGCAAGTTTACATGTATTTAAGAAGGATAGTGCCTTGTGATCGGTGCGGATCACCGTCCTATTTCCCAAGATGTAAGTGTGAAATTTGCTGACGGCGAACACAATACTTAATAGTTCCTTTTCGGTAGTGGTATAGTTCTTCTCGGCCATTAACAAGGATCTATTCGCAAATGCGATGGTTAGGTGTTCTTTCTCTTCGTCTTCTTGGTAGAGTTCCGCACCTACGGCCACGTTACTAGCATCTGTCTGTAAGAAAAATATTTTATTAAAATCAGGGTGGTTCATCATTATCATTTTGCTAAATTTCTGTTTAATTTCGTTGAACGCTTCTTGTTCCACTAATCCCCATCTCCATTGTTTATTTTTCTGTAGTACCGCACTCAATCTTGCTGTCACATGGGCGTAGTTCTTCTGAAATTTTCGATAAAAATTACACAATCCCAGAAAACTCTGTAGCTGCTTGATGTTCTTTGGCTCAGGGAAGCGCATGATGGAGTCCACTTTATCCGGATTTGCGGAGATTCCTTCTGGTGTGATTATAAATCCTAAAAAATTTATTTGTGTTTGTAGAAATTTTGATTTGTCCCAATTTACAGTAAGTCCGCCTTCCTTTAATTTGGCTAGCACATATCCTAAATGATCTAAATGGTCCTCAAAAGTTCTTGACGCAATTTAAAATATCATCTACATAGACCGTTAAAAAATCTAAATCTTTGGGTTTTAAAATTTGGTCTAAGCACTTTATGAAGCTGGCTACGCTGGTATTTAATCCAAATGGCAATCTTTGAAATTGATAGTTCTTACCGTTAAATAGGAAAGCGGTATATTTCCTACTCACCTCCGCCAATGGTACCTGCCAATATCCTGCTGTTAGATCCAATGACGTCATATATCTCACCCCGCTGAATTTCTGAAATATTTCATTGATTGACTCTGGTGATTCACGGTCTGGTATTATTATCTGGTTGATTCTCCTGGCATCTAAACATAACCTAACTCTGCCATCTTTTTTAATTACTACAACTAATGGGTTAGAATAGTGTGATACTGACCTTTCTATTATCCCTCCTTCCAGCATCCTGTCCAGCTCCTCTTGCACCGCTCGTCTCTTGGAATAAGGCACGGGATAACTTCGCTGCATGAAAGGTGTGTGTTCCCGTATCTGCAATGTACATACATAATCCTTTGCCCTTCCTGGAATATCGGCAAACACTCCCTTAAACTCCTCGATTACTTGCCACAGCGCCGCACGCTGATCACTCCTTACCACCTCACCTCCACTACAAAATTCATCCGCCCTTATCTCCCATACTGCATTATTAATATTACTCATTTCATTCTCACAATCATCAATATATTCACTCTCTCTACATAAATTTACTCTAGTATCTGCACCACTTTCACCTACTCTCTTTTGTAATATTTTTACCCCCGTTGTTCTAACTTTATCTATTATTTGTTCAAAATTAACCTTTACCGACCGATCACCCCCGTCTAATTCTACTATTTTCTCCTTAAAGTTTACAATAGCTTTATTTCTTTGCAGGAAATCATTACCCAATATAATGTCTAAACTTAACCCTTTAACTACCAAAAATGTGTTCTCAAATTCTATGTCATTTATCAAAAAACTTAAGTGTATCTGTTTTGTTATTCTCTTACTGCGTACGCCTGTAACTCCTACTACTGTAACCCCAGCTACTGGTAAAATTGGAATATTCTTTATACTTTCTTTTAATTCTCCTAAAATGTTTTCAGCAATAACAGAAATCTCACTACCTGTATCTACAAGTGTTCTATAATATTTATTAGCTACATTTACCTGTATTTCTGTTAGTCCCGCTCTCACCTCGATTGCCTTGTTTTCTTCCTCCAGCAGATCTGCAACTATGTCTGTTCTAATTACATTACTCGTGACATCTTCTAATGGTTGGACCTCACTTGCTTCCCCGTACAGTGGTCTGGTCCGTGCTACCACTGTCTGCTCTAGTTTTCCGGTTGTTGTCTATGGTTGCTTGTTGTGGGTATCTGGTGATCCCGCGGCGGTCCCTGGTGATAGTTATTTGTTCCTCGGTACGGCCTGTTTTCGTTTCTCCTCCTCTGCTCTTCTCTTGGTAAATTACATTTATAACACTGTTGTCTGCTGGCGAAATTCCCCCATTTGCACCTGGAACAACTCCACTCACCCGGTTTGTTTACATTATCTCTATGCACATTATTATGATACCCACGATAATTATTATTCTTATTTTGATTATGTTCAACATGATGATGGTTATTATTCTGTTGTGTTCGCCTACCCCCTTCTCGATCTCTAATACTCTGTAGTATATCTAGTATTCTCTCCAACTCGTTCATATCGTCAATTTCTTTTGTCATCAAAGTGGTTTGTACATCTTTCGGTAAGTGTTTACTTACATGTCTAACAAAAGATTTAAATGGTATCTGCGGCTCTAAATATTTCGCTTCGTTATATAACTTGGTCACGTATATTGTTAAATTATTATTATTAGGGTGTCCTAAAAAATCGCCCGTTCCCATTATGCGGCTTCTTAGTATTTCTTGTTCATCTTCGGTCCAATATTTCCCTTTAAATGCTCTTTCGAATGTCTCATAACAATCCCATTCTGATCGATGTGCTTCCGCCCACACTACTGAACTACCCCTAAAACATTTAATTATTTTGGTTAATTGTACCTCCCAATTACTGTTATTGAAACGGTTGTATTCCCGGGTTTGGTTTATAAATCTCATTGGATGTATTGTCCGGTTTTCATAGCTAAATGTTTCTAACTCAATTTCATTGTGTAAATCTCTCGTTATGATAACCCTTTCCGTAACCCCGGTAAATTTCTTGTTAATTTCCCCCCGTAATTCATTTTTTACACTCATTAAATTGTTCTCAATTACAGTACATTTGTCATAAATATTATTACTAGTTTGTAAACTGAACTCATCTATTTCTCTAAGCTTACTTTGTATTGTACTTATTTTACAGTTGGTATTATCTGCATGCTCTGAAATAGCTTTACTTACTGTTTCTATATTCTCTGCTATACTTATTACATTTGACTCAAAATTTTCTAACTGATCTTGTAAAACAGTTGTTTTAATGTCTATTTGTTTATTTATTTCAAATTTGGTTTTCATCTCTATCTGCTTATCTACTGTAGCTAAACATTTATTTTCTATCTCTTTACTCTGTGTCTCTATTTGGTTTTGAACTGTGCTAATTACTGTTTCATTAATCGTATTAATTTTGTCATCTAAATCATTTATTTTAGCATCGAATTTCTCATTAACTATTTCTGCGACTTGTTCTTGCATATTTGTACAACGTACGTCTATTTCATTGATTCGTCTATCAAAAATAATATTCTGTTTTCTGATTTCATTTTTTACTTCATTAAACTCGTTTTTCTGTTCGCTAAACAGTGCTTGCATCATCTTTACTATTTGATTTTCGTCAGCCCTGTTAATCGGGACTGGCGTCGAGTGAATAATTTCTCCACTCATAATTTGTGATTCAGTTGCGCTTGTCTGGCTTTCATTGGTATTGTCAGCTAGACTGACGTTCTCGTTATTTGCCATTTTAAAATTTTGTTTAAATATTTCTTTCAAAAGATTTATGGTAATTTCGTGTACTAAATATTACACCCTCATATTATACATAAAATTATTGTACTATTTTTTACCATGTGTAGTTACAACATAACCTTATTTTACGTATTTTGTATTCTTTCGCTACCCACTCTGTTTCTGAGTTCTGGCTTATTTATATAATTATTTTATATTATGTCCCTGTTCGGGCGCCATTTGTATAAAAACTTACTTATTTATACATTTAATTCACTTATACTTACCATTTTCCTAAGGGTCCCCCCAGAGTTCTATAAGCGAGATCAGAAACAGTGCGAGGTTACGAAATAATTAACTCTACACATTGTTAAGAAGAGAATTGATAATTTTAATTTTGTCAAATCATTTAAGCAAACGGTTTAATAAACTTCAACTTTGAAATTAATTAGTTATAACATATATAGATATTGGTTGTTACATGATCATCCTAACTTACTCTACGCTTACCTTATCATTGACAATTATACAACTTCATTCACACACAAACATAGGTCAGCCCAGCATTGCACATTCATCACTCACATTCCGTTCTTAAACCCCAATTACCCTATTGAATACATAATTTTTATATCACTACCGATAACACGTTCTTCGGTGACCTCGTGGCCAACCCGCGGTAGATCGAAAATGTCTCGGAAAAAGACGAAACTGAATTCCAAATTTAAAAGTTAGTGTTCTACAACTCTCCTCCCATCCTGTCGCTGTTTTTGAAAAGAATTACTTTACTTTCATTATTGAAAACTAATGAAATTACACGAGCATATTTAGCTCGCGTGTCGGTGCCGACACAGTCAGAGACGAACTGGGCAATGTGCTTCGTTGAGTCGCGGGAAATGAGCAGTCACGGCCATCAGGTTTTAGTCGCCGTTTGTGCTTAATTGTGGTGGCATAACCATTTTATGCATGGATTATAGCTGGTATATGTGTGTGACCAGAGCCCGATATTGGACTTGGCTCTGCTGCTGTCATTGGAAAGGCCGGATTTAGCCATGACTTCCTGCCGCGCAAAAAAGCACATTGCGGAATTTTGCTCGTCCTGGGACATCCTGTTTTGGCTGGATGCGTCACTCGAATTTGTGGTGATACAGTTGCGTCTGTGTGCTGTTACATAAGTACAGATTTCTGAGAATTTTGAAGGGGGTAAATGCTTCAGCCGCATGACTCAACAACAACCTGCGTCTTATTGCTTTGTTTCACTGTTCTGTTATACTGACAAATATGTTGCACAATAATACATTTTTACATTATTTTATAAGGCTCCCGACCGAAAACGAAATGAATAAAAATATATAAATGCCCCAAACGGTTAAAATAAAACACCTAAAAATTGACCCGCTACAATACCCCCTCGATGAGAATTCTGCTGTCCACGACAAAAGAAATCTCATCGATAAACCCCGAAGAGGACCGGTGAGGAACTGGTGCCAACAACCCCCTGGTTCTTAATCTGCATGGGTACACGACCCCCCTGGCTCAGTGACTATGACTCGTCTGAACGAGATCACTGGACTTCTCCGTAAGAGATCCCAACACCGAGAAATCGAACAGACTCGCACCACAGCGCGCCTCGCCTTCTAACATGCTACCCCCAAAAATCCTCAATCCCTGGCTAAAATTATCCCAGCTCCTCCGCCGATATGTTTCCCCTTTTTGCAAGCTGGGCTGCCTTTAGCAGATACTGGGCTCACACACACTAACATTACATATTGCCATAACACACTAAAAAATAAAAAATTTCTCTTAAAATTTATTAAAAATTTAAAAAAATTCAAAATTCAAAAAAAAAATAATATTTTATCAAAAAATTCTCTTCCTTTTTTTCTAAATTTTTGTTTCACATGACTTAACCTAGACATTTCTACTAATCTAAACACATCCTTACTCTAACATGAGAACCACTTATAATCTACCAATACAATGCAATACAATAAAATAAACATGGTTAATGCACACATAATAAAATAATCATTACCTAAAATATTCATTCGCTGGCAGGCGAAAAATCAAGTTTTTTTATTTTTATAAATAATAAACAAATTGACATTTAAATTATTATGAAAATTAAATTATGAAAATAAATACCTTAATTTTATATTATTCTCAAATTTTATCACAATTCTGTCACTGGCTTTACAAAATGAAAATTTTATATCTTTATCATAAATCACTCTCTCTATGTAACAATCTTACTTTATTCTACTTTGGGTGATTTGAACTATTTATTCTCATTTACTGTACTACTTGAGCTGAATACCTATATAATCTTTCTCCCTCTGACTCTACTATTAACTTTTACTACATGACACCCATCTCTATCAAAACACTCTAAATTCAATTTACCTCTGGCACCGCTCATCTTTGTACTAGGATGTGTGTTCCCTACCTGGCTATAACCATACGAGCCAATGCCCCTCCAAAATATCGGCAAACACTCACGCGAACTACTCTATTCTCGCCACAACGCCATACGTTGCTCATACCTTACCACCTCACCCTTACTACAAAATATCATCAACAAATATGTTTAAATCTCATTCACATTACTCATCTCTACATATATTCACTACTACTGTGTCAACATCAATACTTCTCAAAAAATACTATAACATGTATAAACCAAAACAACATTACCTTATATCATCTCTACTAATTCAACTTTAACTTTGACAGATCTATATGTCACCTAAAATATTTATCACCCAAAAACTCTCTTTTATTTGCTTTCACCACTCGTTACTTCATTTCTCATTATCAAATTATTTTTTATCATTACATTAAAACGTCTGCAATACCTCAAACATTACATTGAGCATCAATTACTTAAAACATTTATAACTAATATACCAGTGACGTGTTATTGCTGATCAGCTGATATCCTAACATAATGAAAACACATCTCATAATTGAACAAATTACATGGAATACATTATCAATACTTACTTCTATTATGTTGATTGCCTGCCAGGCGTTTAATTATTGGCTTAATTTAAAGCATACACGTATCATGAAAACACATATTCTTATCAATGCCTATACCTAACATACAACAATAAAATAATACATTTAAAATCATAGCATGTAATGAACACCTTATATTACATATCTGATCAGCTAGTTAATTGAACAGAGCATAAGCAGTTTTATTGAATCCAACCTTGAATAAAAAAAAAGTTATGTTATTAAACTTTACATTCGTGACTCCTTTGCGTCACCTCCCAGCCACACACACTATTTCAGATTATGTTGGACTATGGCGCCCATTCGCTTCCACAGAGACTGTATATTTTGGAGCAGGGTTTTACCTCTCCGTGTCTCTGCTTCCGCTATTAAGTTTTAAAGTAGGGAACATCATCATGTTCTCGTCATATAATCATACACCCTTAAAACGGATCTGCCACCGGTCTTGCCACCCCTAAGCGGGCAGAGTGGCAGCCGCTGTTCCATAGTTTCCGGGAGATTTCCTCTAATTGTCCCCCCATTAAATTTCAAATATATACCAATTTCAAGTCAGCTATGGTCAAGGGACTTGATATGACCATAGCTGGCCGCTAGCCAAAACCACGGTTAGTGCTGGTAAGACAGTAACCGCCCGAAAAGTCGAGGAAATCTAAACTTTTATTTCACTGCCTGTTTCATCAATACTCTTATGTGCGACACGTTATTTAGTATGGTGTGTAAACTTTTAATTTACACGGATAAGGTGTGCCGCACATTTATCGCCATTTTGGCCTCCGATGGAGGTAACACTCACTGTTACCCCCAACCCATTTCGCTATCTAAGAGAGCACAGGCCACCCCCTCAATAGCCACTTAATAACTAACTAATTACTTAACAATTGAAAATTAAACTTTCTACAAATGCAGTTCAACACTCCATTTTTTCATCACTTCATTGAGCACCAATCAACCCCCTCAAATTACCCTTTAATCTTGTATAATAACAAGTTCTTTTATTTACTTTTAAAAGTTTTCACATAGACACTTCTGCAAGTCCAATCTTTCACTTTTCACTAACATTTTCTTTCTGACAAAATAATAAGTACCACAATGAATCATCTTATACAGTTACATCCAAATAAAATACATTTGTGTTGTTTTCTGAGGGAAAACAATTATTTGAAAATTTAAGTATTCAAATTACAAATTTTTGGCTGTTTCATTTTACAATTTCTAAAATAAAACTAAAATATTTCGTGAAAAGAGGAAAGAAAAAAATATATATATATATACTACCTTTTCACGAAACTATGGGTCCCCCTCCCCGTTCAAAGTGTTGTGAGTTTTCTAATTTTAACCAATTTTGGTGGAGCCGGACCATCGTTGCGTTCACCGCCCGAAGGAAGATCCTCCAACCATGGCCCGCCTCCAAGTTCCGAATACCACGGCCAGGACTGGTAAGATCGTGACCGCCCGAAAATGGGGGAGACTCCCTTCTGTAAACATATAAAACCAGATTAAATTTCATTCATACAATAATAATTAATAACAATCCTGGTAAAATTCCTATGATGACCAATACAATTTCAAATTTGTAGCATTGTGTGTCCCTACTATCTCCCTTGTCTCTCTGTTCTGTAATACATAAGAATTCTTCATCTTAACTTCTATTACCTCATACGGTCCTTCATAGAGTAAGAAAAATTTCTTAATCTCCTTGTCCTGAGCGCTCGACAAATCATGTCTCCTCACCAATACCAATTGTCCTACTTCGTACTTCATCCACTTACCTTTTGCGTCATGCCTACGTTTTCTTTGTTCTCCTTTACTTAATAAACTCTCATTTGCCAACCTGATTTTTATACTCACATCCGCTTTCTCACTCTCAGGTGGGTAATCAAACAACTGTTCCAAAATTCTCGGGGGGCGTGTTCCTTTGATCAACTCGTGAGGTGTATAGCCGGTGGACTCGTGGGTGGTACTGTTCAGCCAAGTCTCTACTCTTCGGACATACAACGGCCACTCGCTGTGTTTAGCGTGACAATAGGCTCTAAAGATCCTGCCTATCTCTCTCATTACATGCTCAGCCTGGTTGGACTGGGGATGGTACACAGCCGTATGTTTCGTGATGATTCCTTCCCATCCTAGAGTCTGACGCCATTTCCCACTGATGAACTGCGGACCATGGTCTGATAGAATCACTTTCGGCTTACCCACGTGAATCATGTAGTCCTTTGTCACCTTCTCACTCAATACCTGACTGGTAGCTCTTTTAACGCTATACAATCTCACATATTTAGAAAAAGTATCAAGCATCACAAAAATATACATCACTCCGCCTCTACCCTTTGGCAATGGCCCAAACAAATCTACCGCAACTAAATCAAAAGGTCTATTCACTTTTATAAAATTCATCTCTCCTTCTACTCTATAATTTACTACTTTCGATTTCTGACATAAATCACAACCCCTTAACAATTTTCTAACCCTTCTTTCCATATTTTTAAAAACACATGACTCTTTCAAAACATTAACACACTTCTTCGCCCCGAAATGACCATATCTTAGATGACAATCCCAAATAACCTTATCAACTAACCCCTCTGGCATAACTAGTTTCCAATCACGCTCACCCCCTACTACTTTCTTAAATAATAACCCCTGATAAATCTGAAAATGCTGATTATATTCTGACTCTACTAATTCGGTTTCTAAACTATCCATAATCTTACCTGACTTACCATCTGCTTATTGCATGGTTCTGTTGTCCTTCAACTCTTCACCAAAAATTCTGTCTTCCCTGCTAACCTGAAAAATTTCAATTTCCTTTAAATCCCTACCTGTCTTATTGTCTAACATGTCTACCCGTGAAAGAGTGTCAGGTATCTTGTTGTCTGTTCCCTTGATGTACTCCCATTCAAAATTATATTCCTGTAAAACAAGTACCCACCTGGTTAAACGGCTGTGAGCAAGTTTACATGTATTTAAGAAGGATAGTGCCTTGTGATCGGTGCGGATCACCGTCCTATTTCCCAAGATGTAAGTGTGAAATTTGCTGACGGCGAACACAATACTTAATAGTTCCTTTTCGGTAGTGGTATAGTTCTTCTCGGCCATTAACAAGGATCTATTCGCAAATGCGATGGTTAGGTGTTCTTTCTCTTCGTCTTCTTGGTAGAGTTCCGCACCTACGGCCACGTTACTAGCATCTGTCTGTAAGAAAAATATTTTATTAAAATCAGGGTGGTTCATCATTATCATTTTGCTAAATTTCTGTTTAATTTCGTTGAACGCTTCTTGTTCCACTAATCCCCATCTCCATTGTTTATTTTTCTGTAGTACCGCACTCAATCTTGCTGTCACATGGGCGTAGTTCTTCTGAAATTTTCGATAAAAATTACACAATCCCAGAAAACTCTGTAGCTGCTTGATGTTCTTTGGCTCAGGGAAGCGCATGATGGAGTCCACTTTATCCGGATTTGCGGAGATTCCTTCTGGTGTGATTATAAATCCTAAAAAATTTATTTGTGTTTGTAGAAATTTTGATTTGTCCCAATTTACAGTAAGTCCGCCTTCCTTTAATTTGGCTAGCACATATCCTAAATGATCTAAATGGTCCTCAAAAGTTCTTGACGCAATTAAAATATCATCTGCATAGACCGTTAAAAAATCTAAATCTTTGGGTTTTAAAATTTGGTCTAAGCACTTTATGAAGCTGGCTACGCTGGTATTTAATCCAAATGGCAATCTTTGAAATTGATAGTTCTTACCGTTAAATAGGAAAGCGGTATATTTCCTACTCACCTCCGCCAATGGTACCTGCCAATATCCTGCTGTTAGATCCAATGACGTCATATATCTCACCCCGCTGAATTTCTGAAATATTTCATTGATTGACTCTGGTGATTCACGGTCTGGTATTATTATCTGGTTGATTCTCCTGGCATCTAAACATAACCTAACTCTGCCATCTTTTTTAATTACTACAACTAATGGGTTAGAATAGTGTGATACTGACCTTTCTATTATCCCTCCTTCCAGCATCCTGTCCAGCTCCTCTTGCACCGCTCGTCTCTTGGAATAAGGCACGGGATAACTTCGCTGCATGAAAGGTGTGTGTTCCCGTATCTGCAATGTACATACATAATCCTTTGCCCTTCCTGGAATATCGGCAAACACTCCCTTAAACTCCTCGATTACTTGCCACAGCGCCGCACGCTGATCACTCCTTACCACCTCACCTCCACTACAAAATTCATCCGCCCTTATCTCCCATACTGCATTATTAATATTACTCATTTCATTCTCACAATCATCAATATATTCACTCTCTCTACATAAATTTACTCTAGTATCTGCACCACTTTCACCTACTCTCTTTTGTAATATTTTTACCCCCGTTGTTCTAACTTTATCTATTATTTGTTCAAAATTAACCTTTACCGACCGATCACCCCCGTCTAATTCTACTATTTTCTCCTTAAAGTTTACAATAGCTTTATTTCTTTGCAGGAAATCATTACCCAATATAATGTCTAAACTTAACCCTTTAACTACCAAAAATGTGTTCTCAAATTCTATGTCATTTATCAAAAAACTTAAGTGTATCTGTTTTGTTATTCTCTTACTGCGTACGCCTGTAACTCCTACTACTGTAACCCCAGCTACTGGTAAAATTGGAATATTCTTTATACTTTCTTTTAATTCTCCTAAAATGTTTTCAGCAATAACAGAAATCTCACTACCTGTATCTACAAGTGTTCTATAATATTTATTAGCTACATTTACCTGTATTTCTGTTAGTCCCGCTCTCACCTCGATTGCCTTGTTTTCTTCCTCCAGCAGATCTGCAACTATGTCTGTTCTAATTACATTACTCGTGACATCTTCTAATGGTTGGACCTCACTTGCTTCCCCGTACAGTGGTCTGGTCCGTGCTACCACTGTCTGCTCTAGTTTTCCGGTTGTTGTCTATGGTTGCTTGTTGTGGGTATCTGGTGATCCCGCGGCGGTCCCTGGTGATAGTTATTTGTTCCTCGGTACGGCCTGTTTTCGTTTCTCCTCCTCTGCTCTTCTCTTGGTAAATTACATTTATAACACTGTTGTCTGCTGGCGAAATTCCCCCATTTGCACCTGGAACAACTCCACTCACCCGGTTTGTTTACATTATCTCTATGCACATTATTATGATACCCACGATAATTATTATTCTTATTTTGATTATGTTCAACATGATGATGGTTATTATTCTGTTGTGTTCGCCTACCCCCTTCTCGATCTCTAATACTCTGTAGTATATCTAGTATTCTCTCCAACTCGTTCATATCGTCAATTTCTTTTGTCATCAAAGTGGTTTGTACATCTTTCGGTAAGTGTTTACTTACATGTCTAACAAAAGATTTAAATGGTATCTGCGGCTCTAAATATTTCGCTTCGTTATAACTTGGTCACGTATATTGTTAAATTATTATTATTAGGGTGTCCTAAAAAATCGCCCGTTCCCATTATGCGGCTTCTTAGTATTTCTTGTTCATCTTCGGTCCAATATTTCCCTTTAAATGCTCTTTCGAATGTCTCATAACAATCCCATTCTGATCGATGTGCTTCCGCCCACACTACTGAACTACCCCTAAAACATTTAATTATTTTGGTTAATTGTACCTCCCAATTACTGTTATTGAAACGGTTGTATTCCCGGGTTTGGTTTATAAATCTCATTGGATGTATTGTCCGGTTTTCATAGCTAAATGTTTCTAACTCAATTTCATTGTGTAAATCTCTCGTTATGATAACCCTTTCCGTAACCCCGGTAAATTTCTTGTTAATTTCCCCCCGTAATTCATTTTTTACACTCATTAAATTGTTCTCAATTACAGTACATTTGTCATAAATATTATTACTAGTTTGTAAACTGAACTCATCTATTTCTCTAAGCTTACTTTGTATTGTACTTATTTTACAGTTGGTATTATCTGCATGCTCTGAAATAGCTTTACTTACTGTTTCTATATTCTCTGCTATACTTATTACATTTGACTCAAAATTTTCTAACTGATCTTGTAAAACAGTTGTTTTAATGTCTATTTGTTTATTTATTTCAAATTTGGTTTTCATCTCTATCTGCTTATCTACTGTAGCTAAACATTTATTTTCTATCTCTTTACTCTGTGTCTCTATTTGGTTTTGAACTGTGCTAATTACTGTTTCATTAATCGTATTAATTT